>JANRMT010062854.1:52113221-52137668 GCA_026402145.1 Polypterus bichir lapradei
TGCAGCAAACACCACATAGTCCCAGACCACAAACGTGCCTACGGTGGGAGCCACAAAATGACCCATTTCACAGACAGTGACTGTCGGCCAGTAATGTCCACTGCTTATCTGCTGAAGCGCTGCTGTCTCTGCAGGCAGATTAAAAATGTGTTATCAATAACATCCATTGATGCCAATAATATGGCACTTATTTATAGTGTAAAGATTAGCATGTGGAGTGGAGTCCCCAGCTCTGTGATTGGCCATACAGATTAACTCCTGTCCAGTGGCAGTTAAACTTTGCACTGAGGAATCTCAAAAAAAAAATAAATAAATAAATAAAAGATGACAATTATCCAGTCAGCACTTTGGGGGCTTGTTACCTGCTCCATGGAACAGTCAGTCAGTGGAAACATTGAAAGGGTTGCAGTTTCCTCACAGGCCTTCAGTGTTTGCTGGCTCAGAGGTCAAAGTGGCTGCTGTTGTCAGGTACGCTGATTGTGTAGCAATGAATGTAACACTTCAAGCCACTACACTTACACAAGGGAGGACTTCAAATGTCCATGAACTGCTAAAACAACAAAAAACCTTATTATAAAACTTACAGCAAATTCACTTTTAAGTAAATAACTCTCCTTGTTCCAACACTTCTTCCGTTCCTGAAAACATTTCCTGCTCTCTTTTCTCTTGGATTTCTTCCAAAGTAGCAAAATTGCTCTCTTCAGTCTCAATTTTAATAATGGGAACAAAATATGCAGGGTGTGAAGCAACAACCCCAGTGATTTTTGGTCAAAAAGTTTTTCACTGACCACACAGTTGCGATGTCATGGTTCAAAATGCAGTTTTGAGTGCATCACTTCTCCAGATGTTTCTTCCTGATGCTTTCCATTAGACGTCACAGCAGTGCAAGTCTTTATGAACAAGTCCATCAATGTCGAGAAGCACAATCATCTTTGTCTTTTCAAACTCTACCATGCTGGCTTGGAGAAAAGAAATTGCCCAAATCCAGAGCATGATTGTAGAATAAACTGCAGAAACACGCACTTGATTAACTCTGCATGATGCCACTTGGCGGAATGAATTTTTGTCTCTCTAAACCCGAAAACCCCTCACTATTAGGCCATTTCTGGACCATATTTTGTGCAGAAAATTACACCCTTATAATGAAAATTAACCCAATAGGTGTTTTCAGCAAAACTGATCAGAAGGACTTGAAGTTGTACATGTCACATCAACTGACCCTGTGAGGTCACCCCTAATGGGTTATGAGGCGGGGTATGCAAAAATACTTCAGTTAAATGGGAATCAGTATTATAAGCACATCAAGTGTTACTTTATGCAGTTTTGAGGTTGCCACAAGAATGATAATATTTTTTAATATTGATTCTTTACCTGTGGAACACATAAACATGTATGGGATATCATTTTAGAGCATTTCAAGATCAGAAAGTTATGAATATGATGCTGTTTATCATTTCCGATTGTTTACTGCGGAACTAGTCCTCTTTGGACTTCAATTAGAGGATGAAAGATGACAAATTTCTATTACAATCAAGAATATTTAGAATTTAAGTTGAAGCACACATATGTGAGCCACTATTCTTAATAATTATGATCTAGTTCTAGATGTGTTGAGTTATGTGATAAAAGACCAATCCCCCTGCTGCATGCTTTTTGTTGATGACAATGTGTTGTGCAGCACCAATAAAAAGGATGTGGGGAGGAAGTTGGAAGAATGGAGAAGGGATCTGGAAGATAGAGAGATGACTATAAACAGGAAGAAGACAAAATGTATGATGTTTAATGAGGTGCAGGATTCAGAAGTTAGCCTGCAGGGAGAGCTGTTGAAATGAATGAATAAATTTACATATTTTGGGTTAGTGGTACCCAGATAGAAAATTAGATGTAGAGATAATCCACAGAGTGCAATATAGATGGAAAAAAGTAGAAGAAGGTATCAGTATAGTGTGACTGAAGAATTAAGGTGGATGTTAAAGGTAAGGCCTGGACAGTAAAGGAAGTGCAGGAGAAGAAGATGGATGTGTCAGAAATGAGAATGTTTAAATGGATGTGTGGAGCTACAAAAAAAATACAGAATTAGAAATGAGATAATCAGAGGTACTGAACAACAAACGTGGGAGCGATATCTAAGAAAGTATAGGAATGGAGATTGAAGTGGAATGGACATGTGATGTGGAGAAACATATATGTGGGCAAAAGAGTGATAGGAATGGAAGTACAGACGAAGAGAAAATGTAGGAGGCCAAAGTGAAGATGGATGGATAAAGTAAAAGAAGATCTGAAGGAAAAGGGCTGGACTGGTTGGAGAAGATTGAACAAGAACATCGACCTCACATAGAATTTGGTAAAGATAAAAATGAAGAAAAAGAAGATGATTCTTGTTTGTTATGTACTTCTAACTCATGAAGTAAATCATTACTTTTCTTATGAACATCCTAAATTGGGACGGCTTATGTTAATTCAGACTTTTTTTTCTTTTGTACAGTTGTAAACAGGTTATGCAAGAGTTAGTGTTGCTGTCTAGCTTCTCTGGGAAGGAGGTTTAATTCCTGGGCTAGAAAATGACTATGAAGTGGTTACAGAATCTCCCCATATTTGAATGGATCACGCTCCTAACATGGTCATGTGTGAGGTGACTGGCAGCAATTGCTTTAATTAAAACTATTGCAGCAGAGCCATTAGTTTATGTAAATGCTGATGGACTTTGTCATGCCTAACAGCACCACTACCACCACCAGACTTTTGTTTGAAAGATGTCTGCATCAATAATAATATTATTATGAGAGTGAAGTCAATGCCTAAAGACCAAAAAAATCTGAATATCCTGGGAAATCTGATTGGCCAATAACATGACAAAGCTACTCTAATATGACAATGCATCATAACTAGAATTAAAAGTTCTAAACTCTGGGTTCTTAAATGCCCCCCAAATAAGTTTACAGCTAATTTACAGTCCCTCCTCTCACATATGAAGTGTCAATGATTCAGCTCCCCTTTACCTTACAGAACTTATAACAATAAGATCTGAAGATGCAGGGCTCTTTAAAGTTATACAGAGCCATTAGTTATTAGCACACCCAAACTGTGGAGTGATCTGCTTAGACCAACTTAAGTGAGCCTTTTTGTTGTTAGGTATTTCAGACTTGTTAACTGAAGTTGCTGACCTTATCACTGGACCAGTGACTTAAATTTGCTGGCAGTTATGCTTGTCGTTTTCTGTGAAAGCCAATAGCGTGCAGCCTGATAGAGCCAGTTCAGTACGAACAGCGAGCAGTTACAGGTAGTTCAGCCGCAGTCTCTGGTCTTTTCCTGCCTTGATTTCAGGACATAAGACATCAGACATGAAAGCTTCTCTTCTGTTTGTGAGGCCCAAAACACTTCTGTTCATTATTCCTCATCACTGCATTGTATGAGGGTGGCATTTTGGCACAGTGGGTAGCGCTGCTGCCTCACAGTTAGGAGACCCAGGTTCACTTCCTGGGTCCTCCCTGCGTGGAGTTAGCATGTTCTCCCTGTGTCTGCGTGGGTTTCCTCCGGGTGCTCCGGTTTCTTCCCACAGTCCAAAGACATGCAGGTTAGGTGCATTGGCGATCCTAAATTGTCCCTGGTGTGTGTGTGCCCTGTGGTGGGCTGGCACCCTGCCCAGGGTTTATTTCCTGCCTTGCACCCTGGGATTGGCTCCAGCAGACCTCCGTGACCCTGTAGTTAGGATATAACGGGTTGGATAATGGATGGATGCATTGTATGAGTGCATACTGCCGCATGAATTTTCATTGGTTGTCAGATGTCACACACGCAGAGCTCATCCTTATGACTAAAGACAAAATTAAACAAGTAGTCATAGACTAGTTGTAGAAAGTCATAGGGCGTGTCATATTACGCAAATGGCTTCATGGGAGTGTGCTGTCCACTGCCTCTGATTCGCTAAGATTATGTAAACAAAGGCTATTACTGAAAATCACTGGAAATATCTCGTCATATGACATGACCATTCCTGCCATTGGACAAACTCCACTTGGCTCTGCATTTTAATCACAGAAGAACACTTGAGATTTAGCATACTATAAACTGCTAAAACTGTTTTGTGGTACTTTCTTTTATTACATTTTAAATAATTTCATTAAATATTTTTGATTCCCTGCTACTAAGTATTTTATATGTTCTTTCTCATCTCAATGCCTGTGGTGTCATTTGCTCGGCCTTGGAGTGATTATATCATCACATATGAAAGGCTTGTTTTCAGGTGTCTTCTATATTAACAAAACTGCCATTGTTTGCATACTAATTGATCTCTCGATCTCTCTCTCTGTATATATATATATATATCTTTATATATAATACGCTACCGTGACTGTTCATTTTTCTGTCCAGGATTTTAAATCACCTGTAGCTCTCAAACCGTTTGACTTATTGACCTGAAATTTGGTACACATATACTACGTGATGCCTACTGTCTGCTTATGGGGTGATGATTGACCTCCAAGGTTAGTCCTCTTTTTATTTTTATTTTATTTTATTGTAGAATCAACTCTCGGTAGCTGCCAGCAGGGCAGCCGTGCGGTGAATGTGTACAGGCGCAGTTCTCATTCCTACCACTTTCGCCTTCACTTCCTCTATCTCTTCATATCTTAAATCATTCTTGAGGCAGATTGAAGACTTAAGTGACAGCTTAAGTGAAAAATTAAAGACAACATACTAAGTAATTGCAATACAAACATTGACTTAATCAGTTTTAAGCAAAAAGATGCCGACAAAAGAAGATAAGCAGCGGGCTGCTAGGGTGGAGAATAGAGCTGCTCAGGAAGCAGCAAGCGCATCAGCCTCTGAGCAAACAAATGCTAAACGTACAGAGAAAGAGGATGAAAACTAGGAATGCTCAAGTCAAGTGTATTCACTGCACGTTATTGTGTAGTGCGCCGTTACTGGTATATATATATATATATATATATATATATATATATACAAGCTATCCCCTGCCCACATAGTAGTGAAACAGGACAAACTTTAAAAATCAATAAAAAAGTTTTAAAAAATGTAATTCTGGCCAAGCAGAAGGTAAGTACACTCCAACGTCAAATGTTGCCATTGAGTATATATATATATATATATATATATAATATATATATAAGTCCATATATTTGTATAGATTATTTTATGTTTTTCTGTTTATGCTTCCACATTATATTTAGGCTTGCATTTATTTGTAGTTCTTATTGGTAAATATTTGAATCATAATTGACAGTGCACTTAATAAGTCAATACTGAAGTAAATTGAACCCAAATGGATTTTAACAATATGTAGACTGATACCTTGATATATAGACATCATTCCAACTGGACTCTCCTTTAAAACAGCCTACAATGTGTGAGACTCTCTCCTTGGACCCTCATTTGGTCTTCTTTCATCTGCGATCTGCCATCCGGTTTTCAAATAGTTTACAGTATAACTGCTTAATTTTAACCTGAATGTGATGAATGCTTCATCCAGGGTTGATTCACACGTTGTACGCATTTGATGCTGGGCAGACTTTGGACTCTAAGAGTCCAGGTTGATTTTAATGACATATAGCACATATTGTACAAATGACAATCTTGTTTTGTTGTCTTTCAGCCCTTATTGAACGCCATGTCTTTTTAGTTCTAATTAGTTGTCACAATGTTCATATTTAAAGAACTTCAGTAGGTCCTTGTGGTTTACTTGATTTGCACATTCTATTTTGGTTGACATTTTCATCTTTCTTTTTTTATTTTGTTATTGTGTTAGATTGCTAAACTCGTGTAAGCCTTATATGAGCAAACATTGGCATGTGCATGAATGTACCCTACTGTGTATTAGTGATGGCTCCTTATTTGCACCCAATGTATTCAGTGAGGAGTACAAATCAACTGGTAATGCAGGTTTGATAATGAAAGGATTGATTTATGTTTGGATTGGATCCTGTCTGCCGCTGTTTCCAGCCTTGCTCCAAATACCATGTAGTTTAAACAGTTGCTAATAGATGGAAGACTCCAGCAAAGGTGGTGGCCATCTTGTTGGACTTTGCTTGTTCACAATAATCAGCTTTATACTGGCATGATATGGTTGATTGTGGGTGTAGGAGTGAGTATGCCTAAAGATGAAATTGGCATCCCAGCTCCAACAAGCCTTTATTGGAAAGTTTATGGAGTATATAAGATAGGAATGTCCTCAATCATCAACTGAAACCATGTTGTAAGCAACAATGGGCCAAATGTCCTCTGATATGACATATGAGAACTGCAAACGCACAGAGAATGGTTCCCTTGTTAAAGGATATAGACTGATAACTCGAAGGTTGCTGGTTCGAGTCCTGGCAGTGACAGAAGGAATGCTACTCCATTGGGCCCTTAACCTGTGTTTGCTCCAGGGGTGCTGTACAAAAAAGCTGACCCTGCACTCTGACCTCAACAAAACTCTGTGTGTGTAAGTTTGGGTTAACGAAAAATTTCAAATTCCTAATACCAGAAATTATACATTAACAATCACTAAAAATGTGATCCACTTAATTACTAGTTTTAGTAAGTACTAGTTAATTAATCTGAGTTAGGATTAAATGGGTCGACCCTGCATGACTTACTTCTGTGATGTCCCCGAGGGTCCTTCCACCTGCCTACTGAATTATAAATCCGAACCTTTACTTTTATCCACCATACGTTTGTGTAAGCACTTCACAGCTGGGGGACTGTTCCTGACTGGTATTGTGAGCCTTACAAAGTGGTATGAGGGTTGAGCACAAGATGTTTTTCTTCCTGACCTCCAGCAGTATGTTTGGGAAGTAGGAGTTGACCCACTAGATCTTGGCTTAACCCCGTTAGTGTCTCCTGTCAGTAATTCCAGTGTGATGGCAGACTGGTTGTACTATTTATGTGACCGTTACAGATTAACAATAAGAAGCTTTGGACGAGTAACAAATACATCTGCTAATCTCATCATTAATCATTCACTCTATTGAAAAATATTTAACTGTCTTGTAAATTTCTTTTAATACAACTATCCTGTCCTGATCAGAGACACTTTGGCATGTTGGTCATGCAAGATACAACAGAGTCAGTCACCCATAAAGCAGACACATTTATTGCGTGCATCCATTAGTTATCCTGCCTTCAATTCAGGCTCGAGAGCCACTCTTGGTAGCAGGAGGTGCAAAGCAGGAAATAGTCCTGAATAGAGCCAGTCCAATGTAGCACCCATTTAAACAAATTACCATACACACTTCACTCATTTTCTTGTAGCCTCATATTTGCATTTGTCCAAGTGAGGCATACAGGTGACCATGTAAAGTGGAATGGATGCTGTAGCTTGCACTAGAAACATGCAGGAGAAAAGGGCATGGCCTGTCGTGAAACAGAGGCTACCAGAACTTTTGACAATAAAAAATAGGAAGAAAATGATCCTCTCTTTTTTTTAACAGTTTGCGAGAAACTGGTTATCCCCCCATTAAACAAAGTTAATTGGACATGTCCATCAGCTATGCCATGGGTGGGCAATGGTGGCCTTGGGGAGCTGCCGTGGCTGCAGGTTTTTGTTCCAGCCCAGTTTCTTAATGAGCAGTCAATTATTGCTAATGAAGTACTATTGCTATTGCATTTTGATGCTTCATTTTAGTGGTCTCGCTTGTTAATTGCTTATTTCAATCTTAAACTGCTGAATTCACTGTTTTAATGTCTCCTTATTAACAATAAGATGTAAATGACAAAGCAGCCAACAGTTCTCCATCTAGCTTGTTTCCATTTACATCTGTGTGTGTTCATCATACACTGTTCGATTTAATAAAACGCTTAAGAGAAAATGTGACAGACTGAAAATGATCCTTTTTACGCTTCAAATCATTTGTGTAAGATCTTACATTCCAGGGCAACAAGCCATAAAACTAAATCAGGTCTGAGATTGACAAGGACTGGTTTCTAATTAAGCAGTTGGCTTGGAATTAAAACCTGTAGCCACTGCGGCTCTTCAGGACCGACATTGCCCACGCCTGGGCTACGCAGTGCTTGCACCACAGCTGTTTATGGTGTCTTTTCTTATAAAATCATCTGCGCCTTACCTTGCTGCCCTAAAGTACAATAAAAACAGAAAGCGACATGCAGCCTTTGAGCAACCTGGTCACTCTGACACAGGACTGGTCACAAGGCACATCAAGTTGTAATTACTTCCAGACAAAGTCCGTGCCACAGCTAGTGAACTCAGACAAGCAAAATAGTTTAACATCCATTAATGTTAACTGAATAAGAGAGCAACAAGTCAATTACTAGCTAAGCCATGGCCGGGTCACTTAATGAAAGAGTTAAAGTGTAGCCTAGCACAGCAAAAGCAGGCCTCCAACATAAGTGACCAGCAACGGCTGCATGTCATGTCGCACACACATCAAGACGGCAGAGTCTTCCTCCATGTCTTTCAGAAATTGCTAGAGGGTATGTGACCACTCTTTCCGTGCTTCTCTGTTATTTATGATCTTTCAGTGTTGATTGCAGCCAAGTGAGATACTGTAACACTGTTTTCATTTTTAAGTCCCTCTATCAGTGTGGCCTCCCAGCTATGATACTTTTTACATTTTTTATTGAAAAGATAACTCTTGCAAAGTGGTATGAGGTTTAAGCACAAGATAATAAGAACAATGCAGAAAGGAACAGGACATTATGAGGTAATGAGATAAAACAACACCCACCACCACCACCACCCTCTGACAAACAACTGAGCGACTAAACAGAAAGGGCAGCAGTTTACAGCCAGGCTGAAAAAGAAAGGCAGCAAAGAGGATAAGCTCCCATCATCACTAGACACGAGATAGGTGTAAAATGTTTCCAAATCAATATACGGAGAGCAATACAGATTTCCATATCGGATCAGTTGAGGCCAAGGTTAACAACGGCCACAACCAGTACTGTTAGCCAACAGGGTGCTGGTGGAAATTGGGCTACTGTTGGCTGTAGAAGGAGAAGATGGGGGAGACGTATACAGAGGCAGGAGGAAATGAGGAAAGTAAAGAGAGTGGAACTGAGGATAGGAGCTTTGAATGTTGGCAGTATGACTGATAATGGGAAGAGAGTTATCTGATGTGATGGAGAGAAGAATGGTTGATATATTGTGCGTGCAAGAGACTAAATGGAAGGGAAGTAAGGCAAGGTGAATTAGAGGTGGGTTCAAATAGTTCTATCATGGTTTGGATGAGGGGAGAAATGTGGTTGAGTTGATCCTGAAGAAACAGTATGTCAGGTGTGTTTGGAGGTGAAAGGAGTGTCAGACAGAGTGATGATTATGAAGCTAGAAATTGAAGGTGTGATGCTGAATGTTGTTAGTAGAGTTGGATGAAGTGGATAATGTACCCAAGGGAGAGAGAGTGGTGAACGGAGCGTATTTCAAAGGACATGTTGGTGAAGGGAACAGATGAGATGAGGAGGTGATGGATAGGTATTGTGTCAAAGAGACGAATGCAGAAGGTCAGATGGAAGTGGATTTTGTGAAAAGGATGGGCATAGCTGTAGTGAATACGTATTTTAGGAAGAGGGAGGAACATAGGGTGATGTACAAGAGTGGAGGAAGATGTACACAGGTAGATTATACTGTATCTTATGCAGGGGGGTCAATCTAAAGGAGATTGTAGACTATAAAGTGGTGGCATAGGATGGTGGTCTTTAGGATGAAACTGGATATCAAGAAGAAGAGGAGAGTGAGGACAGAGCCAAGGTTCAAATGGTGGAAGTTTAAAAAGGATGACTGCAAGGCTGAGTTCAGGAAGGAGGTAAGACAGGCACTGGGTGGCAGTGAAGAGTTACCAGAGAGCTGGGCAACTACAGCAGAAGTAAAAAAGGGTGACGGCAAGAAGGGTGCTTGGGGTAACATCTGGACAGAGGAAAGAGGAAAAGAAAATGTGGTGGTGGAATGGTGAAGTACAGGAGAGTATACAGAGAAACAGGTTGGCAAAGAAGATGTGGGATAGTCGAGAGATGCAGAAAGTAGGCAAGAGTTCAAGGAGATAAGGCATAAGGAGAAGAGAGAGTTGATGAAGGCTAAAGAAAAGGCTTATGATGAGTTGTATGAGAGGTTGGACACTAAGGAAAGAGAAAAAGACATGTCCTGATTGGCTAGACCTAGAGGCTAGACAGTTGGGAAAATGTGCAGCAGGTTAGGGTGATAAAGGATAAAGATGGAAACATGCTCACAATGGTGAAGAGTGTGTTGAGCAGATGGAAACAGTACTTTGAGAATCTGATGAATGAAGGGAAACAGAAAGAGAAGGTTGGATCATGTGGAGTGAAGCAGGAAGTGCAACAGATTAGCAAGGAGCAAGTAAGGACAGCTATGAAGAGGATGAAAAATGGAAAGGCCGTTGGTCCAGATGACATACCTGTGGAAGCATGAAGGTGTTTAGGAGAGATGGCAGTGGAGTGTTTGACCAGATTGTTTAATGGAATTTTGGAAAGTGAGAGTGATGCTTGAGGAATGAAGAAGTGTACTGGTACCGATTTTTAAGAATAATGGGGATGTGCAGAGCTGTAGTAACTACAGAGGGATAAAATTGATGAGACGTAGCATGAAGTTATGGGAAAGAGTACTGGAAGCTAGGTTAAGAAGGGAGGTGATGATTAGTGAGCAGCAGTATGGTTTCATGCCAGGAAAGAGCACCACAGATGCAAAGTTTGCTCTGAGGGTGTTGATGGAGAAGTATAGAGAAGGCCAGAAGGAGTTGCATTGTGTCTTTGTGGACCTGGAGAAAGCATATGACAGGGAGCCTCGAGAGGAGTTGTGGTATTGTTTCAGGAAGTTGGGAGTGAAAGAAAAGTATGTAAGAGTGGTCCATGATATGAACAAGGAAAGTGTGACAGCGGTGAGATATGAAGGAGTGACGGATGCATTTCAAGGTGGATGTGGGATTACATCAGGGATCAGCTCTGAGCCCTTTCGTATTTGCAATGGCAGTGGACAGGTTGACAGACGAGATTAGACAGGAGTCCCAGGGGACTATAATGTTTGATAATGATACCTGGAATCAGCAGTAAAGAGTAACGGGAGTGTGGAAGAGAGGTGAAAAAGAGAGTGCAGGCAGGGTGGAATAATACTGTATGTAATGTGATAGATACCTTGAGATAAAATGGGCATCCCATCACCTTCAAGCCTTTAATGGAAAGCAAATACTGTAAATGAAAAAAGATTGCCCTTAAACAACAACTGCAACCATCTTGTAAGTAGCAGTGGGCCAAAATTTCTCTGATACAACACATGAAACTAGTAAATTCATAGAATAAGGGACCAACATAAATTACTACTGCTTAGGGAGGTTCAAGAGGCTACTAAACCATGGGGTGCACTGTTTTTTCACACTTGGCCTCTGCGTGTTAGCTTACATTGTTAACAATTGTTTTTATCTAATTTTGGGTAAATTTGGGACATGGTGAGGAGTAGTAGATTACAAGATTGTTAGTTATAACCTGATATGTAAAACCATAGCTTTTAACGTAGGTGACTTATTTTTTTGTGTATGTACTTCACAGTTTGGAGACTGGTCAGGATTGGGATTGTGAGCATCTCAAGGTGGTATGATCTCAGTTCAAGATAGCACTGGTGTTTCTCTTCCTGACCTCCAGCAGTTTTATATGGGATAATAAGGATGATCCCACGAGATGTAGTACTGTACCTACCTGGCCCTCCTTGAAGGTGTATTAGCTACTCCTAATCAATATTGTTTTTTTTTTTTGTCCAGCGCTAGTCACCATTTGGTCCTGTTCTATCAGAGATATTCTTATGGCCATTCACACCAAAAACATGAAATTAAAAATTTTTCTCATCCAGTACTACAAACTACAAAGTGTACAGTAAGTAATATGTAAAAAAAATATGATATTTGGATGGAATATTCCTTTAACTTTGATGCTGTAACACAGAGATGAAGTTCATTGTAGGACCTCACATCCACCTTTTTTTACAGTGAAACATGATATAAGAAGCTGGTTGCCTTCACAAAAAAATCATTGAAGAAAACAACACCACCGGTTTATCCATTTGTTAAAGGGCTCAGAAACTACAGAGTGGTTGGCCTTGTGGCAGATGTGCAATCACCATTTTCATTTTTTGCAGTTTCACTGGATTTTCCTAAAAAACTCTACAAATGCCAAAATACAACATCAGTACTACAAGGTGACTTGGTCTTTATATTCCTCAGACAGCAAAGCATAAGCTCATTTTACAATTTATAAATTATAAATGGACGAATGAACAAAGTTTCTCCCTAAATCACTGAAGGCCGGTCTACCACTGTCCAGGACTTCACATCCTGGATGTCTTCTCCTCGTTGCCACTGTCCCTTTCGATTTGTCACACGAGACTTTACCCTTCCTGACAGGCACTTCTCAGTTAGGTGTGTGCTCCCTTTCTCTTTTTTTAACCTCTAAGTTTCTTTGTTTTTTCCCTTAGTTGGGATGGGACAGGAGGGTGCCATCACAGTAGCAGTTCTATCACGTATGTTCTGTATGGTGTGTTTAATTTGCTTGGTCTGACAATAATCAGTTGATCACAAACGAGAGAGCACAGTGGCACTACATCATGATCAGCAGCAGGTGTCAGCATTGGACCGGGAAGCTTCTTGCTGTAACCATAGGAGGGCTCACATGTTGCGGCAGTCTATGCATTCGACATCTAAATCTGCTTTGTCTGTTAGCAGCATCTGGCACAACACTAAATGAGACACCATAGCCCGGCATTCCACTGGGCCCATTTAAACACACACACAGACACATGTTGCAAAAATATCTAGTAAAGCTGCCAACTTTCACTTTCTTGTCAATTATTCCAGAATCCACAATACTAGCGGTGACTGTTTACACACACAGGACATCACGCTTTGAACCTCTACAGTGAAAATAAGAAACCTGTGCACCTGAGCTCTTTCGTCCAGCATTTGTGAAGTAGCCTGTCATAAGGGTTAGGGTTCTTCACATGCTTTTTCACAAGCACTAATCATCTCCTCAGATTGAGGCTGACCCTAACTTCTTTTAATATTCAACACAAACCCTACTCCTCCCAGTTTAATCAATCGTCAGTTCTCCAAGATGTGAGGTCCTACAATTAATATTATACTTCAGGTTCGTGGGACAGGTTTGACCTTTCCAAAAACCCTTTTGGTTCTCTTTAAGAATGTGATTGTTCAGCAAATGTATATCTGTCTAATTGAGTCCTGATGACCCTCTGCATTACCTTCAGACTTGCTGGCCTTCTGTTTAAAACCCCTGGTTTTCCTATTTTCCTACAGCTGTAGAATCTTGCCTGTTTCCTCTGCTATATCAGCACCAAATGAATACATAGCATATGTTTATGCAAGGTGGTCACCCCCCTAGACTGGGTGAATTTTCCACTTCTAAACTCCACAATTCCTCCAATGCAATCAGACAGCCTGTTTAAAGTGCCTATTAACAAAACATTATTTTGCTGGAATTGCCAGTATTCAATAATGAAGCAATTTTCCTCCTTCTGTAAATACTGATTATATGTGCATGTTAAGCAGGGCCACTTTGGACTATAACTGCATATTTCATAAATTCCTTACTTTTTAGTTTTTTTTGTATTGTTCCTCAGTATGAACATTTGCTTTATTTTCTAAAATAGTTATAATTTCATGCTAACATGGATCAATGTAGGGTGGCACAGTGGTGCAGTAGTAGTGCTGCTGCCTCACCGTCAGGAGACCAGAGTTTGCCTCCCAGGTCTTCTCTGCGTGGAGTCTGCATGTTCTCACCCTGCCTGTGTGGATTTCCTCCTACTGTGCAAAGACAAGCAGGTTAAGTGAATTAGCAAAACAAAATTGGCCCTAGTGTGTGTCTGTTTGGTGTGTGTGTGTTCACCCTGTGATGGACTGGCACCCAGTCCAGAGTTTGTTCCTACCTTGCACCCTGTGCTAGCTGAGATAGGCTCCAGCATCCCCTGTGACCCATAACATGACATAAATCAATGCTCTTTAACATAGATATCAGCCACAGATTAGATTTCCCATTATCAAAGTCCTTTTAAACAGGTTCTGGCCCTTAATATAACTTTCATTTCTGTTGTCAATCCATCTTCACAGTTTTTACCATTTTTCTCCTACGTTATCCTCCTATAATTTAGTGCACATTAAATTCATTTAATATAAAGCTACACATGAGGGTCAGTCATATCAGGTGAAACTCCCATGGTTGGCAAAACCCACAACTAAAGTACCTTCAGAAAGTATGTATCAGTTTAACAGAATCAAATATGCAGAAAGTGGTAGAGTGTTGAATTCTTTCAGAATTCATTGTATTTGTTATGGCATGGAATCCTATAGATACTGAATGTTGTCCTGAAGAACATCCAGTCTTCCAATGAAGCAATCTTTCCAAAAAGGAGTTAAGGGTGGCCCAGTATACCCAATCCTGTTTGAAAATAGCATGAGAATGACCAGGAAAGGTAATGCAATGGGTGACAGGATCTCCTCAATATATTGACACACCCAGTCTCTAGCAAGCAGCAGAGGAAAGTCACTATCAAAAGAGAAGGCACCTTACTCCATCACATCTGCCTTCCTGGTGACATGTCATTCATGAGTGTTGTCTGGATTGCACTTTTCTGCAGGCTATATCTATGTTTGAATATAGTGGTCATCATGCCCAAGTACTGCTAAGGGTGACAAGACATGTATAATCCAATATGTGTCACAACTGAATCAAATGAGCTTGTGGGAGATCTCTACTCCTAACAGTTCAAAAAATTTCACAGATTGTGATCTAGTGACAAGTAAAGTCATTGCAATAAGTCTAGTTTACTGTAGAGTTCCATGAATCATTCATTCCTCCATCCATTATCCAACCTGCTATATCCTAACTACAGGGTCACGGGGGTCTGCTGGAGCCAATCCCAGCCAACACAGGGTGCAAGGCAGGAAACAAACCCCGGGCAGGGCACCAGCCCACCGCAGGGCATCCAAGAATCAGTCCATGACTTTCTTAACTTTGTGGCATGCACAATTATTCTACAATCCCGATTCCTAAAAAGTTGGGGCACTTTGTAAAATGTAAAAAAAAACAGAATGCAATGATTTTCAAATTTCATGAACCCATATTGTATTCACAATAGAACAAAGAAAACATATTAAATGTTGAAAGTGAGAAAATATACCATTTTAAGAAAAGAATAAGGTCATTTTGAATTTGATAGCAGAAACACGTCTCAAAAAAGTACGGACCGGGCCATGTTTACAACTGGGTGGCATCCCCTCTTCTTTAAACAACAGTCTGTAAACATCTGGGAATTGAGGAGACCATTTGCTGGACTTCTGGGAGAGGAATGTTGTGCCATTCATGTCTGATATGGGATTCTAGCTGCTCAACAGTCCTGGGTCTGCTTTGTCATATTTTTTGTTTCACGAAGAGCCAAATGTTTTCAGTTGGTGAAAGGTCTGGACTACAGGCAGGCCAGTTCAGCACTTGGACTCTTCTACTACAAAGCCAGACTGTTGTAATAGAAGCAGTATGTGGTTTAGCATTGTCTTGCTGAAATAAGCCAGGCCTTCCCTGAAAAAGACATCGTCTGAATAGGAGCATATGTTGCTCTAAAATCTGTATGTACGTTGGCAGCATTGATGGTGCCTTTGCAGATGTGCAAGTTGCCAATCCCATAGGCACTGAAGCACCCCCATACCATCAGAACTGAGTGCTGATGGACCCTCTCCTCTTTAGTCCAGAGGACACGGCAAATGAATTTCAAATTTTGATTCATCTGACCAGAGAACAGTTTTCCATCTTGCCGCAGTCCATTTTAAATGAACTTTGGTCCAGGAAAGACGGCAGTGTTTCTGGGTCATGTTCACATATGGCTTCTTCTTTGCATGATAGAGCTTTAACCTGTATTTGTGGATGGCATGGCAAACTGTGTTCACAGACAGTGATTTCTAGAAGTGATCCTGAGACCAAGCTATGATTTTCACAACAGAATCAGGTCTGTTTTTAATGCAGTGCCAATTGTGAACTTCCTATGTGCTAAATTACAGTGTAACAAGGTAATAATACTGTAAATATAGTAACTATACAGATAAGTGACTGTTGTTACACTGTAGTTAAACTGTAATTATTCAGCAGTTACACATCAACAGTGAAATATCTTGATTTGTAAACATAGCAGCCATAAAGGTGTCTCTTATTGCATTTAGTTATGGCCTTCTGAACTGCAGTGTACTTAGGCATTAATACACTGTACTGACTTTGTAGATATAATAATGATAAAGGAAAGTAATGTTCTGACATGCCTAGCGTCACACTCACACATGCTTGGGAGACAATTTCAAGGTTTGTCAACTTGTAATTCCATCCCGAGACACAGGTTGGTGCTGCCTTATAACGCAACTCCTCTCCTTCTCCTTGTAGATCTGGAAACCAGTGAATCCGGGGTACAGGACATCAGTTCTGGTTCTGGGGCTCCTTGACCCACCCTTTGTACCTCACCATCTTCATAACTGGCACCTCCGCCATCTTTCACCCTTCAAATGTTAGACTCTGTCACACACGTGTGAATAGGAGACAGCTAAAGGGCTTTAGTAGTGATAATACCATATCAGACCAGGAGGCAGCAGGGTGTGCTGACTGTCTTTCTCAGTTCCTTGCAGACCATTCCCAGGAAATCCTACCAGGTTCCGGCACCTTGGTTCTGGCCATGATGATGTCACTTCCTCTCCAGTCCGTTAAAACCGCCATCTGACCTCCAGTCTGGCAGTTCTGTTTTGGACGCAGTCTTGTGAACATCTCTGTTCAATTATTTTCAAACTTTTGCAGATAGGATATAATATATGGGTGGCTGCCCCAAACCTTTATAATGTCTGGAGAGTATTTCTTCTCACAACTCACATTTGTAAAGACATTTCTGATGCTACATGTTGAACTGTGTTTTTGTTTTTGTTCCATAATATACAGGTTTGTCTCAGTGTGCCCCAGTCCTTTTTGTGTGTTCTCATTATCTTCTACACTTGTTGCACTGTAGTTAGACAAGTAATAACTGAATAATTACAGTATACTGTAAAAAAGGAATATAACAGAAGTCCTCTAGTGTTCATTATTTATATTCCTCAACACGGTAAACAACACTGCCTTGTTTATAGCCAGCAGGAGAACTTGTTTGGATCATATGAAGAATTGTTTGTTTAATGTGCCTCTTTTGACACTAATGTGTTAGGTTGTTGATTATTGCTCAGTGTGTTACTGTCCATCTACCTCAGACCTTTTCAGCAGTACAGTTTTCCCCACCTTCTGGATGTTGTGCATGAAGATCTGAATAGGTTTTTATATCAGCATGTATGTCAGTCACAACTACTACATGATTAGATCAGATTAGATCATCTTTATTAATCCCATGGTGAAATGCAGATGCATACAGCAGCAGACACACATAAAAAACAAGAATACAGACTTACAGGGAAGGTAATACAGCCAAACACTCAATTTTAAGGCCACTTACACCTTTAGTTTTCGAACCACCACCCTTAGTCACACACATACACAGTGTATTGGTGCCCAGCTACATTTAAACTGACTTGTTTTGTTTGCATGATTGAATTATTCATTATGTGGGAAGGACAGATGTACTTAATCATCATTACTTGTCATATTCATAAATGTGCGCACTGTGCTCAGCCTGTCCTATGAGCAGTGGGCAATTATAAAAAAATGAATTCTTTTAAGTAGACCACTAGGACAGAATGAACTGGCGATTGGCCTGTGCTGACTGTCCTGTGTTGGCAGTTTGGGATAATGTAGAACTGAGCCTTACTCAAAGTCCAATGGGCCAGCCAATAGACCACAACGTCTGCTTTTTTTATGGATCTTGATCATATCATGGTGATAAGATATGAACAACAAGCTGTTGTTCATAATAATGATGCAAGTTTTCACAAGTAGCCTGGAAATATGTCCATTTTAGGTTGCTGATTCTAAGCAAACTCCATGCCAATCTGCAGCTTTTGTAGGTGTTATCATGATCCTGTGATACACAGAGAAGTCAGTATCTAAAAAAATACAACTGTATTTTTCTGGAAACAATAACACAATTTGGCTACTGGTCTCCACCTGAGCTGCCTCATTTTGTTTCATGCACGTGTCTCCTAAGTGCTTCGCATTCTGCGTGTTTCAAAGCATCTGGTATTAGACACAAGCCAATGTGAAGTTAATTATAGAGATCAGACATGACACAAGTCAGTAGTAACAGTACAGCTTGCAGCAGGAAGAGCGGATCAGACACCCAGGGGAGCGGAGAAAAGAGCTATCACATGCTTATCAGCATTCCCAAACCATTTAGACTCTGTATACAAAATAATGGAATATTTACCAAATCAATATTACGGGCCCCTTGAGAGGAACAAATTATTCAGGTTTTTCAGAGGGAATTTATTTTGGGCCTTTAATCACAGAACTCACGGAGTACTTGAATGATTTGAAGCAGTGAATGATTGAGTTACTTCCAGCTGGGCCTTACTCGAGTTGGCTGAGGATCTTATTAGGATTTCAACCAAGAACTTCCCGAACTCAAACCCTTTATCCCTTCAGTCTCTTCTGAAGGTGAGGTGAGGTGACTTGGCCCAAAGATGCACTACATGGAGGCCGAGCTGGGGTTTACACTTGAACTAATTTAATTTCAGACCTTTTTAGCAAGTCCGTCCAAAAGCTGGCCAGCTAGCTTGCCTACGCAGCTGCGGCCACCAGAAGAACGCCCATAAACATGCATCCAGTTGTGAGTAGTTTCCAGTATATTCCTGAGAGAATGTTAAAAGTTAGCAAGGCAGGGAAAGTAAATATGGAAAAGATCCATTCACCAGCTTGCTGGTTAAAATCAAGTGGGTCTGCATGGGGGAAAAGAACTTTCATTGCTTTGATTACGTAGGATATTAAAAAATGTTGGCTTTTAAAAAAGTTGCAACATTTACAGACATCAAAGATCATGGAATGAATCGTGTCTTTGTATCACAGCTGCACTCCAATCATTTAACAGCAGTTTATGTGTTTTCATCTGGAGGAAGATGAAGCAGGCAGAGACGAGGCCCAGCGCTCTTGCTAAGTGGCAACAATTCAGGTAACAATGGGGCAGAAGAACAAAGGCTATCTTTAGCTGCCTTAGAAGCAAATAAAACTCTTTTAGAGCTTGAGCTAAAGGCATGACGATTAATAAGCAAACGTTAGAATCCAACAAGTCTTGAAAAAAAAACAAAAACAAAACAATGAGAAAAAGAGATCCACCCTGTCCGGCAGGGGCAATTATTCTAACAGGAAAACTGAAGAATGAAATCTGACTGCTTGAGATTTTTTGCTATTTTTGCACGTCTCTAGTGATGTTTGCTTTGGCTGAAGTTTGAAATAGAACAAATTGCAACCCGTGGTCTGGACAGCTTGCGGTTGGAGATTTCACAGTGGGACACAATCTGCGCTCCAAGGCGCCAGCATTAAAAACTTTGCACCTATTGGCTGAAAGTGACCCAAGGAGAGTTTAACATCAAATTTTGTTTTTTATCATAATGATATTAAGCATTTTATAACCGGGGGATTGACAAAATCTATCCATGGAAAACAGAAGAAACCCTGAGATCAAATGTGGCCACAGAGTGTTTATATGCAAGTCCGTGGCCTTCATTATCACATCATTATCACATTCTGAGCCCCACAGCTGTAATTCTAATTGTCGCTCATAGTAGTCTGCTTTAACTCCTACATGTCACCATTCTGTCTATGGTATTTAGATTGATTTTACACACTATTAGAGTGTCTTTGCATCCACTTTTTTAATAGGATAATCATTGTTTTGATTTATATGTTTGATTGTTCTCTGAAAACAGCCAACTGTTCTAATTTTGCTATTACAGGACTATTTCCAGAATTAAGTGGGGTACAGCTAGTAATCAAACTTTGGATTTGGCAAAAATACAATCTATAACATTTAAAACACTTGAAACATTTGGATAGTGATGTAGATTCTGCCTAATAAAGCAGTTAAGGATTTTTTTCACATATTGATGTTATTTTGCAAGCTTCACTCAGTACAATCCAGCACACAGAAGCCTCATGAAATGGAGAATCATCATAAAAAAAAATACATTCTTATAAAGTATGACTCATGAAAGTATAGCCAACCACCTTCAGGGTGCAACATCTTTAAAGCTGGCTTATGGCCGCATTGTGTATAGCAAGGCTAGGCAACCCCATTGCTACCCTGCCATAAATCAGTCCCTGCTGGCACCAAGCTCACTCAGTTGAAGGCTTGCGTCACTTCTCAGTCTGCAAGCCTAAAAATTACTAATAGCGCGAGCCTAATTATCTTATGAAATTCAAAAAAACAAAAAAAACAAAACACTTACTGCTTTTATACCTTCTAGCTGACAGAAGTCTTACAGCTTGATCGCTTTCTGGCTGATCTGTTTTTCTTCCATTTAATATTAAAATTGTGAATTCCTTATTGTTTCCGTGATGCAAATAAAAAGAAAGCAAACAGCCAACTAAGCTACTGTTTGCATTTAAGTGTGCCACAAAGACCCTTTGTCAATGAAGGATTTTAAAAAGAAACAAGAAAAAAAAAGATTAGAATTGTGGGTTACTGATACGTAATTTTCTTAGCAATGGAGAATTCATTCTGGTAGGGATCTCTGACATGGCAGAATCAACACAAGATCTAGCAGTCTGCTTAAACGGTGTGCTCCATCATCAGCAAAAGTTATCTCATTAAGAAACTGATTGCAATTAATACCATTATTGACACATGGACTAAGTTACCAAGTAGTAGAAGGAAGCAACTTGATGCTTTTTGAATAGGCGGAAATTTCGGAAGCATTAGACGAAGCAGAAATTATTATCCATCCAGAGCTGAATGGTCAGTTGTTCTCTTAAAACTTCTTATGTTCTTGTTTTGCAGGTAAGATCAAGTTAAGTCCTGCAGAGGATGAAGGTTTTCATTCAGGTAAGGTTTGTGTCAAACGCATGTGTCTTATCAAGTTCACCTCTTAATTAAATTTCTATCTGTTTCATTAAGATGTTTTCAGGTGCACACACATATAATGTGAAAAAAATGCTACTTTCATCATCATGTCTATCCAGATGTTGGTTTGTCTGTCTGCCTGTCAGTATGAAACAACTCAGCTTCCAGTGGATAGATTTTGTTGAAACGTAACAGAATTATTCTTCAAGGAAATATGTCAGGAAACTTCAGTAGGAGGAGGAGGAGGAGGAAGTTGGGAGAATGTGCTGATACAATGCATTGCTGCACCCACCTCACGATGAACCACATCATGATCCCAAATTAGGACGCGAGTGCATTCGTGCAGTGGGTGACACCACAGCACCACACTGGTCCGAATGTAATGGAACAATGTGAGGTTATTTACAATGGCTAGGGTGCCAGTCCTACCACCAACCCCCAAATTTTCCCTGCAAAGGTTAAAATAGAGGACGCTCTATAAATTCTTGAAATTAAAAAAAAAATCCAATTTAAAATCATTGGCAAATTTTCATAACCATCAGTCTTAAAACAGAATAACAGTGAATTGCTTCAAATTTAGCTTTTCAGAGGTTATATCAGGTTGTACATTTATATATTTTTCTCTTTTACTAAATCAATTGCCACTTCTGGTGGCAGATCCCAAACAGAAGTTAGAGAAACTTTAGGGTTGTTGCTCGTGTGACAGCAGCTTGTGCCCGATGCTGACTGGATAAGCCATTGCAACCACAACAATCTGAGTGAACTTGTCTTACTTTCTCTTCACTTTTCCTGCTACTTGAGGTAAATTAACCATAAGAATGAAAAAAATGCACTTACCTGGAAAAAATGGAAGGGGAAAGAAGTCATGAAAGCATTGCTCTGTAAAAACAAAGTGGATAAACATGTACTTAGTATGTGTATCACTAAAAACAGCCAGACAGCTGCATTATCTGCAGATGATAATGATTCAATATTTTTTCGTCCCTGGCGTTTATCTCCAAAGCACCGCAATGGCCACAATGACCTGCTGTTCATCACAGTCCATTGCAATTAATAGTTTTAGCTGGTGACTTCAACATAGATTTTAAGCAGTGCATAAAATGAAGGAAAGCAATACGTAATTAACAACAGGACCTGGAATTTACAGTTCATTGCCTCTTCCTGTCATGATGGAATTTTGCTCATAGAGTTTAGTGAAAAAAAAGAGTGTATGTGTGTTGTGCATGCAATGCTGTGCATTGAAATGGTTTGAGTCCTACCTTAATGGTAGATCTATGTCTGTTAACATAGATGGGAATTTCTCATGGCCAGCTCCTCTCACACAAGGTGTCCCTCAAGGTTCTATCCTGGTTCCCCTTCTATTTTCCCTTTATCTGCTCCCCTTGAGGGCCATCTTTTACAAACATGATGTGTATCATTGCTATGCTGTTGATATGTAGCTGTACCTCAAAGTTAGCCCTGACCTCACTTCATCGGTAAAAAAGCTGTTGAAATGCTTTGAGGATATTAAATCTTGGATGGCACAAAATTTCTTACAGTTAAATGAAAATAAAAGAGAGGTCATTATTTTTTGTCCTACCACATCTGCAGTTGAAATTGGCACTCAGTTAAGCTCCTTGGCAGCAATGATTCATAATGATGTCAGAACCCTAGGTATCATCTTCGAGTCATCACTACGTTTTGAAAAACAAATCTCCATGGTAGTAAAGTCCAGTTTTTACCAACTGAGGCAAATTTCTAAAATAAAATCCTATCTTTTACAGAAGGACTTGGAAACAGCCATCCATACCTTTATCACATCTCAGCTAGATAAATGTAATTCCTTATATGTGGGACTGCCAAAATCTACTTTGTCAAGCCTTTACCTGGTTCAAAACACTGCAGCTAGATTCTTAATGGGGTCGAGAAAAAAGGATCATATCTCCTCCATTTCAGCCTCTCTCCACTGGCTACTGGTGAGGTGTCACATTGATTTTAAAATCTTGTTGTTTGTTTATAAAGCCTTGCATGGTCTTACTCCAGAACACATATGTGACCTCCTTCACTCCTATGTGGCACCAAGAGCGTTGAGGTCATCTGGACAACTACTCCTTGTAGTTCCAAGATCTCAGCTGAAGTCTAGGGGAGACAGAGCTTTCTCAGTTATTGCTCCTAGGCTTTGGAATGACTTTCCTTTTCACATCAGGTCTTCATCCTTTATCGAGGTTTTGTAAAAGTCAGCTTAAGACCTTCTTGTTTTCTTCTTCATTTCACTGTGTATGATGGGATTGCGGTGGATGTTGTAATTGGTTGTTTTATTAATCCGCTTCTGCATAATTGTTTGCATTGTGTTTATTTTAATGTTTCTTGGTACAGCACTTTGGCACAACACACACACATATATATAAGTAGAGAGTTCCTACTTGAACATAAATTGTCCACAAAAACTTTGAGCTTGGTGTTGTCATGCCTTTAAACCTTAGCACCATGTCAAAGTGTTTGGTTTTAACGCTTAACTCAATCTAACTAATGAGTTTAGTGAATACTATTTGAGATCTGAGGCTGGCTGACTTTACTGAACAAGTGCAAAAATTGAGGCAGATGTTTTCAGACAATGCAGAAGTATTATTTGCTGAAAAGTATGTAAAGAACATTTCAAAAAAATTAATCACAAATAAACGTCCTTAACCAGACCATTTTAATGGAAAGCTCTTGAAATCTTCTGCCGAACAGCTCAGCTCTATTTTTTAACGTATTTTTAGGTTGTTATCAGAACACCAGAATGTTCAAAAGCCATGGACATAGACTACAGTAATTCCAGTAGCTAAAAAACAAAAATCCTAAAACCCTAAACAATTTCTAACCAGTGGCTAGCTGTCCTTTTAACATACAGGACTCAAAGAGTGAATGTCAATGGTTGTCTGCCTGACACGCTGTCCTTATCTACAGGTCCCCTCAGGACTGCGTTATTTTACCTCTTTTGTACATTCTTTACACTAATAGTTGTTACAGTAAATGTGAAAGCAACTTCGTCTTAAAATGTGTTGTTGACTCAGTGATTGTCAGCCTACTTATTGAGAATGAGACAAGCCAGGGTGCAGTGGCAGATGATTTGTTAACTGGTGTGGTGAGTCTTTTCTACACCGAATAAATAAGCTAATTAAATGGTCAAGCGCAGTTACAGGACACACTCTGGACCCCCTTTAGATAGTAGCAAAGGAGAGAATGAAAACAAAACTGAGTGCCATTATGAACAATGATGCACATCATCTCTCTGACGCACTAACACTGAGTACATTCAGTCAACAAATTATTCAGCAGAAGTGTGTCAAGAAATGCTACTGTGTCTCCTTTATAACAACGGCAATACATCTGCATAATGCTTCACTGGAACTGGCACTGCCAAGTCAGATGATTTCTTTATTTTCATTCTGATGTGTGTTTAGAGCAGTATATCTATCTATCTATCTATCTATCTATCTATCTATCTATCTATCTAT
>JANRMT010062854.1:52137678-52150836 GCA_026402145.1 Polypterus bichir lapradei
TATCTATCTATCTATCTATCTATCTATCTATCTATCTATCTATCTATCTAAACTAAGGAACTGACAAAACACAATCTTCCAAGACAGGGACAGTGAAGATTATTGACGGTTATAAATATCTGATTTATAAATATAAATATATAATAATAGACTCAAAACTGAATTTTACTGAAAATACAGAAGCCATCTGCAAAAAGGGACAGTGGTGCCTCAGCTGTCTAAGCAAGCCAAGCCTTTTCAGTGTGAGTCCTACCATAATGTCATTCTTTTAGAAATCTTGCATTGAATCTGTCTTTACTTATGTTCCGCTAGTCTGGTTTGGAAATCTTAATGTCAGTAACAAAAACAGAATAAATCAAATTATAAAATGGAGCATTCAAATAACAAGGTCTCAACAGTAAAATCTGACAGACCCGATTAATAAGCCAGCACTATGGAAAGCAGAGTGTATTCTGTCAGACAGGACTTGCCCACTACATTCTTAATTCCAGTTGTTTCCATCAGTTCACAGGTTCAAAGTTCCAAAAATAAAAAGCAATTGGTTTAAATACTCCTTTAAACCAACTGCTATTAAGCTTTTAAATGTCTTCAACTTTAACAAACATCCACGGGCTTAAATGACAGGATGAACAGTTGGCATTGCCATCATTCATTAATCAAGTCTAAATGTGTGTTTAATTTGCATGAGTAACATCCATTCATCCATCCATTATCCAACCCGCTATATCCTAACTACAGGCTCACGGGGGTCTGCTGGAGCCAATCCCAGCCAACACAGGGTGAAAGGCAGGAAACAAACCCCAGGCAGGGCACCTGCCCACCGCAGGGTCACGTGTAACATGTTTGATCAAATATCTCATCACAAGTATCATGTTCACTTATATATTTATTTGTACTGTTTATGTTTGTTGGCTGTGATCTTTGTGATGTGTTTTTAATGCTATGTTGTGGTCCCTTTGTAAAATCTGTTGACAAACCAAATTTACTTCTTGGGACAAAAATATTGAGTTGCATTGAACTGAACTAAATTGTTTTGCATTGAATTGAATCCGCACAGAGTTCTTTATAAGGACAACTTTTTAAGCAGCACTACACAGCTCTTCATGAAGATTTAGGATTTAGAAGGTATTGTTTTTTTTCTGTGATATTTTCCCCTATGAAAAAGAACTCTTGCATAATTAATTTTCATTCATCAAGCACTTGACCTCACTAACTCAATTGAATTACAAAAATATAAGCAACATTGTTTGATTTGACTGATATATGGATCCAGCATTGGGGGTTTAAATCCTGCCCATGTCTCTATGAAGTTGCCATGTTCTACAGGTGCCTGTTTGGGTTTTCCCCCAGGATTTAATGAATTTCCTCCCACTCACCCAAAGACTTGCACGTTAGGTTAACTGGGGCTTTGAAACTGGTCCCTGTATGTGTGAGTGGGTCCTGCGGTGAACTGGTGCTCAGTTCAGGCCTGTGTTTTGTTGGGATAGGCTCTGCATTCCTGGAGTGGATTAAGCAGATTTAAGAATATTATGCTATCATCTAATTGTTACATATAGATAGAAATACTAGTTTGTAATCTGAATCTAATTGGGAACATGCATAAGAGAGTGCTGTCTTTTGACATTTTCAGATTTTTAAACAATTGAATTAGCTGGAAATAAACTACATAAGATCAACAGCAGCAAATACCTTACTGAAGTCTGAAAGCATACTTTGGAGATAAAAGATTTTATCTTCACTGGATTGTGTATGGAACAGAGGTGGGGGTAATGCAGTATTAAGTGACATGTTGCTGTAATCTAAGTACATTTCCCAAATAACAAAGTAATGTAATGCACTACACTTTAAATACTTGTAGTCACATAATAGTTACTGGCGTATCTAGTATTCCATTGCTTGCTTTACATGTTTCTATGCATATAATATGGCATAAATGTTGTGAAGGGAAGGCCTTTCACACACCATCTAGGATGCACGTGTGGCTACCAGATCTGCACCCACTGCCCTATTTGCACTGTATAGGGTGGTCCAGGTCTAATTATGCAATTTTCATTACGCTATAACTTATTACATAGAAAATCACCGGACCATCGAGAAGTGTGCGAACTGACAACATGAAGAATCATCTTTGCGCCGAACTGGAATCGTCCCAGCATAAATCAAGGTCAGCCAGACAATCTGGATCTGCATAATTAGATCTGGACCACCCTGTATACACACATGATGTTTCACCAGTCATGTAGCAAGCTAAAGTTTACAATACTGCCAGATCTGTTTGGGAGATATGTGTGTGTTTTTACATTACCTGATAGTTTGTTTATTTTGGAACTGTTTGGAGGTAGACTTTGACTGTACTAGGAAAGATTTCAAAGGTTTACTGTAACAGATAACTTTTCAGTTTTACAACGCACTGAAAGAATTTGTTTATTGGATAGAATTTAATTCTAGCTTAAAGAAGACACAGAGAAGTGAACAATGGTACAGAGATAAAAAAAAGTTTTTTTATATCCAATCTAATGAAAACAGTGTAAGCATCATGTGTCATTAAAGGTAGCACCATATCAGAACAAGTAACTTGATTTTTCCATCACGTCTGTATAATGTTGTCATGAAAATGGAGATGTTTGGGTACAAATAGACTAACTGAACCTTAATTGTCAGTGAATGTAAGATTGTTTGTTACAAGATTTAAATACTTCTTTTTGATCATCATGCCTTTTTCAGTTTTGTAATGAACACTGAGATATGACAGACACATTCAAACGGGTGTTTGGACTTTTCTTTTAGGGTTAGGGGGAAGAGGAAGGGAAAGAGAGCAATTTACTATTTATCTATTCTTTTTACGACCACAATTGTAAGTGGCAACATAATGATAAGCTCCTTAGCCATAATTTCCTGGAAATAGCAATATTAATATTGGTGTTAAAGCTAAATCTTGAATAAGCACACTACTTTTACATAAAATTACAAAATGTCCTAATTCGTTCAGAAGGAGCATCTCTCTGACCAAGCATCGAACTTTGTAAGTTGGAATTTCAAAGGCCTCAACCATGACTTAAATAGTGTGGTACCGGCCGGGACGCCCAGGAGGACCGGAGGAGGGCTTGTACCTCCTCCAGACCGTGAGGGGGCGTCCGTCCTGGTTATGTTGGGGGCCTCGGGTAAAGGGCTTGGAAGCCCAGCCCTGTAGGGACCCGTGGCCACCACCAGGCGGCGCGCCAGTGCCTGAATATCCCGGGAACCCAGCACTTCCTCCACACCAGGAAGTGCTGGGGGGAAGACGACAGGGGACACCAGGACGGCTTCCGGGTGCGCAGCCGGCACTTCCGCCACACTGGGGCGTGGCTACGGAGGAATGCCGGGAAGCAGCTGGAGCCCATCCAGGTTCCTATTTAAGGGGCCGCCTCCCTCCAGTCATCGGTGGATGTCGAGTGGAAGTGGACAGAGCTGGAGAGAGGACTGGAGGCGGCCAGGAAGGCACAAGTACTGTGAGGCCTGGATATTGGGGAATCGGTGCAAGAGGCACTGGGGTTTGTGGTGCACGTGACTTTATTAATTGTATATATTGTAAATAAACAGTGTGTTTGGTGCAAGAACGATGTCCGTGTGTCTGTGTCCGGGCCAGCGTCCACAATAGAAAATATTATACTCCCACTTTGCAGGTCAAATGAAAGTTTTTTGCCATTTACAGATCTCACATTTGCAAGTATTTAAGAAGTCATGTTAGCTTTATTTTTAATATCACATTTATTATTTTTTATTAAGATTTCTTTTTGTAAACTGAAGGCCTCTAGTTCATATATTTCAAATGCCACATGATGTACACTTGTTGAACTGCTAGATACATGTTCACTGTTATGGGGTATTTCCTCTTTATTAAAATACTGAAAGAACCTGTGGGTGTCACTTTTCTAATCTTCGGATATTACAAATTTTTCTGGGTTTGGAGAGTAACACATGAGTAAAGTGATTAATAACTGGGTTTACTTTTTCCATGAACTAATAAGTAAAGTAGACCTATTAAAATCTGATAAAAAAGTAATCAGTATTTTGTAATGGATTACTTTCTTCAACTAACTATTACGACTGTTTTCAGACTGGGGTAGATAATATACTGAAATTTGCCGTAAAGATGTATATTTTAAGAAACATCTTCAGCTACAAGGCAATTCAGGTCTTACATTGATTTCTTTAGTAAAGGACTAAAATTCCTGAACACTGCAAGCTTTTATTGGAGGTGATGTCTTTATAAGAAGCCAATTACTCCGTTAGTTTTTCTAAGAATGTTAATAAAATGCCTTGTAGACTCAATTGAGTTAATTAGTACCTCGAAATCTCAAAACATTTCCTGCTTTTCAGTGTTGTAATCAAATAGCAACCTTATGAAGATACAAATGAGACCAAGTTAGCCACTCCATAGTTTCTGCATCAGCTTCAGTTTGTGTCTAATTATTTAAGAAAAACATTTTTGGTGACTCTGACATTCGAACATCATCATCATTTTATCCTGAGTAGCTCCCTACCAAGGTATGAAACGCAGGATACCTTGCGAGATCTGGTACACTGTCCTCTATTTTAATCCCTTGAACCCCCTGAAAGTTTGAATAACCAAAGCGGTGAAGGGTATCGTTGTCACTTATACACGAGGTGTCCAACTTATTTCAAAGTTGTTTATGTACGTTGTAAGAAAATGTGCTGTTTAGATTGATTTGACACTCAATATTAGCCCTTGTGCGAATGGTTTACATGTATGTGTGTCTGGCTAGTTCTGGGGAGCCCTGTTTCCAGCCTTATGCCCAGAGTTGCCAGGTAAGTCATTGGCCCCACGCCCATGCCCAAGAACTGGAAGAAGGTGGTGAGAAAATGTAGGTATGTACTTAGTTTATTCCTCTTAGTTTAGCTTAGTATGTATAAATTAAAAATATAACTGCAACTTCAATAGTTGTTTTGAGAGATAGCTGACAGGGGGAGAAAAGAAAATTGAATCCAGGGTTGTGCATCATAAAATGTCTATGTGTCTGTGTCTGTGTGTTTTATTTAGTTGGCATTGGTGTGAAAGGTTTTTATTCATATGAAGATTTTCTTTAACATATTTGCAGTTCTATACTAACTACTTAACAGTCATTTGGTGCTCCTTTATTAAATAAGCAGAATAATTGCCATTTATTTTTGGGTTTGTAATTTATAATAGAAATAATCATTCAGGGCATAAAGGAGTTAGCATGAAATAGTAAAAACAAACTCTGGTGCCGTACATCACTCAGTGCGTATTTCTGATTTTGCAAGAAAGCATCATAGTAGCTGGCAGACAGACAGGTCAGGAGGGCAGCTATCTGTGAGTATTTCACTGGCTAGAAACGTTTAAACGCTCGAGTGGCAGAAGCCTGTGCAGCAGGGAAAGGGAACATATCTTGCGACAAGCCATGAGAGCCAAGAAAGAAGGCAGAGACTTGCTGCAAATAAGTATAAACAGGAGTGCACCTCCACTGTTTTCGCTTCCTTTAGTCCATGTGACAATGCATAGAAGGAGATAAGAATTGTTTATGCCATGATGTTGACAGTATTGACATTGCTAGGGAATGCTGCTTCTGTGCTCTTAACTAATTAGAACTCCAGCACTGGTCGGTGGAAGGGTGGCAGACTGAGTCCTCATCATGAAGTATTATTTTAGCATTGTATACATAGCATGTAAGCGTAAATGTAAATGTCATGAAAAGTGGCTGCTCTGCAAGATGCTGGGGTAGATTTTGTTTTCAGATTGCATATATGTGCATGATGTAATTAGTTCACTTAACATATTTTGCTCAATAATAATAATAAAATAATAATCCTTACATGTATATAATGCTTTTCTGACTTCTCAGTGCTTATATACCAGTACGCATATTGTCAGATAGGTGTAATCAGTGCTTGAAGTGGAACCAAATTACTGGTGGTACTCTGTTTATGGAGATATTTGATCAAATAATTTGGGGGGGGAGTACACTAACAAAAGGCAGGATGATGAAATGTAGATCATTGTGATGCAATGACAGTCTATCAAAGTGTGAAGATTCTTGAAAAGGTGCAGGTATTTACTGGTATGCTAAAAACAGGTTCTGGTACTCCATGTTGAAATTGGAAGAGATGACAGTATTGCAAAATGGTGGGTAAAATGGAGGGTGAAGCTGCTGTCTCCTACTTCCTGGAGAACCTTGAACAATGTATGGTATTTGTTTTGTTTTCATACTACTTTGAATGAGACTTTATTTCCCTCTCACTGCTCAAAGAGATGTTATTAGCTTTTGTGAGTGTGTGTGTGTGTGTGTGTGTGAGTGCACGCAGCCTTGTAAATTCTGGCATCTCATATAGGCAGCATGCCACTTTAATCCCATTGCCTGTCATGGCATTTCTCTGGAGACTGGCTGAGATGGAATTCAGACAAGAGATGAATGATCTTGTGCTCATGGTCTGGGTCAGTGCTGCCTGTTTTATGGTTTCTGAAAGATTACATCATTGCACTTTTTCTGAGTCATTGCGAGAAGCATAAAGAAAAGCTTTTCTTGTGGTCTGAGTGGAAAATGAGTCCTCCTTGCCAGGTGGTTGGTGCTTGAGTCCAAAAATCTGGCACTTCAAATATTCATTATTTAAAACATTAATTTTATTGAGGATTATGTTAGGGGTTGACTGGCAAGTTCAGTGTTACTTCTGCCAAAGTCAAGGAAATGGAAGCTTCAGAAAAGTCCTTCACATTTGAAGATGGAGGAAAACTAGTGGTTGTAATTACTGTAATATCATAGAAGAACAGCAAACCCCTTTTGAGATGCTTCAGTGCTTGAATATTATTTCTTCTTCCTGAGTTTACTTGTTAAGCACATTTAGCTCTCCTCATCATTATATTATTGACTGCTTGACCAGATTCATTCTGGCCCTTAAGATTAAATGTGAACTACTTTCATAATGTAATAAATTTCACCAAGTATCAAGCCAAAGCCAAATAAGATCCAGTCTCAATAATAAATAATGATACATTTCTGTATGGGTGTAAAACAGATGAGCGTTCATAGCCAGTTTTTATTCTTAACATCGTCCTCTCAGGTTTCACCTGACTTCAAATCCTGATGTGATGAATGTGTTGGGAGACCACTGCTGGCCTTTCCTTCTGTATATCACTTGCCTCTCGCTGTTGTTTCTTTGCAATGCTTATCCATATTGCTCAGCAGTCACATGACAGAAGGGAAGGGGACATAAAACTGCTGAGTACAGATGGTAGTTTTCTCACATGCATTGTGTTCTCACTTTGTGCGGCAACCCATCTGGAGCTCCCTTAAGCTCTTGTTCCTTCTTCTTCCAGTGTTCTTTAATACTTTTTTGACCTTAACATATTTTTTGGTCATTTGAGTATTATCTATCAAATTTACTTTGCTATTTTGGACTTTTGCCTGTTTGATGGATTTGACCATTGTATTATCTGGCTTGTTATTTTTGTCCATTTTATTTCAGATTGCAAACTGATCAAGTAAGTAAACTCATACACTTTGTCATTGTCTTATCCTTATCACCTCTACGAGGGGGGACCCAAAGATTCTTGGAATTGGTAAAATGTGACAGGATTAGAGTGTAGTTATTGACCATGCAGCTGCTAATCAGTCTGCCAAGTGGCATTATGCAAGCTAATCTAGAAGTGTATTTTGCCATTTATTCTACAATCAAGACGTTTTTCGCCAAGCCAAAATAAAAACATATTGGGTCATACTGAACATGAAGACACCAATGATCATGGTTTTCAACATTCACGGACTTGTTAAAAAGGAGTTTTCCTGCGAACATTCTGTTAACCAGAAACATTACACTGAATTGCTGAGACACCTGCAGGAAAGCATCAGGAAAAAAACATCCAGAGCAGTTGCACATGAAAAACTGCATTTTGCACTCTGACAATACACCTGCACACACAGCATTGTCAGTAGAAGAGTCTTTGGCCAAAAACATTGGGGTTATTGCTTTGCACCTCCCACATTTGCCTGACATGATAACAAAAGATAAGTGCAGAAAAGGTTTCTGGGAATGGAAGAAGCACTGGGACAAATGCATTGTATCTCAAAGAGAGTATTTTGACAGTGAATTAAAGGGAATTGTGGTAAGTTGTATTGTGATGCATGAGTCACTGTCTTGCACCCCAAAACACAAGGATACATGAGGTGCATCTCAGTACTTTAGCAAAACCAGCTTTATTCAACTTTAAACCGGAACAGCAGGGTAATTTATTGCTGCGGGATCTACCACTCTCCCATACACTGATACAGCAAACAGACAGGGTCAGGACCAGGCAGTGGCCAAGTTATACTGTTCACTGCATTTATAATGTCCCTTGCATCACCCACTGGTGACAGGTACATGTACTGCAGCGCTCTGTTGCTGCGCTGCAAACCTGTGGTTGCCTCAGCAATGGAGAAGCAGTCCTTCCCGTCCCATTGGGGGGGCTCCAAAAAGAGTTCAGAAACCTTGCAGTATAATAAAGTTTTTTTTTTGTTTTTTTTTTATAACAGTTACAGTAATATTTGGGTCCCCCTTATATGTATGTTTCTGGAGAGGTGTGATCTGCAGCTGTCTCCCGGGGTGTACACATAACAAGTATAACATAACTACTCACTGCTTATCTGGAATATCATATATTACATCTTTCAGCACCATGGAAACCATCTTATATTTAACATGATGTTTAAAATGGAGGCTTTCTGGTAATAGTCTGATTTGGACCTCCCCTTAGAATATCAACTTTTCTCATATGCTGGTAGGTTAACTGTGAATGGTAAGCAGCCCTTTTATTGTGTGAACTTGTGTTAATGGTGACCCCATGGAACCCTCAAGTGCCCTTTGACAACCTCGGTGGAATCAAGTGCATACAGATTTTGGAAGGATGGATGAATATATCAGCATATATGCACTGTCATGTTTTAATGTAAAATTTAAAATCAGCTTCAAGAGCTGGTTACCCCGCTGGGATGATCTGCTCTGTGCAGTCAAGGAGGCACAAAAATTCACAAAGAAAGATAAGAAAATAAAACGTAAAGCTAAGATCAAATACAAAGCTAAACAATACTTTAATAAGTTAGTGAATAATCTGTGTGGTACCCCGCCCAGTCTATTTTCATGATGCATAAACATTCCAGGCCAGGTTTGGGCTCCCTTTAAACCTCAACAAGATAAAGTGGATTCAGAACATGGAGGAATAATCAAAGTAGGAGTCTACGTAAAAATTGAAGACGTTTTGACAATGTACAAACAATTTGTCAATGCTTTAGTTAATTTCAATGCATCTATCCATCTTCTTAACCTACTTAATTAATTGAGGGTTGCTGGGAGCCGGAGATTATCATATCAGCATTATTTGCAGTATGGTTTCCCTATTACATTTCAACCCTAACCAGTACAAGAAAACTTGTAAATGGATTAATAGATCACTAATAGATCTGCACCCCTCCAGGTAACAATGATTAGGATGGATTTACTGATTCCAAACGGTGGCTATAATGTTTTTTAAAATACCCAGATGAAAAGATAGCTTTAAGTCATCTAGATGACTAATTACCCAATGACAGCTCCTAATATTCACTTCATGTAATAATGAAAAAAATATAAATTCACATGGACTAACAAATTGTGATAAGGAAAAATGCATTCTATGTGGCACTTGAAATAAGGCTAAGGAGACATACTGTCAGAAGAAGAGCTTAAGTGGGAGGTTGTTAAGTGCTTGTGAGATATGTCTAAATTCTGAAACCAGATGTTTAAGTCATCGCTTGTCTCTCTTACCGTGGAGTGGTGCCATAGCGGGGACTCATTCAGGCCTGAGGATACTCACAAGCTCTATTATTATACTTATTACTGTTATTATTACTGTTCTTATTTGTCTGCCTTGAAGTGGGTGTATGGATGTATATGATGGACCTGTTTTCAGAATTCTTCTATTCAGAGGAAATAAATGATCCTTTTCAAAATGTAGCTGACTTAGAATATGGTCTTAAACTTCTCTGAATATATATTGTATATATTTTATATATATACCATGTATTTTTTTAATATACTGCATGATGCTTTGCAGTTTTTAAAAGAATACTCTTATCATCAAAGTAGGCATAAAATTAGGCATTGATGTTCACATGGAGATTGATAAAGATACCTTCTAGGGCAGAATTATGCATGATATGAATCACAGTTGGGAGATTTTATGTAATTTGCTCTAGTAATATATTGTCCATGACAGACCCCATGCTTCAACAATTTAATAGTTTATAAGCCTTCTTTACCAGATGCTCATGTCCCTGGGGACAAAGGACAATCATTATCCCTGTAGCTGTGCTATCTGATTTGAGGCTGTCAGTTTGCCAACACTAGGTGGTAAGCTGGCTGAAAACAGGCAAACCAGTTGGAAATGCCCAGAAATCCTAAACTGGTATTAAAGATTTCCTGAGAACTTTCTGGTGGATGCAGGTTTCTGTGGAACAGTCTCCTAGGAAACTAACAGAGCATGAAGTCTGCTTAGACTCAGTCACAGACCTCAATAGTGGAGGAAATCACAAAGAGTTGCGATCGAGATATAATGGACAGGAGCTCCTCAAAAAGGTACTAGCTATGTGTACAAATAAAAGTGAAAGCCTAGGTGTGGGATATGCTGGTGGTCACAAAGAAAATGTATGAGTATAAAACTGAGTAAACTCTCAAAAGAACTGGTGAGACTTCACACAAGCTGTTTTAAGGAAGGATGGGGAAATACTGTTGTCTGCTGGAGGTGGAAAATACTTAAAAAATCTTCTGAATCCAGCAGGCAGATATGACTGAGAGGAGGGAGGATACCTGTTGGGTCTCTTAATGTCCCTGTGTTATCTTTTTGGAGATGCTTCCAAAATCAAAGCTTAGTTCTCTGTATTTCCTAAATACATGAATATAGGAATTAAGGTTTTTATCATTAAGAGAAACCGTGATTAAAATATAAAAATACTTATGTTAAATAAATATAAAACTAAACTAAAAGCTGTGTGAAATTTTAAAAAGTAAACTGAAATAAAAACCCACTGATCATAAAACTTATTTGTGCATAGTGTCAGGGATGCCAGGGGCCATGACCCGGCCGGGACGCCATGAGGGACCGGATGTGGGTCTGTGCCCAGCCTGGATCATGTGGGGGTCGCCTTCCTGGTTGCTTTGGGGGCCACGGGTACAGGGCATGGAAGCTCCACCCTGTAGGGGCCCGTGGTCACCGCCAGGAGGCGCCCCAATGCCTTGGGGACCTGTTACCCCAGCACTTCCGCCACACCAGGAAGTGCTGGGGGGAAGAATTAGGACGGCGCCCGGAGAGGAGGGAGGACAGCCGGCACTTCCGCCACGCTGGGGCGTGGCCAGAAGAGGAATGCCGGGAACACCTGGGGCTCACCCGGGGACTCTATAAAAGGGGTCGTCTCCCTTCATTCGAGGCTGGAGTCGGGAGGTGGAAGGACGAAGCTCAGGAGAGCTGTGGAGGCGGCCCGAAGAAAGGCATTGTGGCCAGGACTGTGATTGGGGTATTTGTGCACGTGACTGGGGTCTGAGTGACCAATGGACTGGGGTCTTTGTGACCATATCATTCTTGTAAATATTGTAAATAAACGTGTGGTGGTGTTTTAACAACATGTCCGCCTGTCTGTGTCCAGGCCGGGTTCACAATAGTTTGACGGTTGTTTGTGTTGAACTAACTTGTTTATGAAACCGAGCAAAGTAAAGCTCCAAATATTTCAACAAATATCCCAGTTTTGGAGAACACCCTAACATCTGAGCTGAATTCAAGCCATTGAATCACAGAAGAGTCACATAGACTGTAGGTTAAAATGAATTAGGTCCACCATCAAGTAGAAATAAGTTGCAACAGAATATTATGAAAAATCAAGCTATTTTTATATTACATATAAACAGAATGTATCTGGTTTGAAGACAGCATAGCAGGAAAATCTGCTTTCTGTAAAATAAGTAAATACAAGTACACCCTGGCTTGCTGGAGTGGAGTGGTGGCTCTGAGGCTAAGGATCTGTGCCAGCAATCGAACGGTTGCCAGTTTGAATCCTGAAAACGCCAGAAGTGACTCTACTCCAGTGGGCCCTTGAGCAAGGCCCTTAACCTGCAATTGCTTCATCCTGGGTATGACGTTAACCTGCATCCAGCCCTGCAAGCAGGTCCTCCAACTTACAGGAAAAACTTGGGGGTCGGTGACAGGATTCAGTCACAGTAAAAAAAAAACTGACACTATTCCAGTGTGGTGCTGAGGTGTCGCCCATTGCACGGCTGTACTTGGGTCCCATTCCAGGTGGTTCGTTGTATGGTAGGTGTGGCAACATGCTGTAATCAGCACACGCTCCCAACCTCTCGCTTGCTTGCTGTGGAGTGTGCTGGATTATGATATGATGATGAACTCAGTCTTTAGAATGGAGGTCTGGTAAGCGTAAACTTTTTCTTATCCTTGCTCTCTGTCGCTAACCTTTCTGAAGAAGGTTAAATGTTTTCTTGTAATATTTTTCTTTTCTGAGAACAAGCTTTTTTGTCCAGTTTGTATCCTGCTTTGCACCTGATGCTGTCAGCTTATGATCTGGTGGACAGAGCAGGTTCGATTAGAAATGGACTGATGAATGGATTACTTTATTTGTTTAAAAAATGAAATGTTTCTGGTGGTAGTCATTTTTGTAAGTCTAGAATGTGACTCTGCTTTTTGAATCAAGTACAAATACAGAGTTGTAATTTGAAGCAATACTAAATCAAGTTTAAATGATTTTTAATAATCTAGTTTTATGTAATACATAGATGTGTGGTTGAGATGCTGCACATTTTTTTTTACCTTTCAATCATAAATATACCTATATAGCTTGATGAATGAATTAATGAAGGGGTTGTGTCTGAATAGTTTAAACAGTTTCAAGTGTGCTCCGTAATTTAGAAAATTTTCAGAATATTATATTAGCATAGATATTGCATAATAGAAAGTAGTGCTCAAAAGGCAATAAAACTGAAAATGTTTTGATGCGAAGAAAGATTTATGTGCATACCAGCTTGGCCATAAGAGGGAAGATGGCTGTTGACTGTCCCTCCTTTTTCGTAAAATGGCTATTGTGAACCCGGCCCGGACACAGACAGGCGGACATGTTGTTAAATCAC
>JANRMT010062854.1:52150846-52192697 GCA_026402145.1 Polypterus bichir lapradei
TGCCTCGTCCTTCTTCCACCCGACTCCAGCCTCGAATGAATGGAGACGGCCCCTTTTATAGGGTTCCCGGATGAGCACCAGGTGTTCCCGGCAATCCTCCTCTGGCCACGCCCCAGTGTGGCGGAAGTGCCGGCTGTCCTCCCGGCTGCTCTCCGGGCGCCGTCATAAGTCTTCCCCCCAGCACTTCCTGGTGTGGCGGAAGTGCTGGGGTAACAGGTCCCCAAGGCATCGGGGCGCCTCCTGGCGGTGACCACGGGCCCCTACAGGGTGGAGCTTCCATGCCCTGTACCCGTGGCCCCCAAAGCAACCCGGAAGGCAACCCCCACGTGATCCAGGGTGGGCCCAGACCCACATCCGGTCCCTCAAGGCGTCCCGGCCGGGTCATGGCCCCTGGCATCCCTGACACTATGCACTATATGTCTATATAGCCTAATTCACATGGTTTTGAACATGGACACAGATGACACAATAGTCTGGTTTGTGGAACTCATACAAAGGGAGAGAAATGGATGAATTTAAAAACACTTTTAAATTTATAGAATTCAGATGTTTAGGACTGTGACATTCTGAAGAAATACATACTTTCCAAAGAAGGTAAAATGACAGGTTATATTGGTCAACAAATTTTAACTTTGCCTCTACAGAAATCTGCTCTCTGGACACTTGAGTAAATCCAACACAAAAATAGGGAGGTGTGTTATCTGCCTTAATAAAGTATTGTAAAGTACTTGATCATAACTTTAAAATTCCCATTGCCGCCAATGTAAGTGAGGAGCTCACTGCTTGAACAGCTGGACATGTGGTAGAAATTTAACATCTTATTAAAGAAAGAAACATCCTCTAACAGGATAATTATAATCAGGCAGGACAAAAACTGTTCATTGTATCTTTTAATTACTCCTCAGGAAATGCCTTGGAGGGAGCATTCTTCAAAAGCAGTCTGTTACAGCATGGTCAGAATGACCAGAGAAACAAAGAATAGAAGTTCATTTTATAAACTATTGAATTTACATACAGTGTCAATCAATGCCTACATTATTTTGGTTGGTTTGTTGGTTTACACCCAAATGTCTTATATAAAATAAAAGTCTATTATATTCTGGTTCCTCTTATACTTTTGAGTTGAGCCACCACCCTTGAAATTTCTGTGCATTTAACACTTGTCCATTCTGATAGTTTACAGGAACTCTGCTGATTTCTTAGCCATCTTTTAGTCATCTTTCAGTACATTTTGTTGTTCACTTGACCCATATATTGCCTCCTGACATGCCCCACATAGGTTTCTGACATTCATTAACCCTTTATGCTATTTCTTTCAGATGAAAGCTATGCTACCCTAAAATTATTCTTCCACAGATACTCTTACATTGCTATTGACACACACTTTATGAAACCTTCTGGAAGATACTGTAACTGCCTGTAAAGATGGCTGGATCACAAAATTGACTCAAAAAATCTTTTATGGACATATCTTCATGTTTCTACAATCACTTTGTCATGCTATGTAAACATAGCATTTTTTAAAATTATGATTTAGTGAGTATATTTTAAAAGGAAAATTAAACTGAAACAGTTTCCTCAAAATAAAAACTAACTGAAACTTCTTCTTCTTTCGGCTGCTCCCGTTAGGGGTCGCCACGGTGGATCATCTTCTTCCATATCTTTCTGTCCAAGACACCAAAATAAAAACTGAAATAGAAATGGTCAAAAGTTTATAAAACTAAACTGAAATTTATTAGGATTGGATTCCTTATTCTGTTTTTTAATACAGGTATGTTGTTCTCCATCAATTCTGGTAATCATACACTCATTTCAGTTTTTTTTTGAGGCCCTTATTCTTCTCATATCCTTTTGTGGAAATTAACCTTCATTTTGAAAAATAATAATTTTTTTGGATCATTTTGTCCACAAATGTGGTTATTGGAACTATACACTATTTTGGAGCTTGTGACATTAGGGCAAATGCACTGATTGTTAAAGGTGTGTCCTCTATGGTCCTGACACTATGCGACTCCAAGCTCCTCCAGGAAAATCAATCCCTCATCTGAGTTGTGGATTTGAAACTCTTTTTCAACTTGCTGTTTTTAAAAGTTGTTGTTTCTGGATATTGGTCTTGTCCTTTTCTGGAGATGGATGTATGAAGCGTAATGCCATTAACAGTGGTGTTATTTTATTTTATTTTATTTTTCCTATCATCACGAGGTATCCTGTATTTACTGAACCTGAGGGGCTTTAATTAAAGTACATGCAAGCATATACAAGCATGAATAGCAGAAAAGGGCTCCGAAAGAACAAAAAAGACAGCTAAAACTTTATTTCAGTCTAAACAGGCCTCAAGTTCAAGTTCAAGGCACGACTTGCCAGAAGATATGACACTGCAGTATTGGCTCCAGCTGAGAGCAAAAGTGGTATTGAAACTGCTAGTGAGTCGGGCCAGCTAAGATTGCAGCTATTTATAAGCTATCCTTTTAACACTTACAATTGTAAGTGCCAACATAACAATAGGCTTCATAGCAATAACTCCTGTCAAAACTGAAAATTAAGGTTAAAACTAACTTATGTAAAAATGTACTACCTTAATTTAAGGCTACAAAATGTCAACAAAAGTTCAGAAGCAATATCTCTATGACCAAACAGTGAAACTGTTCCAGTGAGCTGGAATGTGAAAGGCCTCAATCACAAATTAAAGAGAAATTAAGTATTCTCTTACTTAACAGGTTTAAATGCCAAGATAGTATTTTTACAAGAGACCCCCTTATTAAGCAAGGATCAGTTTCAGTTGCAATGAGATTGGACTGGCCAAATATACCACTCCAGCTATACAAAAAAATCTAGAGCTGAGAGAATTTTAATACAAAGAATAATTACAAAGTATCAGATGTTGTATCTGATTCTGAAAGGTGATTTGTGAATGGCATGGGTAATTTACTTAATTGTAAAGTGATTTTCATAAATAAACACGCCCAATGTGAATAATATTCAAAACGAATTTGCATCCATTTCTAATTTGAACACTTATAAAATTATAATGGCCAGAGACTTTAATTGTGTTTTAAATCCAGACCTAGATAGGTCTTCTGCCACAGGGGCAATAACATCTAACACTTGTGGTATATGGCCGGCTTGTCATCCCGGCCAATACCCCCAGGCCGCCAGATGGAGCCCTCCCTGCAGTATGGAGGTTCCCCGAAGACCAGCAGGGAATCATGGACAATGTAGTTTTTATACACGACCCTGCTGGGTACCACAGGGGCCGCAAGAGGGAGCTGCAGGGAGAACCAAAGAATCATTTGTGTCCTATAACCTGGAAGTGCGTCATAGGAAGAGCGAGAACAGAAGTGACGTGAAGTGATAAAGAATCACATGGACTGGGGATTGGGAACACTTCCGGTCAAGGTATATAAAAGGACTGTGGAAGCTCCCAGACGGCGAGCTGAGCTGGGTGGAAGGGTGGCAACGCGTCTATGAGTGGAGGAATTTTTATTATTATTGTGATTGTGTATATGAGTATACTGGAGGAGATGGTGGCATTTAAATAAAGTCAACTATTGGACTTTTTCCTGGTGTCTGGCGTCTTGGACAAGGGTTCAAGGGAGCGATAGCGCCCCCTATCTGTCACAGTGGCATGGTCGGCAGGATACTCCAGCGTCTATTGCGGAGGACCTGTACATAAATTTTCTGTGGGCAGAGAACCCTGAGAAGTCGGCATACAGACTCACCACAACAACGCCAGAACCTACCTTCACCAAGCCCGGAATGGGAAGAAAGAAGGGCAAGCAGAGCGACGACGCCAGCGGGAGAGCCATGCTTGCAATGGCCGACGCTCGGGAGGAGTCACGGAGCGGCCTTACAAGTCCGGAGAAACCTCCAGGGACCAACGATCGCTCTGAGGTACATGCCGGGAATTTAATTGATAAGTAACACACTTTGTCCCGTGCATGTACCTCGGAGATGATCACCTGGAGGCTCCGTGGGAGAAAGGAGACTGTCCCGAAGACGATGGCACCCTCCTGTTTGAGCCAGAGCACATGGGAGAAGACTTCCGCATGTCGGCGGCCGGCAAGGAACACGTCAGCAACCCCGGTGTTTTCTGGGAAGGAGGAGGTCCGCGTCCCGCTGTTGCACCTTCAATTCTGAAGATACGGACTTGGACTTTCCGAAGGGGAAGGGGGAGGCGAGCAGAGCACCGCTCACCCCGAAAGAAGGTAAGGAGGGTCGGGAAATGGCTGATCGGGATGTCAGAAAATTATTAAAGACAGAGCGCAGTCCGCCGAAGGAGGCGACCCGGCCCTTGACCAAAATAAACTCCAAATCCCACCAGCCTCCACGAGACCCGTCAGAGCATGTGCCAACAGCGTACGTGCTCATTGGCTCCTGACCGGTAAGTAGGCAGAAGGAGGAAGTAAGCCTACCGCCGGTCGAATTAATTAACTCTTTGGACTTGCGGGAACTCGAGAAGTTAATCGAGCCCGTAAGTAGTTTCTTGCAGGTCCTGGCGAACATTGAAAAGATCGTCGGGGAGTTGGGAGCAGCAGCCAAAGTGCCGTTAAAGAAGGTCGAGGAGTACCTGAGGCGATTTGGTAGGGAGCCTCCCGTAATACATGATGCGGCGGTACAGGTAAGCGAGACCCATACCGTATATAAAGAAATAGGGACGCAATGTAATCCAGGCCCGCTTTTAATGAATAGCGGGTGCCAATACACAGCGTGCCCTACAAGAGAGGCCGGATCGTTAACCGAGTGGCCGGAGTAAGGGCCGATCGATCCGAAGCAGCTGGACTGTGTTGACTCCAGGAGCGAGGCAGCCCTAAAGACGCCGCCACCGGTAATTTATAAATCAAAAGGGGTTCAGACAGTAAAAGGGCTCTCTTCATTTAATAGAGAGACCCAGACTGTGGACAAGCCCCAGATGAAACGGGAGATCTCTAAAATGTAACAGGGGTCTCCTGACAAGTTGGAAAAGGGCCATAAAAACATAAAGGTGGCCGGGGAATTCTCTTCAGCAGAGAAAGGGGCGGAGCCAGAAGTACCCAGGTGCTTCAAGTCCCGCCGAGAGAGACTACCAAGGGGACCACGGCTGTGCTATGAATGCCGCAGGCTGGGCCACGAGTGGAAAGGTTGTCCTAGGAGGGCAGGAGATCAAAATATTTATTCTTACACTGTTCCTCCTAGGTTTGAACGGGAGTGTCAGCTGCATCGCTGAGGTCCGACCTTTGGATCACCTTGGGGGAAGATGTCCCTCGCAGGACAGGACGCTCCAAACCAGGGTTTTTCGCTGGGGGAGGAGTAGTGTGGTATATGGCCGGCTTGTCATCAAGGCCAATACCCCCAGGCCACCAGATGGAGCCCTCCCTGCAGTATGGAGGTGCCCCGAAGACCAGCAGGGAATCATGGACTAGGTAGTTTTTATACACGACCCTGCTGGATACCACAGGGGCCACAAGAGGGAGCTGCAGGAAGGACCGAAGAATCATTTGTGCCCTATAACCCGGAAGTGCGTCATAGGAAAAGCGACAACAGAAGTGACAGGCTTCCGGGGTGAAGAAAAGGACTTGTACCTGACCCGGAAGTGATAAAGAATCACATGGACTGGGGATTGGGAACACTTCCGGGTCAGGGTGTATAAAAGGACTGTGGGAGCTCCCAGACGGCGAGCTGAGCTGGGTGGAAGGGTGGCAATGCGTCTGGGAGTGGAGGAATTGTTTATTATTATTATTGTGATTGTGTATATGAGTATAGTGGAGGAGAGGGTTCTTTGTGCACTGTGGCATTTAAATAAAGTCAACTATTGGACTTTTTCCTGGTGTCTGGCGTCTTGGACAAGGGTTCAAGGGAGCGATAGTGCCCCCTATCTGTCACACACTGCAAAAATAATAATATTGTTTGTAACCCATGGTGATTTCTGAATCCAAACTCAAGAGCATTATTTTTCTTCTTCTAACCAGTGCATCACTGTTACTCAAGAATGGATTATTTCTTTATAGATAACAATTTTTTGCCCAAGATCAACTCTTGCAAGTATGATGTCTTCCACCATGCCCCTCTGATCATGGAGCTCATATTACTATGCCCCACATACTCTTCTCACAGCTGGTGTCTTAACCTTGTTATTAGCTGATGAGAACTGTACAAAATTTATATCCAAGCAAACTGGTGGTTTTTAGAGACAAATATACCCTCAGAGGCCTCTGCAGGAATTCTCTGGGAAACTCTGAACACATTTTTAAAAGTACAGAGTTTAAGAGATTTTGTATCTCTCTGACAAAAATAAATTGGAAATCAAGAAGGCTTCAGAGTTACTCAGTGAAATTACCAAAATAGATCAAAAACATGCCAGGTTTCCAAATGAGGCACTTTATTAAAAAAAACAGGCTTTGCAATCAGAATTCAACCTCTTGACAACAAAAGAAATGGAACAGCTCACTTTCAAATCATGACATTATTACTATAAACACAGATTGAAGGCTAATAAGATCTTAGCTCAACAAATCCACAAGCAGGAAGTTTGCAATGCAATGCCAATAATTACCAACACAAACAGAAACAAAATCATTGACCATAAAAATATAATGCACACATTTAGACCTTATGTTCTACTCAGTTTAAAGAAGACAAAACACAATCTAATGCATTTCTGGATGCATTACAGATACCACAACTAGATACTCTCAGTGCAGAGGAATTGAATAAACTTCTGACACTCTAAGAATTACTAGACTGTATAAATTCACTTCAAAGTCAGAAAGCAGTAGGCCCTGATAGCTACCCTGATAAATTTGATATTTTTTTTTAATTATGTTCACTCAGCTTTTATTAGCAACAAAGAAATTCTACCTCAAACGTTTTGCCAAGCATTAATAACAGTCTTTCTTAAGAAAAATGAGGATTTACTACAATGTGCATCATTCAGACCAACCTCACTTCTGAATAATGATGTTAAGATACTCTCCAAAGTTCTAACTAGAAGCGAAAGTGCTTTATTCACTAATATCACCGGACCAAAATGGATTTATTAGAGGCAGACACTTAGCTTCCAATCTTCAATGCCATGTAATTTTAATGTTTAATGTAATATGTTCACCCACAAAGTCTAACACCGTGAAGATTGTATTATCGTTGGATGCAGAAAAAGCATTTGATATGGTTGAATGGGACTACCTGTTCACTATATTGCACAAATTTGGGTTTGGCCCAAACATATATGCATACCAGTATACCAGTTTACTGTATACCAGTCCAGAAGCTTCACTTTGTATTAACAACATTGTTTCAGACTACTTCAAAATAGAATGTGGTACCAGACAATCATGCTCCTTGTCACCACTGCTACAGTATTTGCAATTGCCATTGAGCCATTGGCAGTTTACTTTCGAAATGCTTCTGAGATAAAGGAGATTATTAGAGAACAGTTTGAGCGGAAAATACCACTATATACAGATGATATGGTACTATATATATACATTATATCAGATCCACAAAATACTGTGCCTGCAGTTCTAACAGCACTAGCAGAATTCCATAAGATATCTGGATTCAAAATTAATTTGAATAAAAGTGTGCTCTTTCCAGTGAACTCTCTAGCACACAATATTATATTGGACCTATTCATTTTTATCATCACAGATCAGTTTAAATACCTAGGGGTAAACGTCATAAATAGATACAAAGCAATTTTTCAATGAAATTTTGCTTTCTGTATGGAAAAAACTTAAGCAAGACTTGCATAGATGGTCTTCCCTTCATCTCACTTTAGCAGGTAGAATTAACACTGTCAAGATGAATATCCTTCCTAAGCATCTGGTTCTGTTTCAAAGTATTCCATATACATTAAAAAATAATATTTTTAAGAAATTAGATTCAGTCATAACCTCATTTATTTGGAATTTAAAACATCCACATATCCAGAGGGTGACCCTACAAAACCTTAGGCAGAAGGTGAAATGGCTCTACCTAACTTTCAATGTTATTACTGGGCGGCAAATATAAAAGCTATAAAAACCTGGACATTGACATAAATAGATGACCATTCACAGGCTTGGTCTGCAATAGAAATAAAATCCTGCAGTACTTCTTTATATTTCTTGCTTTGTGCCCCACTAAATATAAGTTATCTTCAATATACTAACAACCCAATTGTGCTTCATTCACTTAGAATATGGAACCAATGCAGGAAGTACTTCAAGATAGAGAAGTTTTTATCTGTGGCACCTGTGCATGATAACCACCTTTTTTCACCCTCTCAAACTTACACAGTTGTTAATGTTTGGAAAACATACGGGATTAAATCACTTAGAGATTTGTACAAAGATAATGTCTTTGCATCCTAAACACAATTACACTCCAAATTTAGCTTCCCATCAACAGAATTTTTCCACTATTTCCTGATATTTGTGGCACAATTAGGCTATGGAGCACTTCATGTGTTGTGTCACAAAATACTGAATTACAGAAAAAAACTTCTTGTTGCCTCTGATCTTGTTAGCAGCTACAAAGTGCTTGGGTCTTTTAATATAAGTTGTTCATTGCTCCACATTTTCATCAAGGTCACTTATGGTGCTGTCCATTCTTTTTATTTTAACTTAGCATATGGTATGTTTTCAAACACTTTCTTAAACCCACGAGACAGCGGCTTCCCTGTGAGCTCGCCCAAGACCTGAAGTTATTCGGTCTGGCATTACCCATCCAGCTGCAGATCTTACTGCATTGATTCTAGCTTCCCTTGGGCTAGTGCATAGCTGGTTTGTGCTATTTCCTACTCCCAGCTAGCCGATATAGTCATTATTTTGAAACCTCCCAGTTATCCTCTCGATATTTTACCTGTTTAAAGATTCTTTTGGAGTCATCACTGCACTTCTTTTGGTCATAATTAATAACTGTTTAAAAGTGGGGGAATCACTTGACAACTCCAAGCATGCAATTAATTGTTCAGCCACTGCTGAAGAAACCTACTCTGGATTTCACAATGCTTTCAAATTACAGGCTTATCTCTAAGCTCCCCTTCCTGTCCAGTGGTGGTTCAGATGGTTTATGTGCAATTACTGACATATTTGGAGGAAAACAGTCTATATTATGTATTTCAGTCTGGTTCTAAGAAACTTTATAGTACAGTACAGAATCTGTTTTGTTGAAGATAACTAATGATATTTTATTAACCTTGGACTCAGGTTCTTGTGCTATTTTAGTGCCGCTGGACCTTTCTGGAGCTTTTGATACAGTTGACCATGGGGTTCTGTTAAAATGGCTTGAGTGAGAAGTCGGCATTCAAGGATGTGCAATGAAATGGTTTGTGTCCTGCTTAAAAGACAGATTTATGTTGGCTAACATAGATGATGATTTCTCCCAGCCAGTTCTTACAAGGTATACCACAAGGCTCCATTCTGCCCCCCTTATTATTTTCCTTATATCTGCTCCCTTTGGAGTCCATATGGTGTCAATTACCATTGTTATGCTGATGAAACCCAGCTTTATCTTGAAGTTAGCCCTGACATCGCTTCATCTGTAAAAATATTAAAGTGATATTAAAGTTTGGATGGTGCAAAATTTCTTCCAACTGAATGAAAATAAAACAGAGGTAATTTTCTTTGGTCCTACTTCTTAAGCTAATGAAACTGGCACACACTTACGCTCGCTGAAAGCAAAAATTCATAATGATGTCAGGAACCTGGGTATCATCTTTGAGTTGTCACTAAGTTTTGACAAACAAATCTTCATGGTGGTAAAGTCCAGCTTTTACCAACTGAGGCAAATCTCAAAATGAAAATCCTTTGTGACACAGAAAGATTTGAAAATAGTGATTTATGCTTTTATTGCATCTCAGCTTGATTACTGCAGTTCCCTATATGTAGGATTCCCAGTTGCACCTTCAACTGGTTCAAAATGCAGCATCCAGAGGTCTAACCAGCACTAGAAAAAAGAGAACATACGTATCTCACCTGTACTGGCCTCTCTCCACTGGCTACCAGTGAGATTTTGGATTGATTTTAAAATGTTTGTTTTTAAGGCCTTGAATGGTTTAACCCCAAAATACATCTACGATCTCTTTCATCCCCTCTCAGGAATGAGAGCTTTGAAGTTATCTGCTCAACTACTCCTTGCAGTTCCAAGATCACTGCTGAAGTTTAGGGGTGACAGGACTTTTTCAGTCTTTGCTCCTAGGATTTGGAACAATCTGCCACTCCACACCAGATCTTCTCCTTCTATTTAGGTTTTTAAGACTTGGTGAAAAAAAAACACTTTTTCTCTTTCGCCTTTCACTGTGGGTAAGGTCATCAGGAGCGGGAGGACAGAAATTAAATAGCCATTGACAAACTGTTTTACATAATTTGCTTTACGGTAGTCTTGTGAGTTCCTTTGTACAGCACTTTGGTGCACTTCTGATTGTTTTTAAATATGCTTTTATAAATAAATTTGAACTTTTGAACAATCCCCAAACAGTGTTCTGGCACAGTGACTCTGGTAAGTCCACAATGTGTTCAGGCACTTCATTGCCAAATATGTCTTGGGTATCATGATAATTATAAATGAGAATGATCCTAGTCTAGTATTTATGTTCAAAAATGCAACTGGCAACAGAGGATGTAAGGAGGTCCTTGTTTGTTGCATTGCTCAAATCACAGAACAGACACTATATGACTCAGGGAGCATTTAAAAATAAAAGCTGTGTCACTCAGTACATCACAAGAACTACTGCTGTTTTAGATTGAGAGGTTCTGTAAAGAGAAAGGGCATCTAATTTCAATGACTCCTGGGGGCTTCCTCTGCAAGTTTATGGATCATGACCCGGTTGGAAGTGACTGAAAAACAGATCCAGAATATAAACAAAAAATATTAGACCACATAAAAAAAATATTGTTAAGCAGGCAATCTGTGTTCATTGTTTGTGAAAATTCAATACAACATTAAAATAAATGCAAATAAACATTGATATAATAAAAAGTATCAAGATTTACTTCTGTTTTGACAAATCTGTGCTTGAGGCACCCCAGCCATTCCAAGTAAACTCCCTCAGTAGCACACTTGGCTCGAGTTAATAAGATAACGCTTAGCTGGACAGGGTGATCTGGCGATGAAGTTTAACAAATAATTGGATGTTTTGAATGGTATTCATAAATAGTGGAGTGGAAATGGCTCAGAAATTTGGAAGACGTGGCATCCAAGCTATCGCAAAGAAACATGAAGAAATTTGGCAAGATCCACTTATTTTGTTATATTTCATTTGTATGGTTAATTTTATTTAAAATTTTGAAGCAAAGCCATTTTGATTATTGAACAATTATCACCATTTTGTATTCATTGCGCACGGGTGCTGTTTTCCAGTACTGGCATAAGAAACCAAAACTTGCAGTATCTTTGTTGTATTTGTTATTTTTAACTTTGTGGTTTTTAGCCCTGTGCTTTTTACTTCAGATTCTGTCATCTACTTTGGTATTTTCTTTATTTGTTTGGTAGTTTTGATCTTCTGGTTTTGACCTTAATTTACTACTTCAACAGCTGTTTTGACTGGCCCATAAAATCTGCCTCTTTTACAGACAAGCCTTCCTTCAGTCTCATTCAGAAGACAGAAAACACAGTGGGAGACGCACAACGCTGCCTGCATCTGTGATTAAAGGTCACCTCCTTAAGGGACAGAAGTGCTTGATCGGCATGTAGCAGAGTCATCTAGCACTAAAGTATATGCTTCAGTCGTGTAAGGAAGTCTTAAAAGGAAATCATCTTGTAGCGGGCATTGTAGATAGGAAACCATTTTTGTGGAAAAGCAAAGTGCATGAGAGCTTGCAAGTATGCAGAAAAAATAAAGCAGAGAACAACAACCAGTGGCAGAAAGTCAAATAAGTTTGAAAAGGTTAGTTTTTAAAGACACCAGTATGTCAGAAGAAGAGCTGTCAGTACAGATATTGATGTATGCAATCTTCTGTTAGGTGCAGCAGTAGTTTGGGTGTATAGTGGTCTGAGGGTATACTTTAACCAGCAGTGAAGGGATCTATTATAATGATAATGAATTATAACTACTGATGAATATAAACAGACTCATTGGTTAAAAAATAGTCTTCTGGCACTATCAGGAACCCAAACACACTGCAAACACCAGTATGACCTTGTAGCAGAAGTCTGTAGATGGAATTAGACTGACCACATCAGAGCTCTGACCACAACATAATTGAAGCTGTTCTAGGCTAGGGGGAAAAAAAACAAAAATCAGCCAAGAATAAAAGAAAAGAAATAGCAAATAGTGCAAGAAGCTACACATAATTTCTCACAAGATTACCTGAAAAACTTATACAGCAGGATACCAAAGCAAATTGTTTTGGCTTTACATTCTTAAGCCACATACAACATTATTGCTACTTTTTATTTTATCAATGTTTCATTTTTATTATAATGTTATGTAGTGTTTTCACGAACAAATACATAATTAGTGCCTAGAGGTTTTTAGCTTTAAACCCCTTTTTTGGGTGGCCCAAGACATTTGCACAGCTGGGATTGGAACTTTGTGCTAAAGAAGGTCCCGATCAGGCATTGCATGGCCTGTTACTATCATGAACCTCACCAGAACACATAAAGACAAAAAAGTGTGATGAATACTCGTACATATTATGATATGGTTGATCTTCTACATTTGCCTCATTTTTACTTTCATGTCGTGCAGTTCCATGGCTTTGTTTAGTACAGAAAAAAATGAGAGGCATGATGCGTGCAAGTCTGGGAAGTTGCTAGTCGCTTCACTGGTCTTGTTTACCCTACCATTGTAGAGTAAATGGGTCCTGGTGCGTTTGTTGCATATTTTCAATGTTTTGCCAGAATGTTGAAAGCTGATGTCGGCCACGACCATCTGGTTAGAGACATCAATCATAGCCTCAAGGTTAGACATCGGCTTCCCTCTGCTATGTTCCAATATTGTAAAACCCTTAAAGATCTCAAGCAGTGCATGAAACAGACATTGCTGACAGATTATTTCAAGCTGATGCATCCTTCACGTTTACCAAATGCCAATCGCCTGCCGTGAAGTACAGAATGTCAGAGGTGATGTCAAAGCCTCGCCAGTCTCAGCATCTTCCAACAGCAGCGACTATACTTCTTTTGGTTGTGATGTTAGCATAAAACGATACAGAATTCTAGGGAATGACTTGCGAGAGAAAATCTTCAGCATGTTACTAATTATATTTTGTGTACTGCATTTTATGGGTTATTTCAAGGTAACTATGGTATGGAAAGTAAAGTAGTATTTTATTATAAGGAATTCAATGAGAAAAGTGTATTTTGAGCAATCACTCTCTCTCTCTACTTACAGTATCTCTGGTGAAAGATTACAGTTTTTGGTGGTTGCAAGAACCTAACCCACTATTTCTTATAGGTTCAATGTATTTATATTTGTGTCTGTGACTTTCAAGCTGTTTTCTAGCAACATTACCTCTGTGAAAGTTCAGGACTGACTGAATTTTGAACTCAGTTAAACACTTTCTCCATAGTTTGCCAGTAATGTAAATAATTGGCTGAGTTGATCATTACGTAAGAAGTGATCATCACTCAACCTTACGGTTCAGCTTAGTTGCATCTTCAAAAGCTCCCCTGAGTATGGAGTTTATTTTGTAGTTTGTGACTTCGCATAACATATCATACGTTTTCAATTTCATATATGGTGTGTTATATATTTAAAAATGTAACATAATTAAATTGGGAGTTTATTATTTCATGCATTCCGTTTAGTTTTATTCACGAGTTTAATTTTTTTTCCGATCTGGATGCCCATTTATCTGTAGATACACAGGCAGAATGCAGCCTGATGTGAACTCTCCTGTTTGAGTCAGCTTTCCTACAGGTCTCCTTCATCAGGCAGAAATTAATAAGGCAGTACAAAGCAATATTGAAAAGATTAGAGGTTTAGGAAATTGGATTGACCCGCATAAGGACTTTCTCCACTGGATTTGCATACAAAGCAGACTGCATTTCTTTTGGTTACTGCCACCGAAGCCTTTGCCAAAAGCCATTAGCAAGGCGCACGCTCTGACTGCATTGTGGTAGTTGGCACCTAAACTCTGTACTTCCATCCACATGGCCAGAGAAGTGTAATGTTCGCTTGGCCCACAGCATTAATGCTGTTTAGGATTATGGCTTGTAGTTGAAAATTTCAAGTTAACCAGAGGCTGCTGGGAATGATTATCATAAAGTGTTGAAAAAGAAAATGACCTCCTGCTACAGAAGGTTGAAGACTACTTTCCAATTGATCTGTTAATTGATCTATATCTTTTTATATATTACTATTTGAAGCAGTTGTAATCAAAAGAAAAAGCTAACATGACGATAACAAGGAAATCCTAAAAAAAGCAATTCAAATTCATAATAAGCTACAAGAAAACATAAAAACTTAGGATTGATACTTAGGATTGATCCTGAGACGCTATTCCATCTCAAACCCATTTAATTCAGTACAGGAGTGTAGCATGCCAGTGCTCATCTGGACAGCATTGGACTTGTGATAAAAGCCAGTCTATGATTGGACGCTAGTCCATTCCCAAAGTCCTCTCCCATACTTTATACACCTTGTGATGGACAGCCAGCATTTCAGTCCGGCCGGAATGTCCCTCAACAGAAGAAAGCAGCCTTTTCAGGGCACTACATCCCCTGGGACGCTAGATGGCAGCTCCCCTGGACGGACATGGTTCTTCGGATTCCCGCAGGGCAGTATGGGAGATGGGGTCTGTCTCTACAGCCATGTTGGGTGCCGTGGGTGCTTCCAGGGGGAGCTCACCAAGAACCCGGGAAATATTACCGTGATGCTAACCCAGAAGTACTTCTGAGTCACAAGAACGGAAACCCGGAGTACTTCCGGGATGTTTGAAGAAGGCGTTTGACCCGGAGAAGGAATATTTCTGGGTCAAGGACTATAAAAGGATGCTGGGAAACACAGTAGATCAAGCCGGAGCTGGGTGGTAGAGGAATGGAGCTGCTGGGTGTCTTGGACGTCTGTCTGGTGGGTTCAAAGGGGCAACAGTGACCCCTAGTGTCCACAGTTGGCGTAGTCGGAAGGACTCTGGCCGTCTATTGGGCCAGAAAACCTTTAAAATTAACATAGACAGAACCCCCAGACAGTGACATACGCAACCGCCAAACCTTTTTTTTCACCGGTCCATCATGAGGAAGAAAAAGATTAAATCGACCGACGGTGCTGAAGGAAGTCAGATGCATGACAGCCCCTGTGTCATAAGGAGCAATGGAGCGACACCACCTTACGGGAAAATAATTTTCTGGGTGCCGATAACAAAGACGAGGTATATGTCGGAGGAGGGATTGAAAACATATTTAAAATAACCCACTTTCTCCCCTGCTCATACCTCATAGACGAAGTGTACCCGGAGGTCGTAATAAAAACAGAAAGTCATCCCGAAGACAGTTCTGCACTCTCCGAGGGGAACAAAAGCACGAAAGACTTCCGCATGAGGTTGGACAGCCATGGATACGTGACCAGCCCCGAAGCATCACGGGAAGGAGAAAGTCAACCAGTTGCCTGTAGGCTGGAATCGGACAACCAGACGGACGCGGATTTTCCGAAAAGGGAGGGGAAGGCGGACAAAGCGTCGCACTGCATGGATAAAGGTAAGGAGTTTTGGGAAATGATTGATCGATCCATCAAGAAATTAAGTCACATGGATCATGGTCGGCTCAAAGCTAAACTCTGGAACTCCAAATCCCAAAAGGCCGTGCTCGACCCTACTACGCAGGTGCAGGAGAAGCCTGTTGGTTCGTGGCTGGAAGGCGGGGCTTTTGAAAGTCCGAGCTTGCCTCCAGCCGTTCAAAACAGTGACTTTAATGTGTGGGAGCTGGAAGGTTTAATCCAACCTGAAAAAAGCCTTTTCCAGGTCATAATCTTGATAAAGAAGATAATTGAGGAGTTGGGAGCAACGGGTGAAGCACCTATACGGCGGGTCAATGAATATTTACGCCGCTTTGGACAGGTGTTTCCACGGATGACAGATTCGGCAGTACAGATGGGTAAATCCGGTACTGCACAAGAAGTTGGGACGCAGAGTACAAAGGCAGCGCGATTGGTTAGTATCGCTGCCAAGTACTCTTAAGTCCCACAGTTGATGTAGGTGTGATGGCCGAACGTCCAGTGGAAGGAGCAGGGCCATTGGAGCAGCGGGATAGTACTGACTTACGAGTGGTTCCGAACCTTAAGACATCGACACCTGTCTCACTTAAAACTAAAGGGGTGCAGCCAGTAAAGGGTCTATCTCTCACCCATAGGGAGACCCAAACTGTAAGCAAGCCCCAAAAGGAAAAGGAGAACCCGCAAGAAAAGCAGGGAACTCCTAACAAAGAGCGTATGTGGAGGGGACACTCTCCGCGTGGGCGGGAAGATAGTCCACCCCCAGCTGGATAAAGGGCAACGGAGACGTTACCGGCCTGCTTCCTGTCCCACAGGACATTACAAATTGGGAGGAGGTTATGTTATGAATGCCATCAGCCAGGCCACTTATGGCGAGACTGTCCAGGGAGAACCAGGGAGGTTGTTAAAGGGAAACAGAAGTGCCATGTCTCCCCGTTGTTCTCCTGCTTATGTGTTACAAGAAGAAGCCGTGATCCGGTCAGGGCAGACAGTCCCTCCCGGTGAAGGACTACCCTAGCGGGGCTGGCCACCTCGCATTATGATGCTCAGCTGGATGAGGAGTACTGTGATGGACAGCCGGCGTTTCAGTCCATCCGGGACATTGCTCAAAAGAAGAAAGCAGCCTTTTCAGGGCACTTCATCTCCTGGGACGCTAGATGGCAGCTCCCCTGGATGGAAATGGTTTCTCGGATTCCCGCAGGGCAGTATGGGACATGGAGTCCATCTCTTCTGCCCTGATGGGTGCCGTGGGTGCCGCCAGGGGGAGCTTACCAAGAACCCAGGGAATAGTACTGTGACGCTAACCCGGAAGTACTTTGGAGTCATGAGGACAGAAGCCTGCAGTACTTCCGGCATACTTGAAGAAAGCATTTGACCTGGAGAAGGAATACTTCTGGGTCAAGGACTATAAAAGGACAATGGGAAACCCAGCAGATCGAGCCGGGGTTGGGTGGTAGAGGAACGGAGCTGCTGGGTGGAGAGGAGAATTGTATTTATTGTTTATTATTGATTATTAAGAATTGTGGGGGGTGCAGTGCTTTGGGCATTTTATTCAAGAGAATTATTAAAATTATTCTTGGTGCTTTTGAAAGTGTGTCTTGGATGTCTGTCTGGTGGGTTCAACGGGGCAACAGCGGCCCCTAGCATCCACCACCCACAACATGGGGCTAATTTAGAATTACAATTTATTAAATTAATCTCACCTCTATGTCATTGGTATATGTCCAGAAAGTATGTGAAGAGAAACACATGTAAATATGGCAAGAACAGACTCCATAAAGACCGTGACCCAGCATGCAACTCGGGGTGCTATATACTTGAGGAAGCTGTGCAAACCACTGCGTCACCGTCCCAAAGCTAGTAGAGAATATTCCCTAGAGTACTGAGCGTAAGTAGACTTCATTGCCTGTTGCAGCAATGAAACACTGTGGCAAATATTTACTGGATGTATGTGATGCAAGGAGTGATAGAACATATCCGTGGCTTTGTAGGTTAGTAGCCATGTGCCATGCTAACACGGTGATTAGTGTTTCTGCTTCATGAGTTGAATCCCATACATGGTTGTTGTCTGTGTAGAATTTGTACGCGCTCTCTGTGTCTGTGTGCATTTTCTCCACAAATTCTACTTCTACATTTTCAGATACTTGCATGGTGATTCCATGGTGATTGCCCTGTTTGAGCATTGGTGTGTGCATGAGTGGGCCCTGTGATGGATTGGTGCCATAACTAGGGTTGAATTCCATCTTGTGCTAGTGCTAGAGGTATAGGTTTTAGGCTCACCATAACCATCATTTGGATTAGACACTTTTTGATAATTAATCCATGTATGTTAGCAGCAGATGATTAAGTATATTACTGGAAAACTATGCTGTCAGACTAGTAGGTTGGTTATGTAGTTGGTGCTTTTTGTCCAAGTTCAAACCTATGCATTCTTTCTTGATTAAAATAATTAAAAACAGAAGTGTGCTGATCTAACCCAGGCATAAAGAAGGCCAGACATCATGTTTCCACATCAGAGAGAGAAAAATGTATCTAGGCTGGAGCCATGAAATATGTTTTCTTTAATATAATAAAACAAAGTTTCAAATGCTGTTAAGCTAATTAGTTTGTCTTATATAATATGGTCACTGTTATTCCTGCAAGTGGAAAAGCAACTAAGCATTAAAAGTCATAAAAACTAATATACATATAGCACAACAAAATTTAAATCCAGAATTGTGGAAATTTAAGGGTGGGGCCACCAGAGGGCACAACAGCTCTCCAAACCTGGCACAAACAAATGCCAGGCATAAGTCCAGCACACACAAAGGCTTTTTATTTGGCCATGGGAAACTCTTCCAAATCGTTTCCCACAATCATGCACATTTAAAGCACCAGTACAGCACAATGAAACAACACACAGCATTTTTCTTCTTTCTCTTCCTTTTTCTGTCTTCCTCTCTTTCCACCTTCACTCCTCCTGTGGCAAGAGTTGTCCTCTCACTCCCGACTCTGGCTCCTGGAGCAGTAGCAGCGGGCTTATTTTATCCTGCATCCAGGAACACTTTTGAGTGAGGTCGAAGCCTGCCAAAGTAGGGCTCCGCCATCCCTGCAGCAGCCCCTGGCGGCACCTATAGAACACGACAAGGCTGTGCCAAAGTCCAACTCCCATGGAGCCATGTGGGAATCCAAGGCACTGCTGCAACCCAGGGGGGCTGTCATCTAGCACTCTGAGGGAGGTAATGCCCTGTGCAAGTTCTCTCCCCCATTCCTTCCAGCATATGGGTGCCCCGGGCAGGTAAGGGTTCTGGCTGTCCACTACAAGGGGTATAAAGCTCATGTCACATACCATGAAAATGTGGGAAAGGAAAATAGATAAAAGAAGCGAGACAATGATAGGGCAAGAAGAGTTTGTATTTGTTAGAAGAAAAGGTACAACAGATGAGATTTTCCCCCTGAGACAGATTATGGTAAAAACAGAAAGGAACTGCACATGGTATTTATTGATTTGGAGAAGGCATAATATGGAGTTTCCCATCAAGAAATGTGGAGATGTATTAGAAAAAGGAGAGTACCAGAGAAATATGTTATGAGAGTTACTCTTTCTCTCTAAAATACTTGAAAAAACAGCTGCCAGTCTCACCTTACACATCACAATTTATTTGAAAATTTCCTGTCTGGCTTCCTCACTGATCATAGTACATAAACAGCACAAACACGTGTTGTAAACGACATTCTGATATCCTCTGATGAAGAAATTTCCACTGTTCTTAGACTTACGTGCTTCATTCGATACCATTGACCATTCTATGTTACTAAATATGCTGCGAACTGACATTGGGCTTAAAGGCAATGTTCTTGCATGGTTTAGTTCTTATTTATCACATTGATTCCAGTACATACAGAAATGTGCTGACAGTACGCAATTCAGACCTTTATTGTTTTCACTTTACATGCTTCCACTGGGATCTATGATTAGAAAGCATGGCTTAAATTTCCTCTCGTATGCAGATGACAGTTATACCTTTCTTTTAGGCCAAATGACATTTCTCTGATTTTGTCCTTAATTAGATGTGTTATTGAGTTAAAGGAGTGAGTGGATGAGAACTACTTATCTTTGAACACAGATAAAACAGAAGTGTTACGTATTGCTGCGGTGGGCTGGCGCCCTGCCCTGGGTTTGTTTCCTGCCTTGAGCCCTGTGTTGGCTGGGATTGGCTCCAGCAGACCCCTGTGACCATGTAGTTAGGATATAGTGGGTTGGATAATGGATGGATGGAAATTAAGTATTGGACAGAATAAAGCTGATCATAACAATATTTTGTCTTTATTTTACTTAGTTGGAATCACCACCATCTTTACTGAATCAGCCCACAATCTAAGTGTTAACTTTGGCATTAGCATGTCATTTAAAGCACAAATTATACATTTTTTTTCCATCATAGAAATGTTGGAAAATTAAAGTTTTTTTCTAAATATGCAGGATATTGAGAACTTCATTCATGGATTTGTGTCTAGTAGAATTGACTACTGCAGTGTGGTGTTCTCTGGCTGTTCAAATTCTTCTTGATACGGCTTTCAGTTAATTCAAAGTGCTGCTGCAAAAATTATTACAAGAATAAGAAAATAAGTTCTTACAGGGCAGATTTCAAAATCCTCTTTTTAACATATAAAGTCTTAAATGGCCAAGATCCTCCTTACTTATCTGAACTTATCATTATTTACAAACTAGAGCACACATTTAGATTTCAAAATGCTGGTATGTTTATGATTCCAAGGATTCATAAAATAACACTGGGACATTGTTTTTTTTTTGTTAAAGGGACCCAAAGCTGTGGAAAGGTCTGCTTGCTACTACAGGTATAAGAGGTCCTCCTTCAGTCTCAGCTTTTAAATCCTGGCTGAAGACTCACTAATTCAGTTTAGCATATCCTGAGTAGAACTGCTGATTAACTGTGCATACTGCACCTCTTTTGTTAATCATTAGTACTAAAACATAAGTAATATATATTGTCACAAGAACGAGACATGGACAGATAAAGGTTTGGGGCAGCCACCCATGTAATGTGGTATCCTGGCTGCAAAAGTCGTTCCAGCAAAATAAACAGCACTGAAGTGCATACAACTGAGTCCAAAACAAGACTGAGGAAAAAGGGAAAAGGGGCAGGTTTTAAAGGGGAAGACGGGAAGTGAGGTCATATGGATCAAGCACGTGGTCTTCCACCATTGGATCATAGCCGGACGTGACATCAGGGGGACTGGAGCTGGTGTGGCCGACTTCCATTGGCTCGGTCCCGAAAGTGATGTCAGGAGAGCCAGGTGGAATCCCCCGGGAATGGTCTACAGGCAAGGGAGAAAAAGAGTCAGTGCACTTTGCCACACCCTGGCATGCCTCCGAACTGCCTTCACTCAAGCCCTTTAGCTGCCTCCCATGCGCACGTGTGTGACAAGGCCCCTCCCATAGCCCAGACCCGTCTGGTCGGGCGACCCTAACCGAGAGGTCGTGAACCCGAGAAAGAGCATCAGCGTTGGCATGGAGAGCACCCCGACGATGAACGAGCGAAAACTTGTACGGCTGTAGGTCAAGAAACCACCGGGTGACCCGCGGATTCGACTCCTTGTGCAGGGCCATCCACTGTAGAGGTGCATGGTCCGTGACAAGGGTGAATTCCCGGCCCAACAGGTAGTACCTAAGCTGAGTTATCGCCCATTTAATCGCCAGAGCCTCCCGTTCCACCGCTGCATACCTGGTCTCCTGGTCCAACAGTTTCCGGCTCAGGAACATGATGGGGTGTTCCACACCATCAACGCTTTGGCTCAGCACGGTGCCCAGGCCTGTGTCCGAAGCGTCCGTCTGGAGGATGAAAGGCAAAGAAAAGTTAGGTGTCATCAAAATAGGTGCGGACGTAAGGGCCTGCTTTAAGTCACCAAATGCAGCGCCTGTTTTTTCAGTCCATACCACAATGTTCGGGGCCCTCTTCTTTGTTAAATCAGTCAAGGGCGCCGCTCTCTCCGAGAACCGGGGTACAAACCGGCGGTAGTACCCGGCTAATCCGAGAAAGGCTTGGACCTGCCGCTTGGTTCGCGGACGGGGCCATTTCAAAATGGCATCAATTTCGGAGCACTGTGGCCTTACGGTACCCCAACCCACCAGGTAGCCCAAATATTTGGCCTCGCTTAATCCAAAGAAACATTTCTTGGGATTAATCTGGAGCCCGGCCTCACCAAGTGTCCGTAATACCACTTGGACATGCTGTAGGTGTTCCCTCCATGTGCTGGAATAGATGACCACGTCATCCAGGTAGGCAGCACTGTATGAGTTATGAGGCCGAAGCACTTTGTCCACCAGACACTGAAAGGTTGCTGGAGCCCCGTGTAACCCAAATGGAAGGACACGATACTGCCAGTGTCCGCTAGGGGTACTAAACGCGTTTTTTTCCTTCGCGGAGTCCGTTAAAGGAACCTGCCAGTACCCTTTTGTCATGTCAAGTGTGGTCAGATATTGAGCCTGTCCAAGCCTCTCGAGGAGGTCGTCCACGAGTGGCATTGGATAGGCATCAAATTGGGAGACCAGGTTAAGCCGACGGAAGTCATTGCAGAATCTCCAACTCCCGTCCGGCTTACCGACGAGCACAATGGGGCTGGACCAGGGACTATAACTTTCCTCAATTACACCTAGTTCCAGCATGCGCTTGATCTCAAGCTCCACTTCAGCCTTTTTTGCCTCGGGAAGACGATACGGGCGTTCTCGGACAACAACCCCGGGCTCTGTCACGATGTTGTGCTCAATCAGAGAGGTCCTTCCGGGGTTCTCACTGACTACCTCCCGAACGGTCCGGATAACTGTTTCCAGCTCCTGCCGCTGTCTGGGACTTAAGTCCGTGCCGAAGTTAAGGTCGTGTGTGTGAGCGAAGAGTGAGCGGGGCTGGCCGGAAGAGGGAGTGGGGTCCCTGTCCTTCCATGGTTTCAGCAGGTTCACATGATAAACCCGCTCCTTCGGCCGACGATTGGGTTGACTCACCAAATAGTTGACCAGTCCCTTCCTCTCCTTAACTTCGTAGGGGCCCTGCCAGTGGGCAAGCAACTTAGAGTGGGAGGTAGGCACTAGGACCATGACCCGATCTCCTGGGCGGAACTCCCGAAGAGACGTGCCGCGGTTGTAGTACCGGGCCTGTGCTGCTTGAGCTTCCTCCATGTGACTTTTAAGGAGAGGCCGAATCTTTCCAAATCTATCGCGTAACTGCACGATATACTCCAGTATGTTTGTAGAGGGAAGAGCCTCTTCTTCCCAGCCTTCTTTCAAAATATCTAATATGCCCCGAGGTTGTCGCCCATACAGTAGTTCAAAAGGGGAGAACCCCGTGGAGGCTTGTGGGACTTCCCGATAGGCAAAAAGGACGAGGGGGAGGAGCTGATCCCAGTTCCTTCCTCGCTGACCACCTTACGCAGCATTTGCTTGAGAGTTTGATTAAACCTCTCTACTAATCCGTCGGTTTGAGGATGATACACCGAGGTCTTTAAATGCTTTATTTTCAGTAACCTGGCAGTCTCCTTGAACGTCTCCGAGGTGAAAGGGGTCCCCTGGTCTGTCAAGACTTCCTTGGGGATCCCCACGCGTGCGAATACCCCTAGTAATTCCCGTGCAAAGGCTTTAGAGGTAGCTCAATCAATCAATCAACATTTATTTATATAGCACATTTTCATACAAAAAATGTAGCTCAAAGTGCTTTACAAAATGAAGAATAGAAAAATATAAGACACAATAAAAAATAAACATAAGTCAACATTAATTAACATAGAATAAGTAAGGTCCGATGGCCAGGGTGGACAGAAAAAACAAAAAAAAAAAACTCCAAGAGCTGGAGAAAAAAGAAATAAAATCTGTAGGGATTCCAGACCAAGAGACCGCCCAGTCCCCTCTGGGCAATCTACCTAACATAAATCAAAGAGTCCTCTTTGTATTTAGGGTTTTCATGGAAGGACCTGATGATGATGGTCACGTAGACTTCTGGCTTTCAGTCCATCAATGTTGGTGCATCATGATGCTTTGAGTAGGTGGTGGTGGCGCAGGCCGCCGCCACCACAAAGAAACCGGAAAAAGAAACAGAAGAGAGAGTAGGGGTCAGTACGGATTTTGGAGCCACTGTGAATAGTTATTATGATGAATTGAACATATAGAGTATCAATATTAAGTTAAAGTGAAGTTATAAAAAGGCCATGTTAAAGTAATGTGTTTTCAGCAGTGTTTTAAAGTGCTCCACTGTATTTGCCTGGCGAATTCCTATTGGCAGGCTATTCCAGATTTTAGGTGCATAACAGCAGAAGGCCGCCTCACCACTTCTTTTAAGTTTAGCTTTTGGAATTATAAGGAGACACTCATTTGAGGATCTGAGGTTACGATTTGGAATATAACGTGTCAGGCATTCCGATATATAAGATGGAGCGAGATTATTTAAGGCTTTATAAACCATAAGCAGTATTTTAAAGTCAATCCTTAATGACACAGGTAACCAGTGTAGTGACATCAAAACTGGAGAAATGTGTTCGGATTTTCTTTTCCTAGTTAGGATTCTCGCAGCTGAGCGCAAGGGAACAGCTTCGGGGTATCGTGTAGCATAATCCACGAGGACTAAAATGTACTTGTGTCCTCGGGCTGAGGGCTCTAGGGGTCCCACCAGGTCGACCCCGATTCTGTGGAAGGGAACGTCAATCAGTGGAATAGGAACGAGAGGAGCACGGTCCCTCCTAGGAATTTGTTGCAGTTGACACTCCGGGCAGGAAGCGCAAAAGCGACGAACCTCCTCATTAATTCCTGGCCAGTAGAAACGGAGCTTGATCCGCTCCAGAGTTTTCTCGGTGCCCAAGTGGCCACCTAGGAGGTGGGCGTGTGCTAGTTTGCAGACCTGCTGCCGGAAGGTACGCGGAATTAGCAGCAGCTTTCTCTCCTGCCCGTCATGCATCGCTACACGGTAAATTGGAACCGCAACACAGAGAGAGGGTCAGCGTTGACCTCCCTGGGCGTGGTTTCCTCCCGCTCCGCCGCGGCGTTGGTGGATGACGTGTCAGCACGCGACGGTCCGGGAGTTGCCACGTCACTTAGGGCGACCGCTTCGTCTCTCTCTGCCGGCTGATTACACGGCGTGGAGGCAGCTTGAGACGGTTCATCAGCGTCCATAACGAGGCCCAAATTAACCCCGGGAGTGGTATGTGTCACACCGCTTTTAATTTTAGACCAGTCCCGCCCTAGTATCACCGGGTGTGGAGGATCTGGTAGGACCGCTACGGTGAGTTTACGAACTGACCCTCCGTAACTGATGACACAAGCGGCGGTCCTGTACCAGCGGATTTCTCCGTGGACACAGGTTATACCGGTCTTAAATTTTAGCCACTGTTGCGGTTGCACAAAGCGGCGGGCAACAATGGAAATGTTGCTGCTGGAATCGAACAACATGGTGGTCTTGTATCCGTTGACGATCACCACGCCAGTATGTGGGACCGCCAACGGATTAACCAGAGCACACCAACCCCTCCTCGCCCTCCACCTGCATTCCTCCTCGTCTCCAAGTGGTTTGCGCGCCCGCGGCACCGCGGACGCCAATACAAGCTCCGGGTTGTACAGGGAGGGGCTATGTCTTGGGACGTACCCTGGTTGAGTTTGACATAAGGACGGTTCTGCTCCCCCAGAGTGTGAGGCCGCCCTCTGTGTCTCCAGAAGCTCTATGAGCTCTGACATGTTCTTAAACTGCTTGCCCCAGACCGGCTGGGTGAAGCCACGGGGAAGCGCTTTCAGGAGCAGATAGCAAGCTACCTGCTCTATTATTTGGTAGGGCTTGTTTTCAAATGGCCGTAGCCGGTGCCCTACCGTTGCCCATAAGGACCAGGCTTGTTTGTTGGTCGGCCGCTCAGGGTCCAACCTCCATTTTTTTATTTTATTCACCTGCCAGTCTGGGGCACCCCTAGGTGGTAAATGGGGCTTTGGTTTTACAGGGAGGCAGGCACTCTCCCCCAAGAGAGCATACTGAGCCCTTTTTGCCTCCCCCCTCCAGGGCAGCCCAACTCTGTGAGCCCCACCCGCACACTCCCTGGCCTCTCCAGGTGGCCTAGTTATGCGTGCCGGGAGCGGAGCCCGCACCGGGTCACGCCGAACCACGGGGCAACCTCCCCGCCTGAATACTCGGCCCCGGTACGCTCCCACCTGGGTGTATTGCAGGTCCTGTCCCCTTCTCTTCTGGGAGTTCTCCATCCTGCCGACTTCGCCACTGTCACAAGAACGAGACATGGACAGATAAAGGTTTGGGGCAGCCACCCGTGTAATGTGGTATCCTGGCTGCAAAAGTCGTTCCAGCAAAATAAACAGCACTGAAGTGCATACAACTGAGTCCAAAACAAGACTGAGGAAAAAGGGAAAAGGGGCAAGTTTTAAAGGGGAAGACAGGAAGTGAGGTCATATGGATCAAGCACGTGGTCTTCCACCATTGGATCATAGCCGGACGTGACATCAGGGGGACTGGAGCTGGTGTGGCCGACTTCCATTGACTCGGTCCCGGAAGTGATGTCAGGAGAGCCAGGTGGAATCCCCTGGGAATGGTCTACAGGCAAGGGAGAAAAAGAGTCAGTGCACTCTGCCAAACCCCGGCATGCCTCCGAACTGCCTTCACTCAAGCCCTTTAGCTGCCTCTCATGCGCACGTGTGTGACAATATTAAACTGCTACTAATGCTTGCCAATTCTGTTTCTCTTCACATTTGGCACTTAGTGCCACTGCCCTACTGCCATGTTGCTTACCTGCCTTTGAAAAAGTCATCTCAGATAAAGGAGCACTGGAATCATCAGGTACAAGTGTCCTTTCATCAGATTGGCCATCCCAGCACTGACTCGGCTCTGGAATGGCCAATAGGAGGGAGGCAGCTGGTTGGCAGAGTTCTCCAGGAAAAAATCTGTATTCTCATATGTGATAGTTCTGTATTTTGTGAACAATGTCATCAGTTCTTGCATTTTGCTTTGTAGTTTGTACTGTTGTATTGTATTTCTGAGGTGGCAATGATAGATTGGCCACCCAGTTCTTTGAAGATGATTACTTGTATTCTATTTTGTGTATTGTATTTATTCCGTTTTTTGAAACCCATTGCGCTCTCAACCTGGAAGAGGGTCTCTCTCTGAACTGCCTTTCCCAAAATTTCTTCCATTTTTTTCCCTACAAGGTTTTTTTGGGAGTTTTTTTTTGTCTTCTTACAAGAAATAAGTTGTTGTTGTTGATATGTCAAATTGCAAAATTTCCCCCTGGGGACAAATAAATTTCTATCTATGTGTTAGGGTGCCTACACACAAGTGAGACATAGTGTAGGAATAACAAATGGACTTGCAGTTAAGGTTGGGTTACATCATAGATGATCATTAAGACTGTGTCTTTTTACTCTAGTTATGGATATTACTGCTAGGGGAATAGTAGACTGAGCCCCATGGTGCATGCTATTTGTAGATGTACACCACTATGAATATTGTGGAAAGAAAACTGTCATGGAGAAGAGCTATGGAAGATGGAAAGAGCTAAGGAAAAAGGCTGAATATCTAAGATTTAAAAGACAAGAACAAGATGGAGAAACTGACCATCAGGTAGAAAGGCTTAAAAGGAGAGCTAGTACTTGAAATAAACCATAGAATGCAATAAGTTTGGAAAAACTGGAGAAAGGTATCAGGAGTGTTACAGTGCCCTCCATAATGTTTGGGACAAAAACACATTTTTCCTTGATTTACCCCTCTGTTTCACAGTTAAAAATTACAAATAAAAATGTGATTAGAGAGCACATTGCAGACTTTAATTTAAGTTTATTTGCATACATTTCAGTCACACCATGTAGAATGCCAACACTTTTTCTACAACCCCCCATTTTCAGGGCACCATAATGTTTAGGACATAGAATAGGTATATTAAAGCAGTCATATTTAGTACTTTGTCGCATACCGCTTGCATGCAATGACTGCTTGCAGTCTACATTTAATAGACATCGCCTCATGTATAAATGATGCGTACGCACAGAACGTTCCACATTCAAATCGCTATGTATAAAACCTAAACTTGGTGTAAAGCCACGCACTTTTCCACGGTACCTCACACCCTGTCGTACGCAAGTTCTCCGCTTGGTTTTGCAGACTGGCGGCACCCAGCATCAAAGCAGTGCTACTGTTCCTGTGTGGTTTATCTTTCTGTTTCAGATCCACATTACTGACGCGGCTTTATAAATATGCTGAAATTAAGCGCATATTATTTATTAGTTTAATGCATGTGATTGTAATTAAACTGTAACAATATAATGGTCCACAGAATGGTCAAACTATTCTAAATACCATAACTGCTTTAGCGTTGTTACTCTCAATGCACCTTCTTCTTCTTCTTTCAGCTGCTCCCGTTAAGGGCTGCCACAGCAGATCATCTTTTTCCACATTACTCTCACTGCACCACTCAGAGCAGCTGATCGGAAAGAGAATTACCGGTATATAGCATCAAGCACACGCTGCTTCAGCCATGCTGTCTATTGAACTGCTTCTCACACGGCAAACGCTTCAAAACCTTTACTGTACGGACTTTGCGGTTCAGAAACAGTTTCATTCCAAGAACTATAAACACACTCAATTAGTCCATCAACTGCTCCTCGTAGAACTGTTTGTACTTATAAGTACAGTTACCTCACTGTAAACTTGCAATACAGTTATAATATTGCACAACCTGAGCCACTTTATAAAGCGCGTATTTACATATGATGACGATATCATTTTAAAGATGAAATGCAGCAAAATATGTTTATTATTATTATTATACAGACAAAACTTGAACTTTATTTAAATAATCTATATTGTTAATAATTAAAGGACACGGTGTCACTACGCTAGCAAGGATTTGGCGCTCCGTTCACGGATTGTTCCTGCATGCCTTACACTGTATGCTTCACTGGGACTGGAGTGAAGGATAGAATAATTAAACACGTACTACGAAGATATTTCAATGTTCCTTAAAAGTTTTGAAGAATTGGCGTTATAAGCTTACAGATGGCTTAACGTCTATTACAGAGCTGATTGTGTGGTGATTGGGTATTTGGAGAAAGAAAAGGAAGGACAGGAATTGGAGGTTAGTACGTTTGAAAGAGACAGTACTGCTGCAATAAATTATTTTATCGAAGGTCACGCACAATCACTGTGCCACTGTGTTCCCATGTTTAATAACATGCTTTAACTCCTATCATCATGAAAATGATATCACGTATACATCTCAGTATTTTAGTTATTCAGAGAGCTGTAATATCATGAATGTAATGGATTCTGTGTCCTGTCGGAGGTAGAGAAAGCCGGTTTAAGAAGCACATAGTAATTCACACACATAGAGCACATAGAAGATCAAATACAAAACAAAGCATTTAACATGCTACTTTAGTTACGATGGGATTTAAGAAACTAGTAAATTAAACGATTTTAAGATTAAGTTTATGATGTTCTACTTTAATGACCAAATAAACTACGTGATTAAAGTGGAAATTTCGAGATTAAAGTTGACATTTCCTGCTTTTTCCCCACTGTGTGCTTTTTTTTTTCTCAGTACCCTAATAAGCTTTCATATGACACTCAGACGTGACCAACAACTCGCCTTTTCACGGCAACTTTGATATGTGACTCTTTTTTTTATTTTGGGCACTGTGCGACTTTGTGAACTTGAGCTTTCAAGTTTCTCCGACACGTTATGTCACTCGATCAGCTTCCTTTTCTTGTTTTTACTACTGTTTAAACCAACAAATAGTAAGTTTTTCTTTGCCTCCACTTGGTATGTGCTGAAATTGTTCTATTTTTCCATGTGGTTTTGCCATTGTCTTTTCACAGAACGCTGAGCTTAAGGGCTATTTGTATTGATTTACATATTCAAAGAGGCGTAATTCTGGGAGGAGTTGGGGTGGGACAGCAGGCGCGTGCATGTGCGTTACTTTTCACACTGATCGAGATTTATGTAGTGGAAGAACTTGGAAGTTTGCGTACACACAAATTCCTGCATCTGGATTTTTCTGTGCATACGCACATTCCCGCTTTTGTACTTACGCCATGTTATAGTGTGAGTTTTATGCACAGAGTTATACATGAGGCCCCAGGTGCTGAGCATTTTCTCTGGTGGTAGTGGGAAAAGGTTTAGAAGAATAAGAAGAAGATGATGAAGCACAATATAGTTTCAATAGAAAACCTAACATACACAAATGTTTACAGTGATAAGTAAAATGGGTTCTACAGTCTTTTGCTGTTGTCTTTGATGATGTTTAACAGTAGAATCCAGGATCAGTCTCACATTTGAGACGCCATCAGATACCATTTAACTAAGTATTCCAAAGCAGCCAGTCATCACTACCCATGCAAATCTATGTGTAATTCATAAGGATTTAGGACCAAGTCACAGTTTCCATGCATCCACTTCCCATTGACCTCTCACACACTGGGCTCAGATAAACTTATGTTCATTTCTGAGGCTGTGGACCCCAGTGGATGACTTGTGGTCATTTGTCAGATTCGTGGACCTGTAAACCTTATTACCTTTATGCTTAAAAACATCATTCCCATATTCTAAAATTGGATAATATCCCCCAAAGCAACAGTTCATTCAATTTAGTAATGCCCTTTCATCCTTCTGTTTCAATCAATGCTTGTTCTGGAGAGTGTCACCAAAAGGCAAGGGAAGAACTTTGGTTTTCCCAGTACCTCCTCTGAAAGGCTTCATTATGAGTTAAACGTGGTGTACACCTTTACAATGTTCCCAGACCACCCCAACTGTCACCTCTTAACTTGATTATTAAAACCAAATGAGAGACTTGCTTTCTCCTAAAGCCTGACTGTGGTAATGTGCCTTACTGGCATTATCAGTAATTAAATAAAATTAGTTAAATGTCATCTGCAGTGTTAAGAGAGAGGCATTTGTTTGGGATAAAAAGGATAAAAAGGTATAAAGAAAGAAGACTTGCCTTTTTCTTTTATATAGTATAGAGAGATGTCTTCGCTGACGATATCAGCGCCTTTTGGGGAGTGTCGCGGCAGATCTCGTGTAGACTGAAGAGACAGCCTTGCCATTGACCGGCCAGGATGGCATTGTCGGTCCTCCACTCCTGCACGCGTTTCCCGCGACCTCATTAACACTAAAAGTGCAAAGGAAGTGTGAAGCGCCTTAATATTAGTTTACTGCGGTCTAGTAAAGGGATCCCATCTTCGTAGTTGTCTGGGCTGTAGCTCAGGGGAAGGAGGAAAAAAAAATATAAAGTGCTTACTTTCACTTAAGGCATGAAGTGCAGTCCATGTCTGAAAAGCCGGTGTTCTGATGATTTGTCCTACTTTGTCGAAGTATCCTACCGTAGTTTATTGTAAGTCATAACATTAAACTTATAACGTTATACCATGTCATTATTTAACATGTTGTATTTAGAAGTCGTCTATCAAATTTATGGAAATGTTAACATTTCTCATTTTATTCTATATGCATCATTTAATGCCCGAAAGAGACACAGCCTGATGCAAAGATTTCACAAGACGGTCATTACTCGTGCATGGATACAATGGCCTGTACAAGATTAAAAGTCACACATGCAAAATATACAACTTATAAAATGTTGACAGTAAATACCAATGCAGTTAACTGTAATAAATGCATTAATGTAGTAAGGCTAAGTTGCGTAATTTTGGTCTGCACATGCGTAGTATCAGTGAGTAGATCATTTCGATGGGTAGGATGTTTCGTTAGAACACCGGCACAGCTATGCGCACGCGTGCTGGCTGCTCGACTTTTTATAGTAATTATGTGGGATAGTAGACGCTGCTTTTCGCAAACGCGTTCACGTCATCGTGTACCCCAGGCGGGATGACGTATGGTGGTTTAATTGGTCAGCATAGGGGTGCCGAATACAAAAGGGAATCATGGGGGGTTCTTTCTGACTAGTTCGTCTTGGAGGAAGGTACTTGGTAGATCTGCGTTTTGGAAGTTACCAAACATTACGGCTTGTGCTTTGTTTTTGTAAATATTTTTTCGTGTATATATAAATATCTCTCGATTAACTTTGGTGGAGGTGTTTATTGGGTTGTGGTTAGTGGTGCACTGTTTATTTTTGTATATGCATTTTTGTCTGTATTTTTGAATATTTTGGGTGAATCCTGTAATATACACTGTTTGGAGGAGCAGCTTCCTGACTTGGATCACTGTGGAGGAAGACAGCTTCACATTTTGCTTTTGTGTATATATTTGGATTTCACTAGTTTGTATGTATTTTACTTTTTCATTTGGGACTTTCAGGAAGCACTGTACATATTGTATATAGTCATTTCTGGGCTCCATTTGATTACTGTTTTTGTGTGTCCTTTGTGGTATTGGACTGTGTTTTAATATATAAATTCCGCAGGACATTATTTTTTATTTTTCTTTAAGTGTACTGTAGCGGAGGCCAATGAAATTGCATACCGCAATTCCTTGGTGCATCTTGTGCCACAGATTTACGGTGCGCTGGATGGCACGCATGTGCCTATTCTTCCCTCGACGGAAGGCTACCGCGATTACATTAATCGCAAAGGGTGGCCATCTATTGTTCTCCAGGCCCTTGTTGATGACAGGTGCATGATACGAGACATTTGCGTTGGCACTCCTGGAAGTGCCCATGATGCAGCTGTGTTTGCAGCATCGGATCTGTACAGGTGAGTCCACCTTTCAACATCCCTTCTCAGTGCGATAACAACTGAATTAGTACTGTAACCTGCTTCCCTTAAGGTTTTTAATTAAAACTGAAATTTGAATTAATACAAAATAACAACGTTTAATCAAAAAAAACTAAAGTTAATATTAACGAGAGAATTTCTCAAATATGCCAAAACATCTGACATTTAATAATAAGAAAAACATGTTTAGATAATGAAACACACGGTTTATTAAATATTTTGACTGGCACAGTAAATTACCTTTGCGGTTTTTGTATTATTTAGACATCCTGAGAGACACCCCCAGGCTACAGTTGATGTGCAGGGAGTTCAGGTACCCCTTTTAGTAGCAGGAGACCCAGCCTATCCGCTACTGCATTGGCTTATCACGAGAAATAATGAGTCTCTTCATCAGACCATGCGAACCACTCCGCTATTCTCGTTTTGATTGCATGTGATGAAAATGTATCATGTGACACATTTATTTGCGTTAAAGCCCTTTTTTTCCGACAAAAAGTGTTTCCAATGTAGTTTTTGCGACATCTGAAATATCGATATGGAATTTATACGCTAAAGTTAAACGGAAAAATATTATGTCGACATGTACAACATTTTATCGATAATTAGCATTTCCATCAGCTTAAATTTGAAGCGCTAAATATTTTTTCACAAAAACTCCTTGGATGGAAACCTGGTTAGTGTCTCCCTGTGTTACACCATCATCCTGGTCACACTCGGTCCCACATATTAGACACCTAGAGTGTAGGCTGGTGGTTCCAATTCCCACTACACGGGGTGTCACACTGACCCTTCCACCTTTCCCTCTCTTGCTTGTGCTCCTCCATTTGGTGGCCTTTGTTTGCCCCATCATATTTGTATTTGAACCCCTTCTAGGACTCACCTGCCTCATTTTATTTGGGGTTCTTGACTTTCTTGAAGTGTCGGTCCTTTCTCCAGTCACACTGGGAATCTTTGCCTCCATGAAGCTGCCCCCCTCCTTCCCTCCTCCAGTTTTCTTGTCTCTTCCCATTTGGTTTTCATTACTCAGCTTACGCACCATGAATTTCTAGTACGCCACTGGTCTGATGCACTTCCAGTCAATTTTGGCTTCACATTTTCCTTTCTAAAGTATGTATTTCACTAAGGATTTAAATTTGCCATAATGAGTATAAAATATGTGCCCCACATTGTTTTTGGACATGCTGTTCTTTAATATTTCTCCCCCACAGGAGGAAAGTTTTTGTTTTTTTTCTTGCAGTGTCAGGAGAATACTATGCTGCTAACTGGCTTCCCTTTTGAAGAGCTCCTGAGACTGCCAGAGCAGCCATTTATACCATGTAACCTCCAATAACAGCCGCTGACAGTCCTGAACCTAATCCAAGGAGCTCATGGAAAAATCTCTGCCAAAAATGAAAGTTTTCCATTTGTGAGCGCAGGGCCTGTGTTATCTCAGGCTGCTCTCCACAGGAACAGGAATTCTGTCCGGCCTCGGCCCACTTTACGGGAAAATGAAACCAGGTCCAGTTTCAGGTGTACTAAAGATGACTGCAGGTCAGTTCAGTATCTAGTGTACAACACTTTCAGAAAGTATTCAGACCCCTTCAATTTTTTCACATTTTGATAGGTCCTTAAAATCATTTAAATTATTTTTCCCTCATCAAACAATACTCAATACCCCAGAATGATAAAGCAAAATAGAAGTTTAGGAAATTTTGCAATTCCTACAAATAAAAAAACTAAAATATCTGATATTCAGACCTTTTACTAAGTACTTCGTTAAAGCTCCTTTGGCAGCGGTTACAACCTGGAGCCTTTTTGGGTATGATGTGACAAGCTTCTTATACATGGATTTGGAGATTTTCTGCTGTTCTTCTCTACAACTCCTCTCAAGCTCTATCGGGTTGAATGGAGACCATCCATGGAAAGCTATTTTCAGGTCTCTCCAGAGATGTTCGATTGAGTCTGGGCTCTTGCTGGGCCACTCAAAGACATTCCCAGAGTTGTCCCTAAGCCACTCCTGTATTGTCTTTGCTTCCTGCTTACAGTCATTGTGTGGTTGGAAGATGAACCTTTACCAGTGTGAGGTCCAGAGATCTCTGGAACAGGTTTTCATTAAGGCAGTAGTTCTCAACCTGTGGAGCGGGACCCCCTAGGGGGGCACGAAGTAACAAAAAGGGGGGCACGAAGATGTGAAAAAAAGAAAACGAGAATCAAAAATATGAAAAAAACATCTGTTGAAACCAAAACAAATTAACTTAAACTACATTCTGATACTACTGTAGAACAATAAATATAGAGTTAGATAAATGTCGATAAAAGTTAAGTAGGTATAATAAAATATGCATCTACATTTCAAAAAAATGTTAGGGGGGTGCAATTTAAACTGTTTTGAAAACTCGGGTCACAAATACTTAAAGGTTGAGAAACGCTGCATTAAGGATATCTCTGTACTTAGCTCAGTTCAGCTTTCCCTTAATGCTGACTAGTCTCCCAGTCTCTGCAACTGAAAAACAACCCCACAACATGATATTACCACCACTGTGTGTCACTTTCGTGGGATTATTGCACAGGTGATGAGTGGTGCTTGGTTTCCTCTAGACATGATGCTTAGACATGAGGCCAAACAATTCAATCTTGGTTTTATTAGACCAGAGAATCTTGCATCTCATAGTCTGAGAGTCCTTTAGGTGCCTTTTTGCAAACTCCAAGTAGGCTTTCATGTGTCATCTGGCCACTCTGCTGTAAAACCCTGATTAGGGGAGTGTTTCAGGGAATTTCCTGTTCCTTCTAGAAGTTTCTCATATCTCACAAAGGATATGACTGGAGAGACCATCAGGTTCTTGCTAACCTCTCTTACCAAGGCCCTACTCCCACAATTGCTCGGTTTGGCCAGGAGGCCATCTCTTTGCGAGTTGTGGTTGTTCGAACTTCGATTTAAGAATTACGAAGGCAACTGTGATTTTGCAAAACTTCAATCCTGCAGGAATTTTCTGTAGCCTTTCCCAGATCCTAACCTTGACACAATCCTGTATCTAAGTTCTGTAGGCCATTCCTTCCACCACATGGACTGGTTTTTGCTCTGATACACACTGCCAACTGTGGGACCTTCTATAGATACAGTAGGCGTTTGCTTTTCCTAATTATGTCCATTTAAATGAATTGACTACAGCTGGATTCTAAACAAGGTGTCGAAACATTTCTACAATGATCAATAGAATGGGAAGTGGCATTGCAAAGGTTCTGAATACTTGTGTCAATTCAATATTTCACTTTTTGTTTTTAATGCATTTGCAAAAATACATAAAATCCTATTTTCACTTTGTTATTCTTGGGTATTGAGGGCTGTTTGATGAAGGATAAAAAGAATCTAAATGATTTTAGCAGAAGGCTGAAACAACAACATGAAAAAAGTGAAGGGTTCTGAATACTTTCTGAAGAAACTGCATCAAAACTATCTTTATGGAAAAATGAAGAAACCCCAATTCTACCTCAGGCTGGTGTCTACAAAACATTGGTTGCTTGTTTATGTTATAGTAGCATATGAAAATTTCCCTGTCCAGTGCCCAGTTAAAAGAACTGCTTCTCTGAACAGAAAAAAAAACTTTATGCCAATCTTGAGCCTGTAACTCATGAGGTAAACCTAGGCCTTAGTGAGAATGAGGCCCTCTCTGTCCAGTGCATATCAGGTGTGATTGAACTTCAATCCAATATCTAATGAGCAGGAAGCTATCGTCATTTTAGGGTTAACCTATGATGAGCCTACCTTCTTTCAGTATCTAGTGAAGCATCAGTTTCAGCCCAGTGTCCAAAGAGAATGATACTTTTGCGAGGATGAGTCTAGTACAACTAAGCACCCAACCCAGTCAGTTTACTGCCCTTAATTGTCTATTAAAACTCCTACAATTCTGAGAACTAAGGGGACATGAATGAGGCTTTCAGCAAAATATAACTTGAGTTATGCAAATTTCAATAATGGACATTAAGGTCTGTTTAGCTAAAGGTTAATCCTTTGAGACATTACAGTTTTGTGGACGCCAGAGAAAGGTGTGGCCGATAGAGAACGCTATAACCCAACACACACAGACGCAGGAGGCACAAGTCCCAGAACACGTAATTTATTTACAATTTCAGTGTCCCAGCAACCACAAACACATTCTTTATTTTGTTTTCTTTCTTCTTCCTTTTCTCTTTCTTTCTTTTTCTTCTCTTTCTCCTCCACTCTCCCCCGGCAAGTGTTGTCGTCCTCCTTCTGACTCTGGCTCACCGAATAGTGCCTGCTTGCCCCTTATATAAGGCACTCAGAAGTGCTCCAGGTGTTTGATGACCTATTTCCAGCAGCACTTCCGGGAGTGGTGGAAGAGCTGCTCTCCAGGGCTCGGCAGCAGCTGCAGCACCCCCTGGTGGAGCCCATGGATGCCAACAGGGCAGCACCAAATTCCAACTCCCATGAAGCCCTACAGGAGTCCAAGACACCTCCACGGCAATCCATGACAAAGGAAATAGCAATATGAAGGATAACTTTGCAATTAGATATTTGTGAGGGCCTTTTGAAAGTAATGTGGATGACTAGCTCACAATGGATGAAAGGTGGAAGACAGACAAACATGTGCAGAAAAGATATAGTGTGAGAATGTGAACAAGTGAGAAAGCTTTAAATACGGGGAAGTGAAATGAGACCAAAACAAATGCAATATAAGTAAAATAAATCAGAGCTGAGAAACAAATGAGAAAGAATAAGAAGATGCTGGAGTATCCAGAAAATTTTATCATGGTGGCTGAGTAGTCAAAGCTACTGCCTCACTGCTCAAGAGTTCTTTGTCTAAATGGTTTCCTGGTCACTTTCTGTGTGGAGTTTACATGTTTTTCCCTGTTTCTGTGTTAATGGGTTAAGTTAGATGGGTACTCTAAGTTGTCCCTGTCTGACGTAGTGCTTGTGTGCTCATTAAGTGTGCCTTGCGGTGGACTGAAATCATATTCAGGGTTCGTTCCTGTTTCTGCCCAGTGCCCTCCTCTGCTACCACATAACAGTCAGCAGGTTCTGAAAATGAATGAGTACCACGAGAAGAAAAAGTACCCCCACGAAAGACAAGCCCAAAGTGCTTCTTGAGGGCACTTTCTATTGTAAGAAAAGAGTTTCTTTGTTTCAAGCTATATAGCACACACTATGTTTCCATACAAAGCTATTTATTTTGCCATTTGTGTTGAGTTCACTGAGCCTTGAAACAAAGAAGCAGGGAAACAGAGAGGTATTCTTCATAGTGTTTGCATACATAAGCCAAAAGATCTGATGAAAGCACACTAGTGTGCTCAGTTCAGGAATGGTGGTAAAGCGGACAGAAGTACTATGTAAGAGCAGCTGGAAGCCATCTCGGCAATTAATAACAGCTCGATCAATGTTGTTCCACTCTCCACTAATTCCAAAGTGTGGCTGTCATGCCTGACTGAGAATAATTAGAACCAAGTAGCAAACCTTCAACTAAAATCCAAGGCCTTCAGAGACAGCAAACAAACAAGCATGTGGATATGTACACACTCTTTACAGCATTAGGCTTTGTCCTCTTTCCATCTTTTGAACGTGGCCTCAGTTTAATACAAAAATCAGAGCAACAGATAGGAGAAACAAAGGATATTCTCATCAGTATTGTTTAAAGTGTGTATAACTGCAGCATGTGTGTGTATGTGTGTGTGTCTCTCTCTACTGTATACACATTGTCATAGTTCATCCCATCTCCCTGTGACGTCCGGACTCAAACAAATGGAAAACACTACAGACAAACATACCTCAAAGCATGTTCTCTGTTCTCCTCAGGTGATAGTCAAAAAAAAGGCTGTGACCTGGTAGACAAAGCCAGAGAAAAGACTCTCCCATAAGCTCCATTATAGACAATATAAAGAGAAAAGATGTCCATCCACCCATCATCTGTACACCTGCTTGGGTGTAATGTTGTCTGGTGTCCACAAGAGGGTGGGAATGTACCATGAACAAAGGCAAGTGGCCGGCATAACTATGTGGTTCATTGTTCACGGTTCAATACAGGGCTGGAATGTCTGATGAAGAAAGGCAACAAGAAACACAAAGAGAAATGTAAGGGCTAGAATGTCTGATGAAAAGCAAAAAGGGATGTAAGGCAACAGAGGTCCATAAATGCATCGCGTAATCAAAACAGACAGACTTATAATTCAGCCTATTTTAATAAACAGGCGTTTCGCAACCCTAGTAAACAAATAATTGAATACCCACGTCTCTCCCTTGCCATTGTAGGTCAACAGTCCCACCTTCAATTCAAAAAGTAATTCCCATGAGACTTTAGGCATCCTGTTTATGATGTGGTCTGATAATTCTGGAAGTATTTATTATGCTTTATTATATATACAGTGGAACTTCGGTTCACGAATGTCTCGGTACACATACAAATCGGTTAACGACCAAAAAGTTCGCCAAATTTTTGCCTCAGTTCACGACCACACACTCGGTATACGAACAAGCCATTCCCTTTCGATTTATACATGTTCAGTCTCTCCCTGTGCATTTCCTGTGCAGCGAGTGAGCAAGCAAGAGAGAGAGAGCGCGACACACACACAGGCGTGCGAGAGAGAGACACACACACAGAGGCGCGCAAGACAGAAGTACACACACGCACAGGCGCGCGAGACAGAGGCACACACAGACACAGGCTCGCGAGACAGAGGCACACACACACACACAGGCTCGCGAGACAGAGGCACACACACACACACAGGCGCATGAGACAGAGGCACACACACACAGGCGCGCGTGACAGAGACACACACACAGACGCTCCAGGCTCACGAAAGAGACACACGCACACACGAAAGAGAGAGAGAGCGAGCGAGAGAGGGAGAGCGGGACGCATAAGGTAGAAAAGGCTTGTTTTTGTTTTCAGTTCTGTTTATAGCGATCGGTTCATAGCGTGCATTGTGGCAATGTTACTTTTCTCGGTGGTTTATTAAATTACGGATTTTTCAAATGTTCATTTTTTTCCCTGTGCTTAAAACTCATTAAAAAAAAGTGTTTTTAGCGAGCGGTTTCTAGCACTATAGTGCGAACTATTGCAGTGTTAGTTTACTCTGTTGTTCAAGGTTATCTCAGTGTTATTCAATGTTTTTACATTTAGTTTACTATTACGCTGTGCATTCTATGGTATAATTAACTACATTTGTGCTTAAAAACTAAAAAAATGTATACAGTATTTACATACAGTTTGTACGGTCTGGAACGGATGAATTGTATTTACATACAATCCTATGGTGGATATTGCTTCGGTTCACGACCAAATCGGTTTACGACCAGAGTTTTGGAACGAATTATGGTGGTGAACCGAGGTTCCACTGTATCTATATATATAATTCACTAAGGGCACGCAAGACACTGAACGCAAGCAAGACACTGAACGCAAGCAAGACACTGAGGGCACGCAAGACAGTGAGTGCAAGCAAGACAGAGCCCCGCCCGCCAACTCTAAGACCATGGGATACGCTCGACAGAGCCCCGCCTGCCAACTCTACCCCTCCTACCGCGTCATGGGATACGCACGACAGAGCCATGCACGCCAACTGTAACCATCCTCCCGAGTCCAGCATCGCTCTTGAGGCACGCAACAACTCACCAAACAGAGCCTCATTCGCTTTCGTCTGTGCAAAAGTCCACATGCACCTCTGAGCCACGTTGACTTTACACCACACGCAAGACAAAGAGCTACTATCGCCAACTCACAGAGCCCTGCCCGTCAACTCTAACTAAGGGCAAGCAAAACAGAGAGCGCACGCAAGACAGAGGGCCACGTCCGCCAACTCACAGAGCCCCGCCCACCAACTCTAAGACCATGGGATACGCTCTCATTTAGTGTATAAATGGATATAAATAATTAAATGTAAACGATTTGCCAAAATCTGTTGTATGCAAACTGTACTGTTTAAAACATTATTGTTTTTTCATCAGAAAACTCGGTTTCCACGTCTACCTGTATTAGTTTAAATGGTACTTTTACCGCTCGCAATACTGCGGACGTGCTGACTTATCGTGTCAACTGGGCAACACAGTGAATGCGGCGTCTATCTATATATGTCTATGTTTTCCGTAGCCTGCTACAGGAAGGTACTCTCTCGACCATTGGCATTGGTTTTGCTCCTTGCTATTTTCGTTATACTGCGACTGTGGTTTCCTAAGCTTTTGTTATACTGAATTCCTTTCTCACTGTTTTCCGTTCCTATTCTTACACCGCCGTATGCTATGGTGGGCTTCGGCTAGTATTTTATATTTAATATTATTTTTTTTAGCAGAAAAGCCTGCATTTTCCATGTTTTGAGCAAACGACTGGATAACTGACATCACTACAAAGTATTTGGCGTAAGTTGGATATAAAAAATGTCATGTTTGGTTGGAGCATTCTTTTAACATTATTTATGAAGGCACATGAGATTACAGCAAAGATGGTCTTGGAAAGGAAGCAGATAACAGACTGATAACTGAGTATCTGAGACAGAGATTCGTGTTCAGTATTTGATTGCCTCTCTTTATGGATGTGGACTTTCCCACACATTCATATAAATTTTTTCCATGGGTCTTCTCCCTCTCCACCTGACTGTGATTCTCACCTGGCAGCTCATGAAGCTCCAGCACTGTCCCTCATTTGGATGGTGCACTGCTCATGTCACAGTGACGTGCGATGAGGTTCATGGCTGATAAGGCATTGACACCTTCAGAGTCAGGTTTGCAGATATATGAACCCAAAAGAGTAGCTTATTCACTATTCAATTGGCAGCCAGCATGCACATTGACTTCTGGTTATGTTTCATATCTCATCTGCGTTATTTATGCACACATCGGTAAGGGACATACATGACTAAGAAAGAACGTTACATTTATAGTGGTCAGAGAGAGCACATTTGTTCTGCACTGTCCCTGTGTTCTAAATTTGCCGTTGCAATTCCAAAATTCATACTCATTTGGTACAAATGAAAATATAGAGTGGTGTACCAAAAAAAACAGATTTCAATTTTGACCTTAATTGAAATATTTAGTTGTTTTTAAAAGCTTTTAATTCTGATGCTTTAATCAATTTTAATACAGACTGTTCAACAAAAGGATAACAAGAAAAACAAAAGAATATTTTATTTAAAGTCAAAATTTAGTTTTTAAACATTGGATTGTTTTTTTCTTAGTCTGATCCCATTTTTTATAAAATTGAAAACCTTTTAGGGTCTAACCTTTATTTGTAAACTAGCAAAATACCCGCGCTTCGCAGCGGAGAAGTAGTGTGTTAAAGAAGGAATGAAAAAGAAAAGGAAACATTTTGAAAATAACGTAACATGATTGTCAATGTAATTGTTTTGTCACTGTTGTGAGTGATGAGTGTTGCTGTCATATATATATATATATATATATAAATATATAAATATATATATATATATTTACACACACACACATAAACATATATATATACATATCTATACATATACACATATATATACACACACACACATATATACATACATATATATATATCTACATATATACACATACATATACATACACACATACATACATACA
>JANRMT010062854.1:52193097-52208562 GCA_026402145.1 Polypterus bichir lapradei
AGTCAGTCAGTCAGTCAGTCAGTCAGTCAGTCAGTCAGTCAGTCAGTGAGTGAGTGAGGGCTTTGCCTTTTATTAGTATAGATGAAATCCAGGCGCCTATCCTTCTTCATACAAATCTCTGTCACTTTCTTGTAAAAGTCCTCCTTATTTCCCTTTAGTTTTAAAAATCTTAATCTTCCATTTTGGCAGTCAGTCAGAACAAAAAAATGAAAATAAACGGATCACTGCACTGCACTTGACTTTCTGATATCGCTAACTTATTTGACGCAGAGAGCCTCTGCGTAGAAGAACAGCAGCAACAAGCACCTGTTGGGCTCACATCCACTCCTTTCATGGCATCGTGGTACTTTCTGCCTCATGTTGTGTTTTTTCACTGCGGTTTTATGTCCGATCAGCAATTTAAATATGTCACACACATTCATTAAAGATATTAGCCAGAATGTGGAAAGTCAGGATGTATAATAAATGTGTCTGTAAACATTATATTAGCGACATACAGAGAGACAGCAACAGACATGCACCAATTGCATGCATCAACCCAGTGTGTGAGGGAGAGCGCAGTCTGAGGTGAGGTGAGGCTCGTCGCTACCGCATCGTACATTTTTCCCCTTTATTTGAACAGGAAATGCACAAATTCAGAGATTTTGACTATAAGAATAATCAAAATTATTGGAATCATACAGAAAACAAATGTACAGCACAGACCAGTGGACACATTTATTTTATGTTATCATTTTTACTTTTCATGATGACCCTCACCTGCCTCCCCTGACCGCACGTCCCTGTCATGTCATGACTAACTGTTTTATGCTCACCCTCATTCCCACATTGCGTTTACACTGACTTATGTCATTTTTAGTACTTTGGTAATTAACAATAATTTATCAATAAACTAGACAAAATTCAGGAATATTCTTAGGCACACATTGGCAACTGCGTAACTCTTTGCTGCATATTTTGATCTACTGAGTATTCATAAAATCAGTGAATTAATTTGTTTCACTATAGAAGGGCCATATAAGTGTCTTGCTTAGGACGAGTTTGGAGATCAGACAGTAATGAAGTATAAAAAGCGGAGATACTGTACATCAAACATGTGTGAAATGTTCTCAGGTGTCAAATTTTATACTTAATGTCTCCTGCATTTGTTAGAGATTGACAAAGAGAAAAAGTGACAGAACTGGAGTCCATCTGACTGTGTGTGAGTCACAAAGCAAAATTAAAATGAGAAACAAAATATATAGAAATGCAGTCAGATAATTGAGCTCCCCGCTATTATCCTCTAAAAACTGGCTTCTGGAACACTAAATTGAGTTTTATTAACTGTGATAGAGTTTAAGCATAATCTAATAAACACAACATGTACTCTCCAGTTAAAGGAAAGTGGCAACAGAAAATGTAGCAAGCAATTCAAGTTGTTAATTTGTTTTTATTATTCTCATCTGAAATAACAAATATTTTTTAGATTAATTGGTTTCCCCTCTATAAAATTCCTAAGGGAATGCCAAGACTCCTTTTCATCACTTTTCTTCATATATACTGTACATACATCATTAGAACTTGTTTAGTCCTTGTAAAGGGTCATGAGAGGACCTAGCCTACTGTGGCATCAAGATAGAGCTTAAACCTAAAGGGAATAAATTCAAAGCAGAACACACTCAAGGACTCACCCACACCCATTCATACTGAGCCATCTTAGCGTCACCTTTTCACAAGAACATTTTTCAGAAGTGGGAAGAAATGTTTCTAATTTCATTATTATTTTTTCATTCATGCACATATTGTGACAGATGGCAGGGGTTGACTAGTATCCCAGCCATGACGGCAGGGAGGCCAGTATAGTAGAAGGACGATGGGAGACTGCACTGTAATAGGAAAAGACTCTCCCAGTGGACTAGGTGGCATTGCTCCACCGCAAAGGTTCATAGGAGCTGTAGTCAGGAACCACAGCTCTGTTGGGTGCCACGGGGGCTGCCAACGAGTGCTACCTAGGAAGGCCTCAGCAGCTTTATGGCTACTCCGCTTGATCCAAAAATGCTTCTGGGGTGCAGTGCTGTGACACTGAAAGTTCTCACAGGTCCAGCATAAAAAGAGCCCGTCTGCCTCATTTGTGGAGTTGGAGTCTAGAGGAGGTGGACAAGGCATGCCGAAGAGAAAATGGCTGAAGGTAAGAAAAAGGGAGGGGACATGGTATATTGTACTGCCTCGTATTGTGTTGTTCTGGGCTGACCAGACGAAGCCTTTAAAGGTACTCTATCAAATAAAAGAATGGTATGTCATGGTCATGTTTGATGTCTTGGGAAACACCGAGGCATTGTGGCTCTGCTCCAAAAATATGAAGCCTGATTGCTGAGCGGCAACACGAGACGGTCTTCTTCCACTAGTTTGTCCATCCCAGCCATGGAGTAGCTTTCAGGTGAATACACCACACTACCAACAGTTTCTGGCTATAGAATACAATCTTACAAAAAATTTCTGAAAGGGTCTAGGAAAGATAACGGCCCACAATTTGTGTCAGGGCTGTTTCTGGGAATTTCTATCAAAGTGCAATCACAAATATATTAACGCAGCATTTTGAAATATTCATATGAATCTATGTTTCAAATGAAGCTTACAGAGGTTTGACCAAACTCTCATAGCACACATGGAGCACACACGATATGGATACACATTACTATCTGAGTCTTTCCTGCTTTCCTAAACATGGCAAAGAATTATAAACTCTCGTTTCATGCTCAGATGTAGACATTAGAGAATGAAATGGCAAGCAGGTAAAGACCACAATACCAAGCCTACCTCCATCCTGGTTTCCTAACTGGATATTGATAGTGTCAAATAAATCAGCCTGGACAGACAGAAAGGTTTGGGGCAGCCACCCATATATTATACCTGGCTGCAAAAGGTTTTTTAGTAGTTGCACTGATGTGCACAGTTTGAGTTCTCAGTATGAACTGATTTCTTAAGACAAAATGGCCTTTTTATAGACCACGTCCCGGAACTGATGTCATCTTGGATGCCGGGACTGGAAGTAATGTTTCAAGATGGCGTCAGAACCTAAAGTGACGTCTGTCAGGGCACCAGCACCGGAAGTGACATCTTTTGGGGTGCCGGAACCAGAAGTAGCGTCTTTCAGGGTACCGGAACGGGAAGTGAGTCTTTGAAGAGCAATCAGGCAGGTTTTTCCATATTTGGTCTGCAGAGAAAACAGAGGAAGGTTTAGTGCGCCCTGCTACACCCTGACCTGGCGTGGAATTACCTTCTTTCAGTACACTCAGCTTCCTCCTATTCGTGTGTGACAATAGGAAGGCCCAACAGAGGCAAAAAATTGCTCTCATTTTGGTCAACCAATCTCCATGTGCAGCATCAATCAGGCCCATTCTTATTTTACTTGAAGGATAACCCCTGATGATGTCTATCTCTGAAACATTTCACCATCTGCAATCTGAGCATTACCCATTCTGCGTATTTGTTATAATGTATTACGTGTGATTTTTTTTTAAAAAGGGAACTTTGTTAATTTGAAGCAGTGCACATGGGATTCATGACAGGGGTTAAGCAACAGTAAGTACCACTGGGCTTAACTTTATGGAATATTTTAAAGTATTTAAATGAAACAGTATTTATTGGCTGGAAAGGTTAAACAGCCAGCTATATGCACCTTAACACTCATAATATTATTTACTGGCAAATAATTCCTCCTTGTCATTTATGACTCATTTTTTCAATGAGTATCAAACAAAGGAACATCAAAAGCCTGAAAAAGTGGATAATGTTTGGCCCAGCAAAGGTTTTGCTTACATGTCCTTCACTGGTGGCATCATCGACATGCTAGTGGAGATGCTTTATTTATTTTACTTATTCATTTATTTATAAAGTGCCTTTCACAGACAGAGTCACAAAGCACTCTACACTTTAAAAAACAATTAACACACACAGTTACAAATAATTAAACATAAAATAAAATAAAACTAACATGTCAACAGAGCGGAAGAGCTAAAAATGCCTTCCCATAAGCTACCCTGTAAATGTGCCTCTTCAACTTTTTTTTAAAAGTATCAGTTGTATCAGCAGCCCGTAAAGCACAAGGAAGGCCAGTCCACCATTTCAGTGCGACAGACTAAAAAGCCGATCCCCGAGTCTTTACATACGTGGAACAATAAGAGGCCCCTGGTTAGATGACCTAAGTGGGCGACTGGTAGTGTAATGTAAAAAATCTGAAATATATTGTGCTGTTTGACCATGCAGAGCTCTATAGGTGATTACAAAAATTTTAAAACAGATTCTAAATTCCACTGGAAACCAATAAAACAAAGATAAATGCGAGTAATGTGAGACCACTTGCTGGAACTGGTTAACAATCTAGCAGCAGCATTCTGAATAGACTGAAGACGCAGCAGCGACATCTTGTTTAAACATGTAAATAAAGAATTACAATAATAAAGACATGAAAAAATAAAAGCATGCATTAATGTTTCCATTTGAGCCTTTGATACTATTGTTCTTATTGTTGATGATAAAAACAAGTGCGAGATAAGGACCTAATATGAGCAATAAGGTTTAAAGACTAGTCAAACGTAACACCCAGGTTCTGGACACAAGATTTAAAGTTGGGTGAAACAGCCAATAACCTGAAACTGATCTCTTGTGTAAATTTAAAGGGTAATAATTAAAACCTCGGTTTTTTTAGAATTGAACTATAGAAAATTAACAGCTAGTCATTTATTAATGTCACTCAGTCATTCGCCCAGGGCAAATAACTTATGGAGGTGTTATGGTTTAAAAAAGCATGAAAGCTGAAAATAGTCAGCATAAATGTGATATGAAATATCACTTAAATTCTGAGCTATAGGAAGAATGCACATGGAAAATAACACTGGCCCAAGACCAGATCCCTGCGGCACTCCGCACGACAAGGATGTTGGGGCTGACATGTACTCACCGTCGCTAACTGAGACACTCCTTTCTGCCAAATAGTTGGAATAGTTGTAAGCACTGCTGCCTCACAGCTCCAGAATCCTGGGTTCAAATCTTGGTCACAGTGTGGGGTCTATGTTCTCTTTTAGTTTATGTGAGATTTCCTAAGGTACACGTCCCAAATAACCAAGATGTGAATGATTGGCAGGTCTAAATTATCTCTCAGTGAATGAGTGTAAGTGTGTGTGAAGATGACCACACAAGCTTATTGGCTTAGTACTTTTTTGCCCATGGTGCTTTCAGTTTAAGCCTCTTACCCCACCTTGACACTATTGGAATAAGTGGATTTAGAAAATTAATACAGTGGATGTATTTCAATAGGACACTACAAGGAGCATCTCTCATTACTAAAACCCTAAACTGGGATGTCCTTCTTTTCCCCAGCTTAACAAAATGTCAACTGAGCTTTTGTAGATCTCTAATGCTTTTTAAGTGCAATGAAGCCTAAAAAATGAATCAAAGCTGCTGTTAGATGACTTGGAAGCAGACTCCTTTGGAGTGAGAGAAATGGAAAGAAAAAGAAGGAGTGATTGAAATGGAATCACAGAATGAAACCAGGGAGGTACAACATTGAAAATAAAATTTGTATTTGTAAATATTCTCTGCCATTAGCCTTTCCTTAAAATATTTTTTAATAATTGATCTGTTACTAGCCATCAAGTCACTATCATATCTGCTCAGGAATCCACTCTGAGGTGTTACAGCTTAAACCAACATGACATTATGTGACTTCTAGTCATAGAGTATGTAAAACTTGCTGACTGCAGCTGATGATCTCATTACCAAATCCTGTCAATTTACATGACTGGGCAGATCTGATTACATGACGATTTGTGCACTTTCCAATGCTTTTTCTGATACAAAAATTGTATGTTGCCTGACACAGTCAGTGATGTTTGGTGTGTTAACAGGTACAGCGAGTTCAGCTACATTCTCTACTCTTTTTTCACTTTTCTCTATGTAAAACAACAAAGCATCACATATATGATCTTCTGTTTAGTTTCAAGGTTCACCCACATTCCATATTCTTCACCTTTTTTGCTTTGCATCCTCTCCCACCATAACCTATCGTCTGTGGGAGAGGAGCGAAAGCTTTAGATTTATCAAAAATTTCGATTTCCGGTTTTCAACGGATCTCAACATATCAGGGTCCCCTAGATACCAAAAACATTGATATCTCGATGATCTGTGTGTGTGTGTCTATGTATCACAGTTTCTTGAGGATGGTGTAGAGCTAAAACAGCTTGATGTAAAAATACCAAACTTAAGCCTGTTATGAGATGACGGTGTGCTGATTAGTTTTTAAGGCAAATCGTGCAAGAGAAAGAGGCACTCTAGAGGAACCCTTAAATACTGTAATTCTGCAATTAATTCTGAATTCTTCTTATCAATTGGTATCGAAATGACTTATTTTAAGATCAGAATGATCAGCATTAGAGCGGTAAATAATGACTGAAATGTTATAGAATAGTTTGGGTAACTTGGTTCCTAGGGCACAAAGCCTACTGACGCTCACATCCAAATTTTTTGCTGTATCGTATGCATAGTACTTTCAGATGAGCATTCATTGGTTGTCAGCTTTCCTGCACACACTTACCACTCCTATGACCAAAGACAAAATCAAACCTGTTTGATTGTTGTCAGGGCAACTCATTGGACTGACACTGAGTATTTCAGATTAGACGACCGTCGCTAACAAGAGCGCACCATTGACTGCCTCTGACTCAATAAGTTTATGTACATGAAGGCTGCGACTGAAAATCACTGGAAAACTCATCTAATGTGTCATGACTTGAAGTGCTATCCGCTAGCCATGAATCAGAGGTCTTGGATTACAAAGAAGCTGCTGGTGAGCCAAAAAGGTGGACTCCCACCACTCTGCAGATGGGGTGGCTTCTAAGCCACAATGGCACACTTCCGTGTGAGTGACGTCAGAATGGTTCTGTCTCAGCCCCCTGGCCTGTGCACAACTGGACTGTCTAATACTTTATTGCTACAGTTAAATATCACTCTAAACAAGCATATATTTTCACACAGTCTCATATTAAAAATGACAAAAATAGTTTGCAAAAAAATCAGATCAGCATTACTTTTTTCTACAACCTACTGTATGTTTCTCAGTGAACATAAGAAGAATTTTAAATTTGACTAAAAGGACAGGACTGCTCACTACATCAAGACCTTCTGGTGCGCTAATAGCTAAACTGTCCCATTATCTCATCCAGATTTCTTTTGAAAAGTTGTCAAGGCTCCAACTCCGAAGATACAGTATAACTCAGTAATTTGTTCCAGATTCCTACAACCTCCTTTGTGAAGAAGCCCTTCCTGGCTCCATCTTAAACGCTCTTCATCCAATTTTCTATTGTGATTCCTTGACTATGTGATTCATTATTTAATTAACAAAATTCTAATGGATCAGTACTTTTCATCATCAATTCTTCAATTGGAATTTTTGAAAGCCTACATAATGTTCCCTCTGATTAGGCTAACTACGCTGTCAGAGTAGGACAAGCTCTTTAGTCCAGATAATGAATTTGGTATCTCTGCATTAGGCAGATTCTAAGATGGAACCAAAGTCTACACTGAGGGGACATTTTTAAGTACGCTTTTTATTCAGTTCACAACAGAGACTCAAAGTGCTCCCTTGTTGCTCTACGTGCTTGTCATGTTTCTGCCAGGGTTTTTTTCAAGGTTTTTTGCTTATTTTTGTGCCACTTATTTATGCTAATTTTGCTTTTGTTGATTATGCGCATTAGTGTTTGTTTCTGATCTTGTCTTTAAGTTGTCTGTTTTATGTTCCATGTGTTTTGTGGTTGGTACACGAAGAGGCGTGGCCATCTGCCAATCACCACCAAGGACTGCCCTCCACACTATAAAACCAGAGGGTTTTCCACAATTCCTGGTGGTTCATTTTGAAAGTGCTAGGGAGTTGGTGACTTGTGTTTCTTTGATTTATTGGATTTCTGAACCTTATTGCTCTGTTTTTTGATCTTGTTCAGGATTTTTGTATTGGGACCTTGTTTGCCTGGGTTGCCTTTTGTTTTAGGCAACTCCATTTTGCCTTTTGTGCTCTACAGAGCTTCACATTTGTTACAAGCATTTTTGTGGTAATATACCTTATTATTTTTATAAAGATTCTGTGTTGCCTTTATATCTAGCTGGGATTTGGTGGTATTGTCCGCTGCAGTGGGCATCTTTGGAAGTGTTGTTGGAATTTATTGGAATTTATGTGCATTGGGACTCCTTATTCATGACAATGGCCAAGTGACACACCTTTTTATTTCCTAGAGTGCATAGGAATTTCTCCAATGGATTTTAAATGTGTGTCCCCATACTCCAATTGAAAATGTCCCCTTGTTTTCTTTTTTTGTAACCTAAAACTTTATTATTCTTTATTTATCCAAGGTGACTAGTTAAATTAACTATAAATAGAAGGCATAGTTCAAGCCTTAGCTATAGCAAATATCTCAACTCTATGTAGTTTAGTCTTTTGTTATCTTTTTGTTATTTTCTAAGTACAAGTACTACTCTTATGTATTGTTATGCGTAAACCAGAGCTTCTACTTTGGCTTATGCTTAAATTCTTTTTTTTCCTATGTTGTTCATTTTGATTCTTTTATTATCAGAGTTTATGATAACATTTTTGTTTATTTTTATTATTTGACTAAGTATGTGTTTAATGGAGGTATTGCTTATTATGTAGGTTCTACAGCATGTTCTTAAATTTGTTCTGCCATGTCCCTTGTGTTTTATGGTGTGGCTTCCCAAGCGGCATGGCCACTTCTCAATCATCATTAGGGGACTGCTCTCAGCTATACAAAAGCTCATTGGAATTGCATTTGCTCTGTGGTACATTATATGCACTTGGGTGTTAGTGAGTTCTTCTTCTATTGTCTATTGTCTGGATTTTCTGGCTTTTCGAAATGTTTCTTCCAGAATGTCTACTTTTTTGTCTTTTTTTGGCTCTTTTGAGCATTTGTTCTTTGTAATAAATATTTTATTTCTAAAGATTCTTTGTTCCCCTGTGATGGTGTGAGTTCATTCCATGCTCCCACCCTTCTTTGGGAGCCTTTTCAACCCAACACCGTTGATACCATAATGGAGATGCGCTGAGAAGATGAGGACACAAACACCCAGCCAAGGGGTAGGTGCATAAAGTGACTAGTGTATTTATTTTAAGCCAATCAAAATAAACAGTGTTCAGATAATACAGTGCAAAAATTCCCCAATAAATAAATAATCCATTAAAAGTCAGAGTGAATGTGGAGGTTAAAAACTGTCAATAAATATTCCATAAAACTAGGTCAAAAATCATGCAGGAAGCTGTCCTTTAAGAGCTCTGCTGCATCCTTTTAAAACCGATGTCTCTCCAGCTTATTCTATTTGGATCTCACAGCATGGAGAGACATCAGCCAACTGGCATAGACAACCTTCTGATCCACTTGTGTCCAAGCTGCCATACCCATGGTGTTCCACGGGGAGCTGCCGAACCTCCACTTATTTGACTCCTGCTGCCATTCCCTGGCCTTGTGTGTGAGGCCTCCAGAATATTGTGGTTGCTCCTGCTCCAATACTCAGCAGAAACAACCCTCAGTGGTCTCGATCATCAACCATATACTCCTTTCCTGGTGCTCACATTCCCTTCCATCTGCTTCTTTCTATTGCACTGACTTTCTTGCTCCTCTTTCATTTTCATTCTTTCTCTCATCTGCTCTTTCATCTCTTTTCCTTTTTCGCTGCCCCTCCTGCCCTGCAGGCTCCCCTTATATCACCTGCCTAATTAGATGCAGGTGCAATTAGCTGCTTCCTCCGTTTCACCATTGGGACACCTGACTGGTCCACTTGCTTCTGCACATGTGTGTGGCATGATCAGGAGAGCACCTCAGTTAACCACATTGTGAAACACACACCCACACCCGATTGAAGCATTCACTTTTTGGGTTGCGATTATTTATTTAAAATTAGCTTTCACTTTTTTCATGTGAAATTTATAGTTGTTTTGAAAGCTTCCTCATTTTTGGGCTTTCATCAGCCGTTAGTATGTGGGGCCTGGCTGACAACATGAACTTCTATTGGACAGACAAGTAAAGATCCTGGCCTTCTTCTTGGCTAAATTTTGGAGGCTTCACCTTTTTTGCTTTGGAGGAAGCTCCTATCATACCATTTTGGCATTATCTTCAAACATTATGTTTGAAATGTTCTCTTTAGTAATTTCTCTGTTTTGTTTTTGTTTATTTATGCATTAGTGTTTTTGGTTATGTGCTCTTCCCCTTTATGTAGAGTTTCAGAGGACATGCCACCATGAATATTCAGCTGGAGGACAATCCCGAACAGAGTTTAAGGTTATTTTGATTAGCATTGGGTTTGGTATTGCATTCACTATTTTGTAAGTATTGGAATTTTCTGGCTTTTTTATCACAGTGGGGGCTGAGTGAGGGAAACAGAGCGCGCTCAGTTGACATCATCAGAAAGCATTCCACTTGCAGTGCTCACAAGCAGTATCTCGGAGTCTCCTATTAGGTCAAGCTGATAACTGATTGCTATCAAAGGATGTTGTAATCCAGACATTGCAAGTTTTCGGTTGGGCACCAGTAGTTATCACGGTCTGTGATGTCTCATGGCATGAGTCCTCATCAAGACTCACTTTTGTTTGCCCTATGTTGCCCCTCATTTATTCATTTCTTTTGTTTTTAAAAATGTATTTCTTTAAATTAAACATTCAAAAATGAAAAAGAGCTTTATTTGATTATTTTTTAAACAGGGATTTTTATAGTTTTCTATCCGTCTTTGAATGTTTCTTGTGAATTTTTAAGGATTTGTTTAAGTCTAGACTATTCCCTTTTTGTGTCTTCTGTTTTAGGTGATTAGGTGTCAGAGAATTTTGGGAGTAGATTTAGGAGGCAAAACCTCCTTTTGCATTTTGAGTTTGAAGCCAGGAAAGGCTGAGTCATCATTTCATTTCAGAGGTTTATGCCTCGTTATTGCATTTTTTTGTATATTTTGATGTACGTTGAGTCAGAAAATCATAATACACAGTTGGTTGCTCTGCTGGATGAAACTCAAACAATATTGCAGTTAATAGTTAACTTGGTCAGCATAGCTAGAGGGAGAGCAGTGATGAGAGTCATGAACATTACTTATTAGACCAGACCCAGCTACATGCAGGATTTCTCTGTCTCAACGCCATCCTTCAACATATTTTGTTCACTTGTAATAAAATTATATAGGATCTATAAACATCAGACATCTATAAAATCAGGCAGGTGCAGAACACTTGAAATGGGCAGGTGCTGAATTCATACTGTATTAGCAAGGCATGCCAGATGTAGGAAGGAATTCATAACAAAATGAAATAATCAACTCCACTTATGGCACTTTGATTAAAAAGTCAGCGACTAGAACCAGGGCAAATGGAAAGCTCCCCTTCAAAATCAAATGGCAAATGCAGCTTAATAGCAGTACTTTGAGCAAAAGGGGCAGGTGCTCATACAAATTAAGACCTCAGACCACATATGCTTACTATTACTACCTGGATTCTGCTCCATTAAAATAGCTGACATACCATAAATGCATAGATGTGCAACATCTGTATTGTCAGTTGATCACCAATGGGAAAGGGTATAGCATCAGCCTATATGACACTATCTATCACCCATCTTTAGATATCTTGTACACAATGAACGCAATGTGCAGTGGCACCTGTTTCACAGATTCAATATCTTTATCTATTGATTTATCACTAGCAAGTTCAGAGTAATGCCTATGATGCACTCTTTTAGTATCTCCAAATTATGGAAGGTTTCATGATACTTAGCCTGCATTTAGGGAGCTTGGAGGGAAGCACTCATTGCTTGTTCTTGTTGAGTTAGTGAATGGGTGAGTATTTTCCACCTGTCATCACTGCTTGATTTTATACAATACAATACATTTTATTTTTGTATAGCCCAAAATCACACAGGAAGTGTCGCAATGGGCTTTAACAGGCCCTGCCTCATGACAGCCCCCCAGCCTTGACTCTCTAAGAAGACAAGGAAAAACTCCCAAAAAAAACCTCGTAGGAAAAAATGGAAGAAACCTCGGGAAAGGCAGTTCAAAGGTAGGTTGGGCGTGCAGTGGGTGTCAAAAGAAGGGGGTCAATACAATACAATACAATACACAAAACAGAACAAATCCTTAGTACAGTATAAGAATAAAAATTTTAGAAGCACGGAGCATAACTTAACAGTAGATGATATCATATAATAAGATCTGGATATTTTTAGAGTCCTGGGGACCTCATCCATCAAGCTGCCTCCTCCATTTGGCCATTCCACGGCTGAAACAGTGCTGGGCCAGCCAATGTGATGAAAGGACCCCTCTTTCCCACGATTCCTGCGATCCTCCATCAGGGATGACTTCACCATAGGCAGGCAAAACAACTTGGCAGGTGGGCCGTGGCACCAAGTGCCACATTTGAGTACCGAGAAGAGAAACAGAATAGGTGAAGGTTAGTATCCAATTATAACTATCATGTTACTTATATTTTAGTGCTAATGACTAGCGACAAAGATGCAGTATGTACGGTTAATCAGCAAATTGATTCATGGTATCAATTTTCCCGTGCTGGGTCTTAGACTGTAGTGATTCATTGAAAGGGCAGTGCTTCTGAAAATAGAAGTGGTTGCGATCAGTGGGCTGTGGTGTCAGGTGAGTTTCAAATGAATAATCGTATACAGGACATTAATTGGGTGAAGGTATTCATGAGTGCGCTTTGCTCCGTGGTTAACTGGGGTACTTGGCCGATTGCATCGTATAAACATACAAAAGCAGGCAGATTGGTCGGGCGCCTAAATTGTGCCTTGGAGGTAGTGACTTGTCAGACCTACACTGAATTAGAGAGGATAGTTAAAAAGGGGCCTGCGCATAAGGAAGGGGGAAAGGAAGACAACAGATTGGGCAAAGAAGGAAAAGAGAAAGATGAAGGTCATAAGAATGAGAGGAGAGAACAGAGGTTAAAAGGAGAGAAGAAGAGGAAGTCAGAGAGAGAGAGAGAGTGCCCATACTGAAAGAAGTGAGAGGCAGGTGGTTGGGTGTGTGCCTCAGGGCTGCAGGAGTCAGATGCTGTGGAAGTTGTGCTTCCACTGAATGCTTTCCTGGGAGTAGAAGAGGCCTGAATTGCTGGGTTACCCACAGACACTGAGGGACTGGCGGCGGGGGACTTGTTTGGCTTGGTGCAGCGCCCCATGGATTAGGTTAGCAAGGAGATGGGGACCCGAACCAGAAAATGGTGGTTGACTGCATCTTTCGGCTAGTGTCTCTTCCTTCTGTGAGATCTGAATAGGATAAGAGGAGGAGATGCCAGGTTTAGAGAGAAGCATTGGGGTTCATGGTCTTTATGAATGGTCTCTATATTTTAAACATGTTTTTAATGGATTATTTATTGGGACTGTTTTTAATCGTAAACCTTCACTGTTGTTTTTATGGATTTTTTATTTATTGTCCTATTTACTGCACTATTTATTTGGTTTTTTTCCTTTGATGGATTTTAATAAAAGCACTAGTTTACTTTTGTACCTAACCCTTGCCTAGATGTATGTGTCATTTGCCCGATTCATCTTGGCTATGACTATTGACTGTTGAGGCTCCCAAAGGGAAGCAGGAGCATGGAGCCAACCCACACTATAACAATGCTTCACACTTGACACTTTCACAATAGTAGCTGTTTCATTATAGGTCAGACAGATTGTCTAAGATTTCAGAATGATAGCATTGTAAAAACATTTTTTGGTTCATTTGTCTTTGAAATGATGATTTCTCTTTATCAGTTGATCTCTTTTTGCTAGCTAACTCATTTTAATAGCTAACATGCAATGTGAGTTTTAATAATACTTCATGCTAATCAGTAAAAGTCACATGATTTGGTACAACCACTGTGGATTTTCATTAAAAGAAATTTAAAAGATTGAGCTTTGGAATGATAACAATACCAGAATTTAATTCAGGGCAACATATATTTAGTGATTTCTTTCCTTGCATAGGTATACATTTGAAAGATTTGAACTAGCTTAACCTGTATGTGAGGTGAACGAGTGGATTACTGGATGAGAGTGTCCAGGAGTAAATTTTACTATTTTTTTTATGTCACCTGACTTTTTTTTATATGGCATGCTGAGATATGTCACATTTTTGATGTCAGCGTAAGGGTGCCATAAATTCAACGTCAGCACTATATTTCATTATCAATACATGAACAAAAACTCCAGCATAGTTAGCTTCTCTTACAAGCAGGTCTTGTTTTCAGTTTTAAACTTTTTTCCGCTCCTTACTTCTGCCTTACATTTTATACTCTAAAAGCATTTGTGAGGTCAACTTTCGACTTTAAATGAGAAATTAAATATCTTGGGCTCACTCATGATGCCTCAATCCTGTAAAGACAGCATCTGCAGGGATTATTGTACACATGAGGAAGGACCGGGAGACAAAATGTCAAACAAACATGTAGTGATGGAAAAGCTGAGATCATTACCAGGAGAGCAAGGTAACCAGCAATCAAAACACAAGGATAAACTGTAAGTCAGAATTCAAGAGGCGGAAAGGGTTTAAAAATGAAAATGAGACTTAAGCGCATGGCCTATTTATAATAGAAGCTAACTACGGTAAAGTTTTTGTTCATTTGTTAGCTAATCGAGGGATAATGAAACCTGGCACTGACGCTGAATTTACAGCAGACTTCCTCTGACATCAACAGAGCTCTGATCACAGTAATGTGACATGTCTCAGCCCACCACATAAGGAGAAAAAAACAAAAAATTGTAAACTTTACAAAAATAAATTAAAAATTGTTCAAGACCCATAAAAATAGATTCCCCACAGTAAAAAGCTATGCATTGCCAAACAAAACAAAATTAATAAGGATTAACTGCTTTATACATAGAGGCCACAGGGATGGGGCCACCTGATTATACAGCTGGAGGACCACCCCAACAGTACAAATTGAGAAGCTGGTGGTCTTATAGTGGCTTCAACAATTCTAGCTTGAGACTCCTGATTTTGATTTATCATTCTTTTTGGATTTCCTGGCTGACTCGACTTTGATTATAAGGTACTGATATTTGGTTTACTAGTTATAAGTTTTGTTTGCTTTAGCAATTGCAATCGTAAGAGCATTTTTTGCACATTTTCATAGATTGACTTTTTTTGTTCCTTTTTTTTGAAATTCTTTATTTTAAATAAAGAATATATTAAAATATTCCAACAACTTTGTTGTTTTTTCTTTGATGGCTTGGGGGTTTTTTGGTTTTTCCCTCTAATCTTTTTGAAATTGGTGGAATTTTTTTAAAGTTTAAATGCCTTAGTTCAATTTTAAGCCTATTTAAGTCTGAAAGCCTTCCTTGTGAGTTTGGGATCCTTTCAAGTAAGTTTAGATAAGAAATAAGTTCTGGAGGGCTAGTTTGGCTTTTTAGATGATAGATAGATAGATAGATAGATAGATAGATAGATAGATAGATAGAT
>JANRMT010062854.1:52208962-52284119 GCA_026402145.1 Polypterus bichir lapradei
AGATAGATAGATAGATAGATAGATAGATAGATAGATAGATAGATAGACAGACTATGGTCTGAATACACACCAGAATGACTAAAAAAGGAAGAAAAATAAAAAAAAGAGAAAGAAAACTCCTGACTTGGCTCTCACAGTCACAGTAAGGCATTGTGAAGGCATTTTGCTGTTGGTATAAAGGAGCCCCTCTAGCTTCTCTTGACAGACTTCTGTTGAATAATTTGTTGGCTGAAAGTCCTCAGTGTTAATGTTTTACATTGACGATGTGCAGCATTGTTCATAATGACACTCAGTTTTATATTGATTATCTCCTTCACTGCTCCCTCCAGGGAAGTCTAGTGTGTTTCATACCTGACCTTACCCTTTTAATCAGCTGGTTGATTCAGTGAGCCTCACATGAAGTGATGCTGCCAGTCCAGCACACCATAGTGTAGAAAATTGCACTAGTCATTAAGGGGCTGTAGAAGAGTGGCTTTTTGAAGCCTGCTCACCCAGTTCTTTGGGCAAGGATTTCACAACAGTGATCAGATGATCACTGGACAATTGGCCAGTTTTAGTACATCCAACAGTATACAGACAAGCCTTAATAGAATAAAGACATCTGGTAAGACCTACAGAAAGATTAAAGACTGAAGGTATTGAAAAACAGAGCCATGGAAGGACTACCTGTGGTTTTAAATTTCAGTGGTTCAGGCATCTGATTGTCTGGAAGTACAACACCAGAGTGAGTATCGTTATTTTTAAAAATGTACAAGACCTAAATATTTTTAAAGTTTAAATGCCTTCTTATACAACTGCAGAAATTCAACACTTGCAGTCAGCATTAATTTTGGTACTGAGAAAGAGTTAGAATTCAGTGGGAAAAGAAATGCATATTTCTGTCAATATCTCCATTTAATTGTGTTCAGATTGAGCAGTTATGGAGGTCCCCGTGGTGATTCTCAGAATCAGACACATTAGAATTGGTTCCAACAGAGAAAAGTGCAGCCAAAATTTGAGAGTGCTCTGTCATCTCAGGGAACATTCTGCTTTTTATAGCTGGCATTTAAAGCTAAGAATAAAAGTATTGGTTAAAATGGCCTGCTAAATAAAAGTTCTGAGGTTATACACATAGATACGCTATTCAAAATACAAGGACATTGCTAACCTATGTGAATCTGAGCAACTAGTGTGCTATGCTATCTATATAGCCAAAAGATTGTGGATACCTGACCATCACACCTATATTAGCTGCTCTAACAGCCTTTACTCCTCTGGGAAGGCATTGCACAGGATGTGGGAATGTGTGCCCATTTTGCCAAAAAGCATTTATGACATCAAGTATTGATTTTGAGCAAAATGTCCTGGCTTGCAATCGATGTTTTAATTCATCCCAAAGGCGTTCAATAGTTTTGAGGTCAGGACTCTGTGGAAGCCGCTCGAGTTTCTCCACACCGAACTCCTCAAACCATATCTTTTTGAACCTGGCTTTTTGTGAATGAGAGCAGAGTCATGCTGGAATATTAAATGGCCTTCCCCAGACCATTGCCACAAAGTTAGAAGTGCACCATTATCTATTATGTCTTTGTAAGCTGTAGTATTAACAGCATCTTTCACTTGAACCAAGGGGTCTAGCCCAAACTGTGAAATGCAGCCCCAGACCATTATTCCTCCTCCACAAAACTTAACAGTAGGCACTATGCAGTCCGGAAGATGGGGCTCTCCTTGCATCTGGCAAAACTAGGTTTGTCCATCAGACTGCCAAATAGTAAAGTGTGATTCATCACTCCAGAAAAGACATTTTTACTGCTCCAGAGTCGAATGGTGGTGTGCTTTCCACCACTCCAGCTGACACTTGGCCTTTGGCATAGTTATCTTAGGCTTGCGTGCAGCTGTTGGAAGTGCATTTCATGAAGTTCCTGATGTACAGTTCTTGTGCTGATGTTGCCTCCAGAGGCAGTTTGGAGCTCTGTGGTGATTTTACGCACCATGTGCTTCAGCATTCAGCAGCTGCGCTGTGTGAGTTTGTGTGGTATATAACTGCACAGCTGAGCTGTTGTTGCTCCTAGATGCTTCCACTTCACAATAACAGCGCTTACTGCTGATTGTGGCAGATCAAGCAGAGCAGAGATTTCATGTACAAAGGTGGCATCCTATGACAGTGCCGTATTTAACACTAGAATTACCAGAGCCTACAAGAAAACTTGTAAATCCGGCTCACCTTAAATCCGTTCGCACCTCTCCGTCAGCGTCTTTTGTCCTGTAAATGTGCCGATTAAGACAAGCAGCAAGCAGCCTGCTATTCCATCCCCCCACCGTTGCAGAACGTTCACAAAGTTCTTCCAGCTCATGCCTTGATTGATTATCAGCTTCCATGGCGTAGTGGTAAGAATTACTGACTTGTAATCAAGAGTCCTTGGTTTGATCCTGACTGCCTCCTATATTTGCTGTTTTCAGCAGTGAGCTGCTCTTATTGTTAATATTATACAGTTTGGTTTATGTCTGTAACAGACCATGTACATTTATAGTACTGAACTCGTAAAAATTACCATTTTTTTTTTCACTTTTATTCTCTCAGTTATGATCACGATACATACTACTGCCCTAGGGATCTGACGCTGTTAGTTTTTATTTGAAACTGGGAATAACTGTAGATGTTAGTGGTGTTTTGAGGCAATGGAACTGGACATTCTCTGATCTGGAGGGATAAAAGCTGACACACAAACGCTGGTGAATCTGCCTTCTTCGTATCTCACCATCACTTGTTTTTTTTAATTCAGTTTTATTGAGTGTTCCTGCTCATGCAGAATTAGTATGCACCTTATGGTTTATGATGTCAAAAAAAAAACCAGAGACATAGGTATATATGATATTTGGAATTATTCATTTTATGACTCTTTATGAGGTCAGTTCAGCGCTATATGCAATCATCAAATTCAAATGTTAACAGTTCACACACACACACAAGGACGTCCTTCCTACATTTACAACATGTGTACCTGTTGCAATGCGCACACTTCTCTTTATGCTGTGATTTCTATTACACACCTGAAAGAAAGAGACAATATATGTGACATTTTGAAGAAATCTTTTTATGACCTGAATAGTACCAATCAGAAAACATCATCGCACTAATACAATATTATTTGAAAACGAACAGCATCAGATAGGCTGTGAATTTACGCTGGCGCTGTTACTTAGAGTCAAATCAGGAGAGGCGGGAGGGTTGATGTTAGAGAGTGATCGTGATTGAGAGAATAAAACTGAAAAAAGCTAACTTTTACAAGTACCATAAATTTATGCCCAATGTCCCATATAGTTGTCTCTTTCTTTTTTTTTTCTCCTGCTGCACTGAATAAGCTCACACCTTCTAGTGCACGATGTCAACGCAGCACGGAGAAAAAAAAGAAAGAGACAAATATATGGGACATTGACCCATTCTACTGCCAGTGTTTGTCAATGGAGACTGCATGGCTATGTGCTTGATTTTATGTACTTGTTAGCATCTGAACTCTGCAATTTAGAGGAGTGTCCACATACATCTGGTCATATAGTGTGTGATCAATATATAAAAATGGTATAATTGCATCATATTTACAACTGTAACAGAAAATAGCTAGCTACTAATACATTCTCATTATATTACACACTCAATCCTGCTAATGCAGTTTAGGACAGCAGTGCCCATCTTGGTAACAAGGGGCACAAGGCTGATTCTTTATTAGTTTTTTAGGCTGTTGTGGGCTTTGTTGAAAAACACATGCCCACAGTTGCACTTGCACAAGTACAATTTGGAAATGTGAATTAAACAAACATGTAAGTCTTCAGGATATTTGAAGAAAACACTTGTAACCTGAGAAAACACTAATCTTCATAGCAAAACATAATATCATGGTGGCCATCACAGCAGAAACCGGTACAAGGCAGGAACTAGTCAGGTCGTAAGCAGTGTCCAATAACACACACCCACTTGCAGTCACACAGAGCTAGTTTTAAGTACCAATTAAACCAATGTGCACATCTTTGAAATGTTGGAGGTGCATGAGAGTAGCTGAAAAAAATTATAGTCATCATATAAACCAAAATTACACAGGGAAATTGTATATTGTATTTCTATTTTCATTTCTTTCCTGAAGCACACCATAATTGGGCAATGTGAACACCAGACATTATTATGGATGCAATGGCTAGAAAACACACATGTCATATAATTTTCTAACCCGCTTCATCCAGGCCAGGGTCACTTGGAGGGAAGGAGTCTAACCCAGCTAGCCAAAGGTGCAAGACAGGAACAAATCCTGGACAGGGAGCCCATCCATGACAGGGTGAACACACAATCACCCCAATGGCAAAGCTGGAGTTCACGCCACTCAGGGTGGGGCGGTGCTTCAGTTTGCCACCCTCCAACATATTTGAATATGTTAACCTATTCAAATAGAAAATTAAAATGATGTATAGAGAAAAATTAGAATAAATTTTGCATAGATTTATTCATATATAGAGAAACATCAATACTTTTTCACATATAATTATTTATAAGCATTAACTAGACAAGAATACAGTATAGATGCACTGATAAGCCGTGTTCTAATTATTAGTTTAATATAATGATGCTGTGAAAACCAGAACCAGTGTAGTGTACAAGTGATAGGTGGGGATGTTTTCTGCGCAGAGCAAATTGATAACGAAACTAAATTATAAATTGTAAATTAGTTGTTTATCTTCCTAGAAATTATCGGTGTATTGTTTTTTATTGCTTCATAAATTTCAAGTGGTGTGTTTGATGCTGTCACAGAAGGACAGTCTGAAAATTATTTTTGAAGCATTTGTGGATAAAAATCAAAGAATTTTACTTTTCTCATTCATGAGTGATATTTTTCTGAGCCCTGCTACACACGAATTCTACTGAGCCTTTTTGGCCAATAATACTACCCCCAAAAATATGCTGCCCCGGGCAGACCGCCCCCTCCACACACCCCTAGCTACGCCCCTGAGACATCCACAGCCCCAACACACACTAGGGCCAATTTATTGATGTCAATGATCAATGATGCAATGCAATGATCAATTGCATGTCTTTGGACAGTAGGGAGTAAAACAGAGCACCAAGTGGAAACCCACAATGATACAGGGAGAACATACAAATAAACTCCACACGTGGAGGAGCCGGAACACAAACACTGGTCTCCTTATTGCTAGGCAGCAGCGCTACCACTACGCCATTATGACATCCTACAACACTCAATTTTAAAAATGCGTCCTTATGATTAGGGTTTATGAGGCCTTCAATAGCTTATTATATTTACTTGATGCCATTGCTCTTTTGCTACATTATGCTTAATTATGATAATAAAAATTTGAACAAAATAACATACCCCACCTTCAGATATGTTTGCATTGTTCTAATCTACTCTGTATGTACTTAGAACTCTGCGCCCATTTGTTGTCTGTTTGTGGTTAAAACGATTTGTTGGAGTTTATTTTTAATTAAGTAACTTCATCAAAGTTAGGCATTATAAATTGATGAATACCTCATATTGGAGTCTTTGATCTCTTACTTCTTCTTACAACTTTTGTCTCACATTTGGTTGAATTCTGACTTGAGCATTACACTGCAGCTCTGTCTAAAGGACAGTGTCTGCCATGTCCATTTTAGCTGGTGTCAGGCGGGTGGCAAGCACAATATAAAAAGGCCATAAGAAGTAAGGCACCAAGACCACAAAGATATATTAAATTAGGATAAAATTAGAAAAGAAAGAAAACATTCCTCCGTGACACATGTACAACTTTGTTTTAAACATCTCATAATGCTATGTGTGACAAGGCACACCTTAAAGACTGCCAGCTAGCAAGCCAAGATACTCTCAAGCACTTGTTTATCTATAAACTTTTTTTTAAGAGTTCATCTGCTTATATACTATACAGTGATTGTTGCTCTACTAGTTCTGCCTCTAGGTGGCTTTAAACACCACAGCGGATCAAATAAAGATGAATAAGTCATTTCAGAATAGAGAAGGGCAATGTCAGTATACATCTGCAAAACAAGAAAAGTACATGAGTAAGTTCCACACAATAAAATAAACTAAAAATTTAAAACAAGACATTATATTAGGTGGAGGAAGCAGGTTACATAACCTGAGTGAAAAATGGCAGAGGAAGTGAAGAGGTTGGAAGGCTACAGTAGGTGTGAAAGGTGTCAGTCATATGAGAAGACAAAAGCATGAGGTTAAAAGGTTAACTGGTCATTCTGCGCTGGAGGAATGTGGCAACTGAGTTTGAGGATAGGTTTAACTGCTTCTGTTTTTCTTTGAAAGGGTGTCTTGGAATTCTTTAACTGAGCACAAACAGATAGATCAAGGGATGTGAGAAATCTCTACATCTGCCTGCTTTGACATGAATACAATATAATTTGCTTTCAAACAGCAGTTCTGTTTCACTGTGTAATGGTAAGTGACTTAATCCAGCTGTTTCAAAATGTCTGTAAACTACCACATAAGGTACCCTGCAACATGGACCATTCAGTTTTCCAGGGCTGTTATTCCAGACAAATTGCATTGGAGCCTTTCCTTTCAACACCTTGGAAAATGCAAGATCCAGACAGTGCAACACAATGTACAGGGCTGCACACACCCACAATGGCCCAGTTAAAATTTACCAATGAATACAATACATCAGTCTTTGAGAACGAAAACTGAAGTATAACTGGCATACATGGAGAGAGCATGGAAACTTCACACTACAAGTAATAACAGCAACAACAATATTAATAGCTACAATACTTTACAAAAAGATAGTAAAAACTAAAGAACAGCTATTTGTAACAGTAGAGAAGCTTAATTATAAACTATAGCCAGATGGCAAGTGAAAGCAGGAAAATAAAAAGTTAGTTGGTGGGGTGTTGGACAACATAAACCTGAGAGGTTCCAAGGCTAAAAGATTGCTCAGACCCACCCTTGACATTCTACAGTCCATTAATAGGGCGCTCTTAGGGAGCTCTCTTCATCTTCCCAGCGTACTTAGGTGGCAGCAGCATACTTAGGCTAGGGGCAATTGTTATGATTAAGAGTCCCAAAGCATTAAAGAGTTCCAGGAACACTTCTAAAAGTATCCACTTGAGGGGAAAATCCCATCAAATACCCTGGGTAGAATTAAAAAGGGCCATGTTGAATCATTATAAAATAAATGAAGCTCTGTAGAGGACATAAGGTAAAATGAAGTTGCTACCAAAGGCATTTCAAAATGAATAAGTCGCAATACACAAATCAAAGGTAAACTCAAAAATCAGAGCCAAAAGGTCAAAAATCCAATTAATCAAAATGACAAAAGCACAGCAGAAACACCAAATGAAGCACCAGAGACTGTGGAAGACCCACCAGATTTATAGGGCAGAGGGCAGTTCCTGGTACGTCTGGCAGGTGGCCCTGCCTCTTGGGGGACCACCCACAAAAAACATGGAAGGTAGCACAGGCACAGAAAAAAACAGACATTAAACAAAAGTAACATTAATATACATCAATGGCTCAAAACTGAACAAAAAACACATAGGACAAAACTTTGAACCCCAGCAAGAGGAGTAGGAACCCTAGCTGAGATATAACAGCAGTGGAACATAGCATCACTACAAGAAAAAAAGAAAACACACAGAAATAGTGATGAGTGCGCAGCCTATAAAACAGTAAATAGAACTGCATTTACTAAAAAGAATGAATTTCCTCCTCCCTTTAGTATGAACAAATGCTAGTAATGCCAGTAATTTGTTAAGTGATCACAAAAGCCAGGTTAAAGAGGTGGGCTTTCACTAGTCTTAACTGTACGGGCCCAGCGTATCTCTAATGATAAAGTGTTCCAGATTTTCAGTGCATAAAAACTGAAAGCCGACTCACCAGATCTTTTATGCTTATACTCTCAGAATACTGAGCAAGTCAGTGCTAGAGGTTCGAAGACTGCAATTAGGAATGTAGGGGAACAAGTACTCTAAAATATAAGAAGGTGCTAGATTGTTTAGAGCAGGGTTTCCCAAACTCGGTCCTGGGGACCCCCTGTGGCTGCAAGTTTTTGTTCTAACCAGCTTCTGTTTTTAACTCCTGGGCTAATTAAGTGAACTGATTATTTCCCAAGTTCTGTGTTTAGGGAACAATATAGAAATTAAAAAACTAAGTTTGCTAAAAAAAAAATAAATTAAATGTACCAAGCAGTTATATAGGAATAATGTATTTTTTTCTTTTTAACAGTATTTTCATCTTGATTTTCATTCTACCTTTTAAAGATGTTCTAATTGTTTAATTAATCATTATTTACTAATTAGTGGGTCTGACGCTAAGGTAGTTGCAGCCTTTGATTATTCCGTGTGTTGCTTGCCAGCGTGTCTGCTCTGCTCGTTTAAAATTGTCATTATTAAGATACAACGAAAGGGCAAAGTATAATGAAATTAACAAAAGAGAGTTAAGCATTTAAATTTCTAGCAAAAGCAGAAATATTTATAAATGTCTTATAAATGTACAAATCATGCTGCTGTGCGCTTCTGAATGTCAAATAGAAGAAAAAACAATACCAGCTAATTAAATGAGCTCAGTGTTATCAGGTGTTGTCACTGATTAGGAATCGGGTTGGAACAAAAACCTGCAGCCACAGGGGGTCCCCAGGACCGAGTTTGGGAAACACTGGTTTAGAGCCTTATATAAGGTACAATTAAAAGCATTTTTATTATTTTAATAGTGATCAGGATGGAACTCTGAAGCTGTTAGGCAGAAGTGTTAACCACTATTACAACTTTTAACAGGAAACTGTTTCACTTCAAAAAATGAAAATTCCACAGGTCTTTGTTAATTAGTGTAGGGTCCTCAGTTTGTCCAGTTATCTTTATACCATTTCCTAAATGCCAGGCTTAGAATCTTAGTATCATCTTTTCATTTTGTTTCCAAAATATTCCATTGTCATGAGTCAATATGAATGTTAATGCAGTTTTTTGTATACAGGAATGTAGAGGCTTGACCTAATAGTCATTTGCTTCATCTTTATTGCATACAGTTTCATGATGACCACATCTACAAGGCTTTTTTTACAATAAACATCACACAGCATGTGCAAAAGTCTTAGGCTATTATAAATTTATATATATAATTTAGTAAGGGCACGCAAGACAGCGAGCGCAAGCAAAACAGAGAGCCCCGCCCGCCAACTCTAAGACCATGGGATACGCTCGACAGAACCCCGCCCGCCAACTCTAACCCTCCTCCCGCGTCATGGGATACGCATGACAGATCCCCGCCCGCCAACTGTAACTCTCCTCCTGCGTCCACCGTCGCTCTCGAGGCATGTGCACTGCCTGCTCATGTGCCCGCACGCAACAACTCACCAAAAACAGCCTCAGTCGCTTTCGTCTGTGCTACAGTCCACATGAGAGAGACACACACACAGGCGCATGAGAGAGAGAGACACACACACAGGCGCGCGTGAGAGAGAGACACACACACAGGCGCGCGAAAAAGAGAGAAACACACACACAGGCGCGCGAGAGAGACACACGCACAGGTGCGCAAGAGAGACACACAGGCACGTGAGAGAGACACACACACACAGCCGCGCGAAAGAGAGACACATACACACAGGCACATGAGAGAGACACGCACACACACAGGCGCGCGAGAGAGAGACACACTCACACACAGGCGCACGAGAGAGAGACACACAGACACATAGGCGCACAAGAGAGACACACACACACACAGCCGCGCGCGTGCATGTTAATTTTCTTGGTTGTTTATTAAATTACGGATTTTTCAAATGTTCATTTTTTTCCCTGTCCTTAAAACTCATTTAAAAAAAGTGTTTTTAGCAAGCGGTTCGTAGCGCTATAGCACAAACCCTTGCAGTGTTAGTTTTCTCTGTTGTTCAAGGTTTTCTCAGTGTTATTCAATGTTTTTACATTTAGTTTACTATTACGCTGTGCATTCTATGGTATAATTAACTATTTGTGCTTAAAAACGTAAATAAATATATATTTATATACAGTTCATACTGTCTGGAACGGATTAATTGTATTTACATACAGTCCTATGGGGGAAATTACTTCGGTTCATGACCAAATCGGTTTGTAACCAAAGTTTTGGAGCACATTATGGTCGTGAGCCGAGGTTCCACTGTATATATAATCGACCAAGTCGCCCGACCATGGGGTACGCACGACAGAGCCCTGACCGCCAACTCTCACCCTCCTCCCGCATTCACCCTCACTCTCGAGGCATGCGCACTGCTTGCTCATGTGCCCGCCCCCAACATGTCACCAAACACATCCTCACTCGCTTTGGTCTGTGCCACAGTCCACATGCAGCTGTGAGCCACGTTGACTGTTCACATTGATAATGATGTGCCGTATGCTACGCCGTGGGTTGGCTAGTAATAAAAATTATTTAAAAGCTAGTTACCCAGGCAACAAGTCTTTATTTGCTAGTGAAAATTCTATTTATCATTAGAATAAAAACAAATAAGCATCAATAGAAAAAAAGAAGGTAACAAGAATTTCAAGTGTTATAGTAAAACAATATCTGTATCTCGTGATATGGCTAGAACAGCGCTGGTTTGGTTCCTAAACTTCATCTTGAGGCAACCTTGTCATCATTTGCGTCCTGATTTGAATTACTGAGTTACTGATTGGCCAAACCAGGTAAGTGAGAAGAGCAGTTTCACAGATAACTGGCAACATTTGGCTACCACTCATTAATACTGGGCTGTCTTGTGGAAAGGTTTAGAAATGGCTAGGCTAACACACTTTGACAGCTGTTAAAGCATACACTTATGCCATGGAGGCTGTAGTCAGTGAGCAACACAAGACCAAACTGGATCTTCAAGATGTGGTGTTCAACCTGTCTTAAAGAAATTTAATAAAAATGGACAAGTTGAGGACAGAAAGCACAGTGGATGACTCAAAACATCTGTCAGCATTTCATGAGTTGTACTTACAGGTCACTTCTGTAAGTGGTAGGGTTAAAGTGAAGTGCTTGCTCTGCATCTGGCAATGTCATCTGGAAACACAGCACACACTTTCACTGTGTGAAGAAGTCTTCAAAGAAATGGCCTTGTTGTGTGCATCACAGTTAAAGAGAACATTCTTGTGGAGAGGCAGCACGCAGAATGGTCTGCAGTTCACTAAAGATCATAAAGTATCAACCACAGGAAGAAAGACTTATGGTGCAAAGTGTCCACATTTGATATTTTGGTTCCAAGAGACACAAGTATGTCAAGAAGAGCTGTCAATAAGTACAATGTGGCCTATCTGCAGCCTCCTGTGAAGTACTGTTACAACTCTGCCATGAACTAAAACTGATGTAAAAAATCTGATCAAAATTGATGATTTCTGAGGCTGTACCTTTAAGAAAATGACTTACTGGCAAAATATTCACATTTTAGCTCAATAATGACTGCAAACTTAATGTAAAATAATTAAAATTTATTTGGAACAGAAGTCTGTAGATTGAATGCAAGCAGTACAAGAATGGCCAGCTCAGAGCCTAAACCTCCAAATAACTGAAGTTGTGTGGGATTCACGAGGGCAGAGAAAAGAATAAAAATAAACAATGTCAAAAGAAGAGTTATGACAAATCACACAAGAAGCTTGGAAGAATTTGCCAGAGGACTACTGGAAAAATTATACAGCAGTGTAAAGACTTGTTTTAAAAGCATAAGATACACTTGTTACTTTTTATTGTATCAATGTTTATTTGTGTTTATTCAAATTTAGATTTTTTTTACACACAATTAAATATCTGTTGTCCACATAACTAGCCTTAATAATTTTCCTGAGTGAACCTAAAAGTTTTCATGGTACTGTATAACAGAACAAAAGTAGTCAAACAAGAAATAATTGGTGTCAATATGACTTCTTGCTTCTCATTGTGCATCAGTGTCTTGTCCTCTCTTGGAAGTGGGTTGTGCAACCCAACAAAAGACTAGATATAAACAGCGGTAAACTCTCAGCGCGATTATCATCACGCAATTCTCTGTCTGTGCCGTTCTTGCATTCTGTATCCCACCCTTGACGCTCAACAGATGGCACTGCTCTTATTGTTCTATTGCCTATTAAGATGTTCTTTGTCACGCTATTGACTTCTGTGATTTGCTTCATGTTCAGCAGATCTCATTGTTCTCCACAATGTCACTTGGTTTTGCATTTACTTTGCTATTATAAACCCATAACCACAGGACAACTTAGAATGCTAGTCACTATCCTATCTGTAGTCCAATGATAACAATTATAACATGTTGCTGCTCTCTGATTTTGCTTTTTCATTTCCAGAATGTATTAGTTCATAACCTTTTGATTAAGACCAGGATGCAAGTTCCAGCAATCCTGTGACAGGTAGACAGACCTTAGCATTTTATTGTATCTGTTGATTATTAGGTGCGTGGACCACCAGGGCACATACAGCTGCCCTAACCTGACACAGACAGGCAGAGACATGAGTTTGCCACAGAGCACACCTTTATTTACAGGGGGGGAAGTGCTTTCTTTGCTCCTCACAAGAGCACAATGTCCACAACACCAGGCATCAAAACACAGGCCAAGCCAAAAGCCTTTACTGCTTCTTCTTCTTCTCCGCCTCCACTCCTCTCCTGGCAAGCTTCTTCCACCTCCTCCCGACTCTGGCTCCCCAAGTAGTGGCAGCTGGCTCCTTTTATAGGATACCCGGAAGAACTTCAAGTGTGCAACAAGCTTCTTCCGGCAGCACTTCCGGGTGTGGTGGAAGTGCTGCTAAACAGGGCTTGGGAAACATCCAGATGCCCACAGGGGGCTGAGCTTCCATGCTCCAAACTTGTGGCCCCACTGCACGCTCTCTCCCCTGTTCCTTTCATGATCGAGGTGTCCCAGCTGGGTAAGGGCCCTGGCGTTCCACCACAGGTGACATCAGCTTTCTTATTTGAGCAATGCCATTTTGTGCACAGATGCATCTGTGATGCTATGTTGTTTGCAGAAATGACATAGTTATGAGGCACATGATATGTGACCTGTGACCTGTCATCACCCTGCCTCTGTAAAAGATGGCTGCATGTATTATATGTTGTTTTTGTCTTGGAATTTTTGCTTAATTGTAAAAAATAATAAATTTATTCATCATTGCTTTTGTGTATTTAATGCATGGGCACGCTGGGCAGTTGCCCGGGGGCGCCATGCTGATCTATGTATGTTGTGATTTGCTGAGTGGATGTACCCAGGGGCCTATAATGCTGTTAAGATGGCCCTGTATTTAGTGCTAAGGAATTCACATTTTTTAGGGCCCTTGCTTTGTTCTTTTGACTTTAGCATTAGCTTTGTGCATTGGTCTTTAACTATTGCCATTAATTTCCCTTTTCTAGTTTATTGACCTTCTGCCTATCCTGTAACTGTGTCTTTATCATTTTCATAGCTGACTATTCATCTCACAATTTCCTAGTTTTGTCTTTTGCCATTATGTGTCCTTCAAGCATTTATTACGTATCAAATGTTGTAGTCATGAAGCCTGGGTGTCCCCATTCAAACAGGGACAATGGCCACTCAGTGGTGTATGGGTGATTGTACAGCTATGCATCGTATTCTGTCATTTAGGTGGCACAGCTTTCCTGAAGTCTGCTTTGGTCCTTGGCAGAATTTATTTAATTTTACTGAGAATATGAAGGGTGGACCTCCACTCCCCTTTGTTATTCTTCCTCTTTACTGTGTTTTTGACTAAAGAAAAGCCTGTAAGGACCAATGTTTTCAGAGAGCGCTTTGCTTTCTGCAGCACTAAGCTGAGCTACCGAACGATTAGGCCGACAGGAATTCCTCACTCGATCCTCATTAGACGGGCTGCCTCCCTCACAACATCTGTTTATACTAGATAAATAATGACTTTGTCGGCTTTGGATGGGAGACAGACATATTTTGGCTTTAACTGGGGCTGGACAAGTGCCTGCTCGGCTCCCAGGTGGTTTTGGAAGTCGGCTCTTGTGTTCTAAAATGTAATGAAGAAATTGGACTGGAACTAGGAGGGTGTCTGAGCTGCATGCTGAGCCGACAGAAGAGATTTGTGCATTAACTGCTCTATTTAAGGTCTGCAGCGATAGATCCAAGCAGCTTAACTCTCCTATGGCAGGGAAATTTGCAGTGCCCATGGTCAGAGACATCAAGAGCAAGGTGTGAAAACACAGAATCGGTCACCAGTATACTCGCTCAGCAGGATGACTAACAGTTCATCCTAAAAGAGTGAAAAAAAATGATAAGCCCAGAGAAACCCAGAAGTAAACATTCTGTCTGACTTCTTAATTTTCTTCCATTTTTCTCTGACTAGACACCATTTTTTTCTCTCTTGCATTCAGTGGCTCCATGCCAGACTTAACAAATGTGCTGGGCTAGGTTCATATTCACCCCTTCAAATATGAAAACGGTTAAAGCATTTTATGAAGTTATGAAGCATATGGAAACTGTTCCACTTACTGCTTACAATAGACTCTGTTCCCTGGAATAACTAAATACATCTTTCACATGAAGGAGATCTCAGTTGATCTTTCCAGTAAGCTTTCAAATGTCATAGTTTTCTCACTCCATAATCTCACTTACTTGGATTGCCACTGTAGCCTTAGCCATTAGCTCGCTTATTCATTTGCAGCAACACATATTTAGCACACTGATTGTCTGTCTGAGACGGTAGCAGAGCTTGCTTCTGTCTGGCAAGTTAAAGTTAAACCCTGGTCCTGGTTGTCACTTTTGAATATTTATGTAATGGCTCTTTTGCCATAGACACAAATCTGCATTATAAATTATCCTTGAACTTTTGAAAATTGACCGTTTGCAAACTACGGCTACTTGCCATGACAATTAATAGACCTTCCAATACAAATATTAATGACTGCTTGTCTGCTGTAACCCATATCCAGAACAGTATGTCCTTATAGCAACTGGAAAGTAATGCTGTTGTAAATACACAGTTGAGATGGCGGTGGATCAAAAAGTTGATTGTTGATGCTCCTCATGTTCATTCATGGCTCACTAAAAAGTTCTCTCTAGTTGACTTCTTGTCTGAATAACTCACTGACACTGAATGCATTAGATGGTGATATTATGTTCTCTGCATATGCTGGTGTGGACACAGTTCACAGGAATCATGTATCAATTAATGATGATTAATATATTTTGATTTCATTGAATTTTGTGATTATACCCACTTGTCAGTTTATTCCAGGAACTAAAATTAAATGTATGGTTTACATGTTTTTTAAGTACAATTCTGACTTTTCTCTCTCAGTCACTGTAGGTTATACTGACAGGTCAAGTAGTCTCTGATCCAACCTTATCAGTAGCCTGCAGCAATGAATAGACTCAAACACATTTAGTGTGGACTTATAAACTCAGTTTTACCAGTTGGACTTTTCTCTAGCATCACTCCATGTTTGGAGAAACATTGCACACCGAGGTTTAAGGTTAGAGGAGCAGTTGACCATATGCCCCTCATAAATAGTGCCTATGACCGACCTTTTCCAGTCCTTCCAATGTGAATGAATGTGTGGTCCACCACCCGTTTACTGTCATCAGCTCTTTGGTTTTCCTAACCTTAAGAAGGAGATTGCTCTCCTGGAACCACTGTGTCAGACATTATTCCTCTTATTGGTAAGCTGTCTAATCATATTTTGAAGTCAGAAGCAAGTGCCCTATGGAGATCTTCATTCTCACCTAGCCAGATGAGTGAATCCACTACACACCTACGTAACATTACTTAACATATTCAAACTTACGTAAACCAGTTCATCACAGCAACATCAAGAATAAGGCAGAAACCATTAGAAGCTAGCCCATCACATGGTTCCCTCCAGCTCAGACTCACACAGGCCTTAATTTAGAATCACTGTAAAATACATACATTTGGGAATGTGAGCGGTAGACCAGAGTGTCTCCATAGACGTGGAAGAAAACTCCACACGAGCAATGATTAGGTTTTGCAATTTGAACTCTGAGTGCTAAAATCTGTGAGTTTGTGCTGCCCTTCTTCAAATATGTCTCCAATAAACAAATGTGCGATAAAACGCTTTTCAAAATTATTGAAATAAAGTATGAAATTGAAGTTGGCGCAGCAGTTATTGCTGCTGCCTCACTATTCTAGAGACATTGGCTCCTGGCCAATCCTGTCCTGATCACTGTCTGCATGGAGTTTGCACATTTTCCCCATGGGCATTGGGTTTTTTCAGGTATTCCTGTATTTCATCATATCTTAAAGCAAGAGTGTTAGGTTTATTGGGAGCTGAATGTTTGCATGTCATGAGTAAGATTGCTGTTGGCTTCTCAGGGTTGGGTCCCATCTTGCACCTGATCCTGCTAGGATAGTCAGGCCCCATGACACTGCTATTAGAAACAAAGCAAGATGGAAATCAAATTATTTTCACAAATTCTTCCCAAAACAAATGAGCTGATGATCCTCAAATGGTTATCTTTTTTGGCTTTTTCCCCTACATCTTTAACTCACAAGTGAAACTGAACCAGACTGCAAAAGTGCAAGATGCCATTAGAAAACCTCTACTGAAACCATGCAGCAGCCACGACTGCAGATGGGAGGAGCTGCCAGAATATGGGATAACAGCCCAAAACCACAGGGCAGTAGCTCCTCAGCAGTGCTGTGCGGCGCTTGGTCTGCCCACAGAGTAGCTCAGGATGCAGCCTTTGACTTCACTGTGCCTGTACTTATTTGTCTGTTAACTTAAGCGCACAAGCACTTTCTCGGACATGGCCAAAATAAGACTACTGGTTGTCCACCCAAACAGGTACAGTCCTGTTCATTCTGAAACCTAGGTGGTCAGCTTAGCCTAGAATGTCATCAATAAGGTAATTATTTCCCTCATGAAAAGCCCCAAGTGTGTGTGTCAAGTCCTGGAGGTTCTCCTGTGTGGTATCTATGTTTATAAGGACTGAATGCCTGAAATGTAATCTTGGCAGCAAGAACTTGTTATTATGGGAGGGGCAAGCAAGGGGAAGGGTATCATTTGAGCTGTGGAGACCCCTTTAACAGAACAAACTGTATATAAAAGATGAAAACTCTCTCCTAGACAAATCAGCACGATATGTGTTGGGTGTCGCAATTTTAAGAAACTGGAGATTCAATTGTAAATCTGTCCAATAGGATTATATTAAAACCCGGCAATAGAGTTCATTCAAGACTCTACTAGGAGTCATGTTTGCTTGCACGGAGTTAATCTCCATACATTCACCTTCTCAAAGCCATCATTCTCCCCCGCTTTTCTTCATTTATCCTTTCCCATCCAGCTATTTTCAGTAGAATTTATGTTTGTAAGAGGCTAGAGGGTAACTCCAAGAGCAATAGATGCAAGACATAAATCCATCCCACATGGAACATCAAACAGCTATGTATTTAGTCATGGAGAAGCCTGTCATCCTGAAATGAATATAAAGTATGGAAGAAAACACACCAAAAAGACTCCATAAAAGAGGGTAGAAATTCAACAATTAAACTTGAAATTAGTGGATGAGCTATTGGATCTTAAATCTCAGTGCGGTTTCTCCATCATTTGTCATTCATGCATTCTGTGTTCCGCACTTGACACTCAATAGATGACACCACTCTTATTGTTCTTCTGCTTATTATGATGTTCTTTGCACATAATCGACTTCTGTGATTTGCTTGATGTTCAGCAGATCTTGCTGTTCTTTTCCTTCCCGCTATGTCACTTGGTTTTGCACTTACTTTATTATTATAAACCCATAATCACAGGACAACTTAGAATGCTAGTCACTATCCTATCTGTAGTCTAATGACAGCAATTATAACATGTACAAAAAGTGCACAACATATGAGGCACCATATACAATTATTTGCATGTTTTGCCGTGTCACTTGTGTCATCTCAGACTGCCAAGCATGTGACTATCCTTTGGATATTAAGTTGTTTATTCTCCCTGCTGGTTAGAAAACATACTGTACTATCTAATGAAGCAAAGGTCCATACACCTATTTTCAACTTGCTTATTCATGTCATGGTTTTTAAGCTGGTCATGGAAGCAATGAGCACAACATAAAGACCGATCTTGACTGAGGTGTGCAGACATATTCACTAACACCAGGGAAATTTAGCCACAAATTACCATTCACAACCTATGGACGTGAGACGTGAGAGTGTCATTCATTTTATCTTTCTGACCAATTAGATTAATCGGTACAGTGGAGAAGAAGCATGTCCCTGTCGGCTTGGGCATATGATGGCAACACTCCCATAACAGGAATCTAGTCCACCAAAAGGCACAGATAAACACTTTCAGCAGAAGGTGTGAATTTGGACCAGGGCATGAAACTCCCATTGTTAGCATTAGAGTTGTACTGGAAAAAATATAAAATATGAAATACTCTGCTGTCATTCTGTGCTGAGTTTATGGCCCCCAGAAGTTTGTGAGGTGATTTATTTGCTACAATTTCAGCCATTAAAAACAAGGAAGAGTGCATTACTACTAAATCAGACAAAATGAATAAATGTTTATTCAGATGTACTCTGATCTTTTTTCTCTGTTTCTATCATAATTACCATTTACACCTTACCATTTTTTTTGGCTCCTACATATATTTTTTATGACTGAATGGTTGTAATAATGTTATTCATATTTGCTTTATTTTTATGCCCCCATTTCTGTGAGATTTTCTCGTGCTGGTGGCCTTATTGTTTATCATTGCTAAGCAGCTTGTCAGTTATATGACTAATGTATCTTTGCTCCTCACTTACTTAAGATGGCAGTACATGCCAACTTGTGTCCAAGAAATCACAACAAACATCATACTATGTGAAATTTTTGGTTAGGGATTCATTGTATAGTTTATGTAAGAAACTATTGCTTTTGTGCATTTTCCCTAGGCTTTTCTAGTCTTCTGGTAAGGACATTAGCTTGATTCCTGACATTTCTTTAGGATAGGCCCTGAATTGAGTCTTTCCTTCCTCTTGTCGACTTATTCTTATTTTTAAGGCCATTTCTGGCATTGGTTTTTGACTTCCATCAAGCAGCATTGCTACTAAAAAGCTCTTTGATGTCTAGTTGACTATACAGATATGCAGTTAAGTTGATGTGGTTTGTGTGTATTTGGATGAATTCTCATTGTTTGGAAATTGCGTTTCTTTTTTGCTTCCAGTGCTGCCAAATATTCCAAGCATTGTGAACATCTTGTGACAGGGACCAGAGGACTCTAGTTGAAACTAATACAGACAATAAAAATTAACTAAAGAAAATAAAACCAAGATGTTGTTTTGGATTTTTTTTCTACTTTTCTCAGACCAGAATGCACCAGACTTTAGTAAAAGTCTTGCGGTAAACATTTTGAAGGGGCCCTGAAGGTGCCTTCATGCCACACTAGTTCAGTAAACTTTTAAGTGATATTTCTGTTACAGGTTTGTGTCTGAAGGCAAAAATGTGGGTTGTTTGGCTGTGACCAAGGTGTATTCCATGAGAAGTAAGATAACGTAATCACATTCATCCTCCTCTACTGACATTTCCTGGGAAGTAGCCAGATGGAGAATATCATCTTTCAGTTTTAGTGAGATAAATGGTGTCCTTCCATTGATCCATTTTTCAAATCTGTTAACTAGTTCAAGGGCCAAAAATGATGAAGCCTGCCTTCATGCCATTGGGTAAAAGGCAGTAAACACCCCTTAGTGACAGCCAGGTCATTAATAGGGCTCATTCTCTTACATGATGCCAAGTTTGATTTTTCCCACCTACTAAACCTGAAACCAGAGTGCTACACCAAACAAAAAAAAAAAAAAACACAAAATAATCAGCTATTTTTATAGCAACATTTAAATTGTGATTTAGTAAAGGGTGCTGAGCAGATCACCAAACATAATGTCATTGACTAACAGTGTGCAGTAGTATCAGCTTCTAAATGTGCAGCAGATGTCAAATGCCAAACAACTGCTGAGAGCGAAGACCAGTCACCTGGTTAAAAAACAAACCTCTGTAGGCTACCAATTCTTTCTATAAATTCACGAGCCAATAGACTATACAACCCCTTCGTGGATTAAACTGTTCACACAAGTTTCCAGATTATGCTAACATGTACAGCAATAGAGTAAATTCAGATCTGGAGTTAATCGGCAATGATGTAGCTTCTCCCATCTGCTGCAGGTCATGTCCCATGGCGGGGAGCAGCCACAGAGCCAAAGCTTGAATGGAACTCAAGAGACTTTAAAGAGAAAGGAAATATGAGTTCAATCCAAAAGGCATGTCATGTGTAATAAGCCAAAAACCTAAAATGCAGCAGACACCAGCCCCCTGCCTCACCAGCCTCCGTGGCAGGGGACAGCGATGACAGAACAATCGGCCTTGTTTTGAAAACTGGGAGTGCTGGAGTCATCTCTCTTACTTGATGTTAGATCACGCCAAACTGAAAGTCTCAGGATTCCATTCAGTCTGCAGTCTTGGCACCTTTAAAATTTGCCTGCAGGTTCATACCAGTAACCCAAGGTGTGGTTTTGACTCAGCCTGGGGTCATTGCATTCATCACATTAGCTTAAATTTCCATCAGATCATTTTGGGCCAGGGTATTTGTCAGGTTCACATGAATAATACTCTATTTTAGATGAATTAGTTATTATCTTTTATTATTATTTAAGTGACATCATTTAGTTACCATTTTGTGTGTTTATCTTTATGAACACTACAATTTTGTGTGTTGGATTTCATTGGAACATCATGCAAGTATGTTTGCTATGATACCGAGTGCTTCAGTAGTCACATGATGCATATGCCCTATGACATCACGGCAGCCATGTTATGTAAGATGGCTGGGTGTTATAGCAATATAAAGGAAAGAAAGTTTGGTTTTGAGCACTGATACTATTAGGAAAATTCAAGTTTTGACTCCAGTCCTGGTTTTGATTTCATAATTCCTTTAACTTAAAAATTAATCTCTTGTCAAATCATGTTTTGGCTAAAATTTAGCGCCACTCTAAATGTGCCCTAGACCTTTGTCACTTAAAGTAAATAAAAGTAGTCAACCATGACATTGTGAGAGTCACAGAGTTGGAGTCGGGATGGCATACTGACTGAACAGGGTGGTAGCTTAAAGAAAGATGGAGTCAGAAGATGGATCATAATATTGGTAACAAGCCAAGGTCATAACCAGGAGGAGCAAAATCAAATAAACAATGGCCAGAACTTGAGACAAAATTGTAGATTGAAAAATGTAGCAAGTGAGTCAATAATTAGAATATTTCACAAAAAATAATGTATCCAGTGGGATCTCTAACAATAATAGCGTGAGGGTTTTTTGCAATTTGATTTATCCACAAACCTGGACAGCTAGGAATTTTATGACACTGACCTTTATACAGTAATGAAATCATATGTTATACATTCCCTGTCACCCATAATGAAAGCAAAATGGCACTGCAAGAAGAAATATTTCCAAAAATAAGTTCTTCAAAAATGTCAGAAATCAAAACCACTAAATGTATTCACCTCTAAAACCAAACCAATAGCTCCATTATTTTTTGACGCCAAGGAAAGGGCTGTATAAATGTAAAATAAAGTCCTTATCATGCCATGTGGGTTATTTGAGTTTACATTACATTTCTTAAACAAGAGAAGCCCAGTCATTTCAGATGCACCCTTTTACTAAATGTCAATCTCTCCACACAGAAATTAATTTCAATCTTCAACCATATAAACTCATTACTAAACAAATAAACAAAAGGAAAATGGCCCAGCTGCCTCTTTGGGCCAGTCTTCATAAGTCATCATTCAGATAACTGCATGCTTCACTGGTGAGATGTTCATTTTCTCTCAGCTTTCTTGGATTAATTTGTTAACTTTATATTGGCCTACAAGGAGTGATTGTGAGTGTTGGACTGAGCAAGTAAGCACGAGCCTTAATAGACCTTCTCTTGCGTTGCAACAGATGTTGTCAGATGGTATTTGTACAGTACATGTCAGTCAGTAAAAAATAGAATTGAGCATGTTAGGAAAATGGATGGATTATGAGTTAAATTACATGGGTCTGTAAAAATAAGCTCAAAAAAAGTTTTTTATCGTGAGTAGTTATTTTTATTTTCATTCATGGACACAAGTATAAACAGAATGTTAACATCCTGCGGTGGGCTGGCGCTCTGCCCGGGGTTTATTCCTGCCTTGCGCCCTGTGTTGGCTGGGATTGGCTCCAGCAGACTCCCGTGACCCTGTGCTATTATATAGTGGGTTGGATAATGGATGGATGGATGGATGTTAATATCACATTAGGTTTTAAGTATAAAGCTAAAAAAAAATACATACAATATTGTTCTAAACTAATTTAACAAGCTAATATTTTTAAACATATATTTAAAGAAAGCAATAATACATATTCATTGATTTATATATAACTTCTCTAGTTATTGTCATGTCTTAGTGTTTATGATCCAAAACTTAATTTGATGGCCTCACTGTTATATCTGTTTGATTTCCACCCCTGGCTGGGATTCAATTGCTTGTTTTGTGTCTTTGGGTGTGTTACTGTTTCTTTGTGTGTATCATTTGTAGTATTCTTTAAGTTTTATGTATTTGTATCTAAACCTGTGTTATGTTCCATATGTTTTGTGGATGGTCTCCTAAGAGGCGGAGCCAGCTGTCAATCACCACCAGGAACTGCTCTCCGCCCTTAAATCTGGAGGGTCTGCCAGAGTTCCAGGTGGTTCGTTGTGAATGTGCTCTGGAGTTGGTAAGTTTACTAGTGTTTTGATGTGCTTAGTGATTTTTTGATATGACTGGATTTTTTTGACTTTCTGCTCTGTTCTTTTGGCCTCTCTTTGCATTCTTTATTGGGACTTTGTTTGCATTTGGAATTGCTTTGAACTGGTATTATATGCCTTTTGTGGTCTTCAGAGCTTCACAGTATTACAGTGCAGATTTTGAGAAGAATAATTAAGACTCTACAAGACCGTTTTGTGAATAGCTGGGTTTTTGATGGGATTTCCCCATCTAGTAGACATTTTTGTACTGCTTTGAGACTCTTAGTCATACCACCACCATTTATACACTTTCTCTCGTGCATCCCAATGAATTATCCAGCAGCAGTCCGTCACGATATTGACATTCCATGTCCCCTGGTACCTTCTTTCCACGTCCTTGATATCTTGTAGAATCTTTCACCCTACACTTTACTCACAGCTCCAAGACAAATTCTAAATGTGAATCTAAAAAGTGAACATTGAGACTCATGCTGCAACCCAATTTTCATGCTGCAACCCAACAGAACTAAATTTTTCTTTTCTTTATAATTTGGATTTTTATTGTTACCTAAAAACTTAAAAATTATTCCTTTGAATTATACCCAAGCTTCTCGTTCCAGGCCATTCATTGTACCATCAAATTTTGTTCCACAAATCAGTTGTCTAATATCATATCTGGCAAAAACACCCTTTTTCAATTTAGCCTCAGACAAACCTGGAAGCCTAAGGCAAAAATACATAAAACAAGTGCCATCTTTTGATAGGAATTTGACGAAGTGATTCATCAGACCAAGCCTGATATGGAGTGGTGGTGTAGCACTTTATCTGGATCCCCTAGTTAAGTCTGGTGACATTTTTGGCACCAAGCCATCACCTTTTTTCTAGTTGACCATTACCTCTGAACCTAATGTCAATTCTTGGCTCTGCTTTCCCACTCACAGACAAATCCTGGGTGTCTTGTATGCTCTGACTGTTGACCTTTCAGGGCCTGAAATACGAACCAACAATGCTCATTTTAGTTGTTTTTCTTGAAAAGATTTTCAGCGTTCTTGTGGGTTTCTTTCAAATGCACAGAATAAACATCAGGTATTAATTCATATTTTATTACCATTATGAAAAAGTACTCCTTTTAGGTTTCTTTCAGTTGAGTCTATAAATAGTCTCCATTCTTCTGCATTGTGAATCCCTGCCAAGTTTCTGTACTTGGCCACTTTCATCAGTGTAGTAAAGCAAGGATCCATCTTTCTTGAAATATGCTGCAAACTCTTCTTTTCTGTTTCAGCACAAAGAAAAGGTTGCGTCTGGATGTAAAAAGTTTTTATCTCTAACAGCTTCATATGCTGCTGCCTGCTGCTGTGACTCATTATCATGTCCAGTTACAGCTATACTCTGACATTATTATCAAGTAAAAGAACTGATTTGCTTTAAACATAGATTTTAATATTATAAAATATTCAATCCAAACAAATTATCATTAAAATAAATATTGTTAATTGTGTGGCAAAAACAATTGAAAAGCCTATAATTGGCAGCTAAAATATGTCTTTTGAGAAAAAATGTTTTGTGATGGAGAAAAATTGTTTCATTTTTAAATTTAATGTTCAAAAGAATAGAAAAATCACATGAAATAAGCAAAGCAATTTTTTAAATACATACGTATGTTATGAATAAAGAAAATCATTCAACCATTTACTGAGCCAGTTTAATATGGTCAGAATGAATACTACAGGTAAGTTGATCTGTGTTTTCTATTAAAGAACATGAAGTTAATTCATTCTTGTTTAACATGACACCAGAGAGTGGCAATGTATTGCATGTTGGTTGTTGGTCATTTATGTAAACATAACAATACTACTCCTGTTAACTGTCTAAAAGATAAAACATCTATATATATAAAAGGCAAAGCCCTCACTGACTCATCACTAACTCTCCCACTTTTCATATAGGTGGGAAGCTGAAATTATGCCTGCTCTTTCCTTGCAGTGTACTTACAACAGTTAGGTATGTTTAATGTCCTATTGCAACACCCAAGGGGGGGAAATGGGTGTACCCCCTAAACTGTATATATAGATAGGGGAAACCCCTCCTCACTATTTTTGTGACTTCCAATATACGTAAGAAGCCCAAATTTCCCATGCTCATCCTTTACACTGTACTTGCAAATATTAAGTATGTTTCATTTCATGCCATGTCCCGTAATGAACTTTCAAAAATAACGTCTTTTTTTTTTGGCGGCTCTCACCATTATGCCGTAAGGAACTTTTGGAACTGACCTCTCCTTTTGGCGGTTACATTCCTTATTTCCATTAACAGTGGATTTATTTTACGGCAGAGACGCACCCCCGCTCCCCCTTCCTTTTTCCACAAGGCCGCTGTCCACACACCTACCACGTGGTTGGCTCCCTGCCTATATACATTAACGACATCCTGCGCTCATGTGCCTCCTCTCTCGCTTGCTTACTTTCCTCAGCTGTTCGTCATGCTCACTGCTCCCTTCTTCTTTACTCCACCGCCTCAAGGGTGGAAGGACTGCTCATTCTTCTTTCAGACTACCTCTAAACCTCACCCATACTGATTCCCCCATGTGTAACATATCAAAGCAGAGGACCATGGTGCAAGTGCTGCGCGATTGTAAGCTCATTGTATGGGATGAATGCACTATAGCACACAGACCAGGTATTGAGGCTTTAGACAGGACCATACAAGACATCAGAAACACGACAAAAATGATGGGAGGCTTGACAGTCTTGCTGGCAGGAGACTTCCAACTGACCTTGCCAGTTGTCCCAAGAGGAACATGCGCCGATGAAGTTAAAACATGTCTGAAGTCTTCATACCAATGGCCTAAGATCAACGTTCTTACCTTAAGAATAAACATGAGTGTTTACTTGAACTGCGTCAAAAAAGCCGGAGAGTTCACTGCTCTCCTCATCAAAATAGGTGATGGCAATTTTATTGAACAGAACTATAAAATCAATGTTCCTAACAATCTCTGAATCCTGGTGAATACCTTACAAACCCTTGTTGAAAATGTTTACCCCAAACTATGAAATGTGCATGAAAAGGACGTCTCATGATTGAGGGAGAGAGTTATTCTAACACCAAAAAATGACATGACTTCACATATAAACACCATTTTACCATTTTTTCTCCAGTCCTGTTCATCCGATATACATCGGACTTCCAATACAACTCGGAGTCCTGCCACGTGCAAAAGTTCGCTGACGACACTGCTATCATGGGCTGCATCAGGAGTGGGCAGGAGGAGGAGTATAGGAACCTAATCAAGGACTTTGTTAAATGGTGTGATTCAAACCACTTACACCTGAACACCAGCAAAACCAAGGAGCTGGTGGTGGATTTTAGGAGACCCAGGCCCCTCATGGACCCCGTTATCATCGGAGGTGACTGTGTGCAGAGGGTGCAGATCTATAAATACCTGGGAGTGCAGCTGGATGATAAATTGGACTGGTCTGCCAATACTGATGCTCTGTGTAAGAAAGGGCAGAGCCAACTATACTTCCTTAAAAGACTGGCATCCTTCAACATCTGCAATAAGATGCTGCAGATGTTCTATCAGACGGTTGTGGTGAGTGCCCTCTCCTATGCAGTGGTGTGCTGGTAAGGCAGCATTAAGAAGAGGGATGTCTCATGCCTTGACAAACTGGTGAGGAAGGCAGGCTCTATTGTAGGCACAGAGCTGGACAGTTTGACATCCGTGGCAGAGCAACGGGTGCTCAGCAGGCTCCTATTAATTATGGAGAATCCACTGCATCCACTGAACAGTATTACCTCCAGACAGAGGAGCAGCTTCAGCAACAGACTGCTGTCACTGTCCTGCTCCACTGACAGACTGAGGAGATTGTTCCTCCCCCACACTATGTGACTCTTCAATTCCACCTGGGGGGGTAAACGTTAACATTATTCAAAGTTATTGTCTGTTTTTACCTGCATTTTTATTGCTCTTTAATTTAATATTGTTTTGTATCAGTTTTTGTATCTATCTATCAACTAACTTCCAAAACAAAAACATATAAGTCTGTCGACTCTGTTGTAGAACTAGAAGACGCGGTGCACTATCCGGTAGAGTTTCTTCACACTCTTAATCTTCTGGGCATGCCTCCGCATACTCTACTTTTGAAGATCGGCGCACCAATTATTTTACTACAAAACTTACAACCACTAAAACTTTGCAATGGCACCAGGCTTCAGATCAAATCTCTGCACAACGACCTCATTGAGGCAACTGTCTTTACTGGAATTGACTCGGGGAGACTGTATTTATTCCTCGCATCCCTTTCATACCCTCTGACCTCCCATTCCAATTTAAATGCCTCCAATTTCCAGTAAGAGTCTGCTTCGCTATGACAATAATAAGTCATAGGGCCAGACTCTAAAAAAGGTTGGCATTGACTTGACACAAGATTGCTTCTTACTTGGCCAACTGTACGTTGTATGCTCAAGAGTAAGCTTAGCAGACAGCTTGGTCATTTTACAGCCTGAGGGCAGAACTACAAACATCATTTACAAAGAGATCCTTACATCCTAAAAATGTGCATTTCTCATTGACAATATTTACAATCATAAATTAAACTCTTTACAATCATCAAATTCACTCTCAATACTAACATAAGCCTACGACAATTACATTGACAATCATGTTACGTTATTTTTAAAATGTTTCCTTTTCTTTTTTATAACTTCTTTAACACACTACTTCTCCACTGTGAAGCGCGGGTATTTTGCTAGTAAATAATAAAATCAGAAAGGTTTACATAATAATCAGTCTGAGGCAAAACTTCTTTCTGATGTAGATTACACATGTGAACTTGGGAGACAACTTCAGGGCTCGTTTACAGGTAATTACAGTTGGCAATGTCGCCTAATGCCTCTGCTCTCGTTTCTCTTGCTGATTCGACAACTGGCACTGGGATGACGATTGACATCACTTCCTGCTTCTGGTATTTTGAAACCACCTCTCTCATCTCACCAGCCTTTTAACTGGCTCCACCACCTTCTTAACTTAGTCTGTGTTGTGACTCATGTATGTAAAGACGTTATCACTGTTTTGTCTTAAACCACTTTGTTTTTTGTGTCGTTTCAATTATACGTGTCATTGCCTGAATGGTGCCTTAACCCTTTATAATATCTCTGTCTTCTTATTAAAGCTAATAGGAAGAATAGTGAGAACAGACCAAAATATTTTATACAGGAGAGAAAAAGAGCACCCACCAAAACAGTAAGATAACATAGCCAAAAATAGTTAAAATCAAATATTTTGGGGAAAATCAATTGCCACAGAAACTAGCTTTCACTTCTTAACTCTTTCCTTAATTAATATAAAGTTCAAGACAACTTTAGAGTATGTGTCTTGCACTTAAATAAAATGGATTTGTTGTGATTTTCTTAGGGGAGATAGACAAAACCTAATAAGATTATGCCAAAAGAGAACTTGTGCCACATTCTTTAGTTTAATTTTATTATAATTAATTTTATTAACAATATAAAAAAAGGAAATAAAAGCAAAAGAGGACAGAAGTTAACCAACTAAGTAAAAGGCAGAGAGCAACTGCAGAAAAAATCAGAAAAGAGATCAAACAAGCCCTGCAGTGGGCTAGCGCCCTGCCCAGGGTTTGTTTCCAGCCTTGTGCCCTGTGTTGGCTGGGATTGGCTCCAGCAGACCCTCGTGACCCTGTAGTTAGGATATAGTGGGCTGGATAATGGATGGATGGAGATCAAACAAATAAAGAAAACTTACATTTGAAAAATTCAAAATGTAATCTAAATGGTAATGCTAGATTAAAGAAAGATTTAATAAAAGTCCACTTTTTAAAATCCTAATTTTCAGAAAAATAAAACATATTATGATCAGCTGCTCTAATTACATATATATTTTGGCTTTTCCTTGTGATTTAAATGAAAGGTATATGTGTAAAGTAGGATTTCGAAACCCATGGAATTGATACGTTTTGTTCTTTTTTTTTAATTAATTTTATTGATTTAAAATTAATCATGTTCTCCCACAATGCCATTTTGATTCCATTTATTTGGCACCACCATTTTCTGATCCCATTGCCCTCACACGATGCCACATTTCCAGGGATATGTGCCAAAAGTCACAGCACATACAGTAATGTCATCATTGTAACCATATTTAATCTGGCTCTGCACTGTGGCACTACATCCAAGATTATGGATTCATCCAAACTCTATTGCATTCGATTCTTGTTGATTTTTGAAGTTCTGTTTAGAGATCCACACTTTTTATTCTGATTTTGGTTATTATTTTCTCTTTTTCTGTCTTTCTTGTTACGAATCGTCAGTTTGTGTTTGACTGGAAAAAAAGAAAAAACCTAAGTCTAACCCATAATAAATATTAAGGGAAACCTACAACCTACTGAGAATGAGCCTACGCTATAGGCAAATGACATAGCAAGAGGCTAGGAGCAGAACCAGACTTTATATCTCCTTCAGGTCATTGCCTACATAATTTAAGCGGCACCTCTGAGGAATAAGTAGGCAATCATTTTAACAAATAACAAACACAAGTCAAAAAGGAATAATCAAGGGAACACAAAAAAGGCCATAACTGAGAAAAAGAGAACACTAAGACGACACTAAGAACAAGTCTCATGCACACACTAGTCATGCGTAGATGAAGAGATTTACAGGATCACAGCAGCTAGCATTCAAAATGCACCATGTCAAAACAGTAAAAATAACAAATAAAAAATAAGCTTTAAACAGTATGCCATAATTCTTGACCATTCCTGGGGTGGCATGCCCACTTGCCCACCTATCCAATGGCCTGATGATCACTTTCTTCACATCCTCTCTCTCTCTCTTTCTCTCTCTCTCTTTGGCTTGGTCATTCCATACTAACTTGTTTGTGTGATAAGTGGTCCATGGTGTAGGGCAGATTTTAAATAAGCATGCAGGCTCAGAGTGGGTGCAGATACAGTATATGCAGGACAGCGCAGCTCCAGGCATGATTATGATGCTTGTCTGATCATGGACTCACATGCAAAAGTGAGCAGTTCAGTCAGGTGTCACATTCATGTCTTGGAGTGGGCAGAGGGCCACATTTGTGCCAAATCAGTCTATTATAAGAGTAGCCTGCATTGATGAGAGGAACAGATAGAAAGAAAGGAAAGAAAGATCAAAAAGAAAAAGATAGATGGAGGTTAAAATGGATGGGTGACAGAGACGAAGGCAGGATCGGGAGACACTAGGGTGCAGAGGAGAGGAGAGCTGGGCAGCTGGGAGGAAAGTACCTAGGATGAGCATAAAGCTGACACTCAAGGAGTCTGAAGAGGACCACTCCACACTGAGAATTTATTTTAGAGTACCTGGAATGACTTGATACTCATAGAGGCTTCCGCACAAGTCTTGCGAGTGACATTGGGAGACGGAAGCAGTGGGGCTTGCTTGGTGCGGGACCCTTCGGGGGCCTCAGACAACAGCAGATACCCAAGTCTGGATTTAAAAGAGTAGCTATTCATGCCTGTTGGGCCTCTTCTCTGCTGCAAGATCACATGTGGGGTAAGCTGAGGAGACTTTGGGTTTTAGATGATTACAACAGGGATTGTGAGTTTTTTTAAAGTAAAGATTCCTGTCTGCGAATTTCAAGCTAATTTTAATTGATTATTTATTCACTTGTTTTTAATCTCCAAATAATATTTATTTATTTCTTGGAAGAATATTTTGATGCACTGCATCTTTCAGAACTTTTTTTAATTAATTTTAATAAAAACACTGTACACATTTGCATTCACCCCTTGCTGAATGTGTATGTCCTCATTTGCCCGGCTCATCTTGGTTCATTACTATCAACGGCTCCCAGAATTGACAAGGGACCATCACAGTTTGACATCTCATTGAAAGTGTGGAAGCCAAGCTCAGTGACGCTAATAAATATTTCACTATATTTAGTATTTATTGCTAAGAACCCACGCCTCAAAAATTTAGCAGTACTGTTTAATTCAACATGCACAAAAAGAAAACATCTTTAGACAACTTAAGAGTAAACTTTTTGAGAGTGATCTGAAACATACTTTTCACCATTTCAGTTAACCATTCCACAGTCCATATTGACTAAATTTATGTTCTCCACCTGACACAGAAATATTTAGAAGTTAAATTCCTCTTTCTTCAACTGTTTACCCCACCTTTTGACACTGATTGGTCATTTGATTACCTTTAGTTTTAACACGATTAACATGTGGATTTGAATTTAAATGCAATACACCCTGAGTTGTCTGTAAGTGAAATGCATACTGTAGCGAAAAACAATCAATTGTTTGGTTGATATGGTTTTAATTATGACAAGATAATACCATGCCAAAGTCAAATGTCCCTCTTGCATATCTATTGTATTTTAATGTAGTTAACATGTTGGATTGCATTTAATTTCAGCACAAATAATCTTCTGTATGTTTCAAGCTAGGCCCCACATCATTTTCAAGTTTAGGGTGGAATTCTCATGTCCACAGCACCCTCTAGTGGCACCTTCACCTATAAAAAGTTAAGGTCTTTTAAGTGGTGTTTGGCCTTTTAAAGGACCCCACACTTCCAGTTTTATGGCTGCCACCAGATTTGGATGGACAGAAACAAGTAAGTGTTATGATTTATAAAACAAAATTTTGGTTCTTCATTCTTTCTATTTTTAATTTTTCTTTTGGCAGTTCTATTCAGTGATGTCATGATTGTTCATGTTTTTGTGAAATTGGTCATTATGCTGTTGTGCGTTGCAATTCTCAAGAGCCACACATGGTGACAGTTAACATCATTATGTGCATTTTATTGAAGGCTGAGAAGCATGCCCTTAATGACTTTTTTTTAAAAATTAAGGAAATGCATATTTAAAAACATCCATCTGTTTGAACAATTCAGCTCGAGATTTAGACTCTCTACTTGGTTTTGGCCCATGATTTTGTTTGTAGGTTTCTGTCCTTTCATAAACTGATTCCAGCTATTGTCTTAGTACTTTTTAGGCAAACCTTAAAAATGTTGGCTGATTAATTTTGTAATCCGTTTTGATCCTGCTTCTGTTGCAATTGCAATGAATGTGACACAAACCTCCTACTCCTCTAAATTTTTAAAAGGGAAATGTGGTCTGATTTAAAACCATGTATTGCCTTCTTTCGGTCAGGGACTCTTCTGACATTTTGTCAAACTTCAGTGGACTTTGCATCTCTCTTTCTATCTCTTGTTCTATGGCTCTACTTCGCTCTCATGGAGAGGTATTACTCTCAGATCCTACTTCAAGTTCTCCTGCTCTGGTGTCCCTGGACACCATGTACTGTACACCTAGAAGGTTTACTCTTTCTGGAAATGTCCTTTTTTCTGCACTGGCACGATGATTTGTCAGTTCAGAGTGTTTCTTTAGTTACATGCTTGTTGGGCCCTGTCCCTGTCTTGTGGCAACAAAAACAAACCACAATATAATTGCACCAGATTCCAAAATAGAAAAGAAAATGGCTTCATGGAAAAACAACACAGAATAAACAAAATAATACCGATTGTAATACCAAGTGCATAAAATGGGTGAAAATAATGATGACAATATTTGAAAAAACCATAAGGTTATAATAAGTACCAGTTGTCACAGTACTTAAAAACCCACTTCTTAGTCACATGGCACGAAGTTACCACATCACTTCATTCCCACACTCTTCACTACTTCTGCTTTACTACGTCCACATGGAGAGATAATCTGCTGTCAGACTTATTATGTTTTTTTGACTGCTGCATTGGTGTCCTGCTTTTTAATGGTTTCTCATAAAATCTTAATAGACACTAAAATAAAAAGAAATTTTTGTCAAAATAGGTATCATTGGTTTCTTTTTTCTTGTCTTTACAGGAGATGTCTGCTACTTATGTTTTTTTTTTAGTGTACATTTTCTCTCTGTGCTTCTTTTGGTCATAGCAGTGGGTTAACCCAAGGCTTGGTAAACTTGCTTATAAATGGTTGGGTAAACCTACAATTTTGTAAGCTTCTGTGCTTAAGAAATAGAAAGCCAAAGGAAAAATACATTTTCAAAGAGTGTCCCAACCAGAGGAATCTTCACACCTTTTTGGACATTCATCCTTTTCCATAATGTCTTTTAGGTTAAGTGATATTGGAGGACTTGCATGCAGAGATGAGAGTCTCTAGTGGGGTTCTTTAGAAACAGATTCAAAAGTGGAGGCCAATCAGAGGTTATGATCTGAAACCAAACAGCTGCCAAAAGCAGTCAATAAACAGAGGTAGAACCAAGATTCTAGTACAAATACTTAAGCTAAGAACAAAGCAAATGAAGAGAAGGTCATGGATGAAACTATTAAAAAATATAAAACAAAGCCCAATCTGACTCAGGCATAAGAATACAGAATTAGTCACATTTAAAATTTTAACAAACCTGAAGGCAGAGTAAAACTCGACAAGTGGTGCAGAAATGCAAGAGTTTGGTTGAAAGATGCCATACTGTCAAATGACAACAAAACACCATTATTTGGACTCTATATACCATGTAGGTGCTGAAGTAGTAAAGAGTTTAGCATCATTGATTTGTTATGATTAGTCTTCTTCTTCTTTCGGCTGCACCCGTTAGGGGTTGCCAGAAAAGATCATCTTTTTCCATATGTTTCTATCCTCTGCATCTTGTTCTGTTACACCCATCACCTGCATGTCCTCTCTCACCACATCCATAAACCTTCTCTTATGCCTTCCTCTTTTTCTCTTCCCTGGCAGCTCTATCCTTAGCATCCTTCTCCCAATATACTTAGCATCTGTCCTCTGCACATGTCCAAACCAACACAATCTCGCCACTCTGACTTTGTCTCCCAACCGTCCAACTTGAGCTGATCCTCTAATGTACTCATTTCTAATCCTATCCATCCTCGCCACACCGAATGCAAATATTAGCACTCTGCTACCTCAGCTCTGTCTCCTGCTTTCTGGTCAGTGCCACCGTCTCCAACCCATATAACATAGCTAGTCTCACTACCATCCTGTAGACCTTCCCTTTCACTCTTGCTGATACCCGTCTGTCACAGATTACTCCTGACACTCTTCTCCACCTATTCCACCCTGCCTACACTCTCTTTTTCACCTCTCTTCCACAATCGCCATTACTCTGTACTGTTGATCCCAACTATTTAAACTCTCTCACCTTTGCCAACTCTACTCCCTGCATCCTCACCATTCCACTGACCTCCCTCTCATTTACACACATGTATTCTGTCTTGTTCCTACTGACCTTCATTCCTCTCGTCTCTAGAGCATATCTCCACCTCTCCAGGGTCTCCTCAACATGCTCCCTACTATCGCTACAGATCACAATGTCATCAGCAAACATCATAGTCCACGAGGATTCCTGTCTAATCTCGTCTGTCAACCTATCCATTGCAAATAAGAAAGGGCTCAGAGCCATTCCCTGATGTAATCCCACTTCCACATTGAATGCATTCGTCACTCCTAATGTAGACCTCACCACGGTCACACGTCCCTCGTACATATCCTGTACAACTCTTACATACTTCTCTGCCACTCCTGACTTCCTCATATAATACCACAACTCCTCTCGAGGAACCCTGTCATGTGTTTTCTTCAGGTCCACAAAGATGCAATGCAGCTCCTTCTGGCCTTCTCTATACTTCTCCATCAACACCCTCAGAGCAAACATTGCATCTGTGGTGCTCTTTCTTGGCATGAAACCATACTGCTGCTCACTAATCATCACCTCACTTCTTAACCTAGTTTCTACTACTCTTTCCCATAACTTCATGCTGTGGCTCATCAATTTTATCCCCCTGTAGTCACTACAGTCCTGCACATCCTCCTTATTCTTAAATATTGGCACCAGTACACTTCTTCTCCACTCCTCAGGCATCCTCTCATTTTCCAAGATTCCATTAAACAATCTGGTTAAAAACTCCACTGCCATCTCTCCTAAACACCTCCATGCTTCCACAGGTATGTCATCTGGACCAACTGCCTTTACATTTTTCATCCTCTTCATAGCTGTCCTTACTTCCTCCTTGCTAATCCATTGCACTTCCTGATTTACTATCTCCACATCTTCCAACCTCTTCTCTCTCGTTCTCTTCATTCATCAGCCTCTCAAAGTGCTCTTTCCATTTGCTCAACACACTCTCTTCGCTTGTGAGTACGTTTCCATCTTTATACTTTATTACTCTACCCTGCTGCACATCTTTTCCAGCTCAGTCCCTCTGTGTAGCCAATCGGTACAGGTCCTTTTCTCCCTCCTTAGTGTCTAACCTCTCGTACAACTCATCATACACCTTTTCTTTAGCCTATGCCACCTCTCTCTTCACCTTGCGCCTTATCTCCTTGTACTCTTGTCTACTTTCTGCATCTCTCTGGCTATCCCACTTCTTCTTTGCCTTCTTCTTCTTCTGTATACTCTCCTGTACTTCCCCATTCCACCACCAGGTTTCCTTTTCCTCCTTCCTCTGTCCAGATGTCACACCAAGCACCCTTCTTGCTGTCACCCTTACTACATCTGCTGTAGTTTCCCAACTGTCTGGTAATTCTTCACTACCACCCAGTGCATGTCTTACCTTCTCCCTAAACTCAACCTTGCAGTCTTCCTTTTTCAAATTCCACCATTTGATCCTTGGCTCTGCCCTCACTCTCTTCCTCTTCTTGATCTCCAACATCATCCTACAGACCACCATCCTATGCTGCTTAACTACACTTTCCCCTGCCACCACTTTGCAGTCATCAACCTCCTTCAGATTGACTCTTCTGCATAGGATGTAATCTACCTGTGTGCATCTTCCTCCACTCTTGTACATAAACCTATGTTCCTCCCTCTTCTTAAAATATGTTTTCACCACAGCCATGTCCATCCTTTTGGAAAAATACCACTATCCTCTGACCTTCTTCATTCCTGTCCTTGACACCATACCTACCCATCACCTCCTCGTCTCCTCTGTTCCCTTCACTAACATGTCCATTGAAATCTGCTCCAATCACCACTTTCAGTACCTTGGGTACACTGTTCATCACTTCATCCAACTCACTCCAAAAATCGTCTTTCTTATCCATTGCACACCCAACTTGCGGGGCATATGCACTAACAACATTCATCATCACACCTCCAATTTCCAGCTTCATAATCATTACTCTGTCTGACACTCTTTTCACCTCCAAAACACTTGACATACTGTTCCTTCAGAATAACCTCAACGCCATTTCTCTTCCTATCCACACCATGATAGAACAATTTGAATCCACCTCCGATCCACCTGGCCTTATTCCCCTTCCATTTAGTCTCTTGCACGCACAATATATCAACCTTTCTTCTCTCCATCATATCTGCTAACTCTCTCCCCTTACCAGTCATACCGCCAACATTCAAAGTTCCAACCCTCAGTTTTACTCTCTTTACCTTCCTCCTCTCCTTCTGCCTCCGGACACGTCTCCCCCCTCTTCTTCTCCTTCTTCTTCTTGTTTTATTATGATTAATACATTTCATAAGCCTTTTGTGCTTTTTCTTTAACAAATCTTGGTAAGTTATATGTTTTTTCTGCAGGTTTGGAACTTCTTTGGATTCTAATTTGGAAATCAGATTTGAGGTTTAATGAATTTTAATGAATTTTTATTTTATTACTGCTTTTCATCATGATGCCATTTTGTTCTTTCTATGGGCAATGTCATTTTGTGGATTCTTTCTTCATGAGGGCATAGCCTTTAGGGTCACAGTGCCGAGCAGTCAATTGGCAACAGACTAAAAGGTTATCTCAACGGCCATTTCGTATCCAAGTTTGCGGATAACAAACCTTGCCTTTGTTTTTCCCTACCCTTGAATCTTTGCTCATTTTCCTGACCTAGGATTTTGATATCAGTTTGGCTTTGTTGATAGAATGGTTTGACTCTTAGTTTACCTTAGCTAATTTTTTGACTTTACATTTCTTTTCTGGTCCTTTGCATAAAAATACACTGCCTCGGTCTCAGAGACAGTAAAGTATTGTCAAAAAAAAAACCAAAACCAACAATAGCTGTGTAAATCTGAAGCTGATTCTTTAAGAAATTTGGGCTCTGGACTGATATTTTGGACATATTAGTGGCGTCTTCCATATTTCCTTTCAGGTGACACATTGTCAGTCCACCAGCCATGAAAATCTCTACTCAGCATATTGACAGCTGGATCAGATGAGTAAGTGCAGCCATTAAAGCAAGCAGACCACAGGACAGATGACAAATATGGCTGGATGTCCTTCAAAGACCAATTAGCCTTCTTTGTATGATGTTTATGTGTCAAGAAACCTAGTGCCAGGATTCCCTAAACATTTAAGCCTGCTCTTGCAGCATCTCTAAGGTCGACCACTTCTGTTTTACCTCTGTGTAGAGGTTAATAGGTCCTGTTCCTGGAACCTAATGATCATTGCTCCCCCTTGTGGCCCGGTTCAAAGTTCACTGACGTTTACCATATGTTATTTCAGAGGTCAAATTAAGTAACTAATCCATGCTGAAGTGAAACAGTATTTACTGACGAGTCCTGCAAAAGCTCTCCAAACGCAGTTTCTCAATGCAGACATTTTCTTTCACGCCGTAAGCATGAGGTTTGGGAATGTGCCAATTTCCTGACCTCAGCCATCAGTGAGCAGTTGTGTGAGTTGACGGCGCAGGATGGCGTTCAGTGTGGTCACACCAGAGCAAGATTCCGTTCCAGACGTGCATTGTTTCCTTATTCACTCATGCAACAGATAATGAGGCTTTGTGTGAATCACGGTCTTCCCATAACAGCTCTTCCCCATGATTTATGAGAGGCTCTAAACAGACAAGCTGTTTTTTTTTTTTTTTGCATTACTTGACCTTGAAGCTATTAATCAAATTTTGTTTTTAACTTTTTCCAAACAGAAAAAAAAGCCTACAAGAAAGAAAGAAAGAAAGAAAGAGAAAAAGAAATGAGGAAGAGCAAATCCCTTTCCGGAGTTGAGCAGTTAATCAGGGTTGAAGCTTGTTCCACTCCTGTCAGAAATTTTCAAAATTTGTTTTCCCCGTGAGGATGGTCCTTAAATGTGTGGCAGTGTGGAGCTGCAAATGCTTTTCTGATGCAAATGCAGTTCTCACATTTTTGAGTCTCACTGCCCCGCCTGTTTATTGCTGCAAATGATCAAGCTTCAATTTGTGCTAAATCCCTCCTTTCTTTAGTTCAGGTTCACAGAAGCACTGGGAATGAGGTGGAAAACAAATTTAAATGGGGTGCCAGCACATTCATGCTGGATCAATGTGGTGTTTACAGGTTCTCCCTGTGTCTGCATGTGTTTTCCTCCCAGATTACTAGAATGTAATCTGTGCTAGAATGATTAGCAGCACTTATATGAGTGTGAAATAAAGTAATTCATGAAGTGCTCTGTGACCCACAGTAGCGGGAGAGAGACCTGCAGCACTGGAGAGTGGGAATCTGACCTTCTTCTTTCCACTGGATGTTTCACCCTTGAAAAACACTATACAAAAAGTCTACAGCATGCGACCTGCTTGGTCGACCAATAGGACTAGAGCAGTGTCGTCACTTGAGGAGCATGTTCAGCTCTGAACGCTGACAGGATTTATTAAGAGGGAAAAAAGAAAATTGCAAAGTGCTTCCAGATTCTGACCTGTAGTACAGCCATCCTGTCAGCTTTCAGATGTCAGCCCTACTGAAAGACCTTCTGATCCCCTGAAAAAATCCTTTAACACCCCAGACCTGGGGCTCCAACACAAACTGCTTTCAGTATCACTTTATGTATTCTTTTAAGACAGTACTCGGATGAAGGCCCAGGGGAAGATGGTGGGCTTCTGGATTAAATCCTGAGAGATAATCATCTTGGCCTTTAGAAATGTAGAGTGGAGTCAATTGAGACTCATTCAATTGTTTTTATTATTAAATGGTTCTTTGGGATTCCTCCCACATGCCCAAAAACATCCGTATTGGGGGGTTAATTCCAAACTAGCTGTAGTGTGAGTGTAAGCATGCACAAATAGACTAGCAGCTTGTTCAGAGCTGGGTCCTAACTTATAGTCAGTGATGTCAGGATAAGCTCCAGCCCCAACCTCTCTGAATATTGATATCTAACTAGAAGGCAAGTACAAACAGAGTTGAAAACATGTTCATTTGGACTACATATAAAAATCTGTGTCTTAGGTATACTTACAACTCTAAACTAAGCTTGTATGAATGACTGGGTGGTTGTGCCCTGTGATGGATTCAAGTTGGTTCTTGGTTCTTGCCTTGCTTGAAATACTGCTAGGATGAATTTTGGCCTCTTCTGGCCCTGAACTGTGGGTTACACAATTGATGTTATTTTTGTTGCTGCTTTAAATTAGTAAAGTAGTACAGGAGTTTAGCCTTCCCTTATTTATGTGAGGTTTTTCTCCTCATACTTAAGTTTTTATTCAAAAGACCAGGCATGAGTTTATTTGGTTGTCAAATCTGTCGTGCTAGTGTTCACCAACTGCACATATACAGTAGTGGTGCTAGGTTATTTTGCGCCTTTGGCCAAGCTTATTAGTGCTCCAACCGAGTATTCAGTAGCTAACCCATGCTGCTGGGTTTTTCCCCTCCTTATGATCTGTGCCATAGGTGATTGCCTAATTTGCCTTAATGGTGGTGCCAGCCCTGCACATATAATATGGGCATCTTACTTTAAATTTTGGTTTCTGTTTATGTTTAAACAGTTTATACCCTATTCTCTCTGTGTTTTAACAAATCTCTATTTTTATGTGTACTAGCTCTGTATTTACTAATTAGCAGAATCTAAACATGTATTTTAACTGAGAATTGTTCACAGCACTCTGCACTGGTACTCAGGTCAGGTTGGGGAGCATGCACTGGTACAGTGCGTTGCTGTACTCGCCATACGAAGAAACAGCTCAGGATCCTGGTTGGCAACCCCCCAGGCAGACACACCCTCCGGAAATGACCCTCTATCTGCCACAGCCAGGTATTATGTGGGCATCCCCTTGGCCTGGTCCAGACACTCGGCTCGTTAACAATGAGGATCCTGCGAGCCGGATCACCCTTGGGGAATCACACCACATGGCTGTAATGGACCGTAACTGACGCTCCCTCACAATGCAGGTAATGTACCTCATTTGGGACTCTGTTTGAAACCGCTCATTCAACACAAAGTCAAACTAGCGGTACCCAAAGATTCTCCGAAGAGACACAGTACTGAAGGAGTCCAGTTGTCATCTCAAGTCACTGGATAGCGTCCATATCTCACAACAATATAGGAAGACAGGAAAAACCAGGACTCTAAAGACTTGGACCTTCCTCCTTTTGCATAGCTATCGGGATCACCACACACCCCTTTCCACATATCCCCCCATGCTCTCCCAGTCTGTCTACTGACTTCATAGGAAAAGTCACCAGAGACATGAATGTCACTGCCGAGGTAAGTAAACCTCTCGATGAAGTTGACATTCTCTCCTCAGATAGAAACTGCTGATAGGTCTTCCCAAGAGGTCATTAAAGGCCTGGATCCTGGTTTTTATCCAGGACATTCGCAACCCCAGACACTCAGACTCCTCGTTCAGTCTCTCAAGAGCCTCCATTGACTCCACGAAGATCACAGCATCATCAGCAAAGTCAAGCAAAACCTTTCTTCACGAACAGATTCCTCACCGCCACTGGACCCCACGACCTTGCCCAAAATCCAGTCCATGCAAGCACTGAACAGTGTAGGAGCAAGAACACACCCCTGACGAACCCCAGAATCAACTGGGAAAAACGCAGATGTTCTGCCTCCACTCTGCACAGCACTCGCAGTACCTGTGTACAGGCCAGCTATGAATATCCAGTAACCTTGAGGGGATCCTGCAAAGTCTCAGGATATCCCACAGGGCAGCTTGATCAACTGAGTCAAAAACTTTAAAAAATCGACATAAAAATTTCACACAAGAAATGTTATGTATATAGATTTTGGCACAAACACTCAGATTGAAGGCATTACAAAAGATATTAAGATCTATTTTTTGAAAGGTTTGGTATTTAGAGGCACAAAGTGATAATTGTAGTAAAGCAGGTATACAGACAAAAATATTCTAAGCAAAGGCAAAAGTCAAAGAAACAGGCAAACAACCCAACAGATTAAAAACCACTAAAGGGCTGTCATGGTGTAAGAAGGGCGCAATCCTCGTGCACATTAGTTTTGGAACTGCTTCTTAGTTAATGCTGCACAGCAATACAAACACACAAGAGGACTTACTTTCAGGTAGTCCAAGTGTGGTGCCAGGAGCTCAGGGACCCCATTTATAAAACACTGCAAGTTTTTAAGCGTGAAGGTATGCATACACCAAAAAAGAGAAAAGATTGCATAGCAAAAAATATGGTGTATAGCACATTTCTGCACAATTTAGCCCTCATAAGTCACAATCATCTTGTAAATGTGCATACGTGAACGTGCCTTGAACACAGTTCTGCTTGTCACCCTGAAACAGCCACATACGGATCATTCTAATCAACCTCATACATATGCAAACATAATGCTGCAGATCTTCGTGAGCTTTTTGCCACCTGAGGCATCCAGACACCACCACTTGCATTTGAGGAGTCCTGCACTGTGCTCCACAACTGAACATGCAAGAGCATGTGCAGCATTATAGCACCTTTCCTCTGCATTTTGGGGATTAGACAATGGTATATGGCACCAGCTTCTGAGCAGGCAGCCACTATCATCTGGCACATATGGTGACATGATTGCTATTACAGGGAATAGTATAGGCCACATGAAAACCTGAGGCACCCAGTTACCTTACCGACAAACCAGTCAGCCAATGCTACTTTGACTCAAAACAAATGAGGGTTGACCCAAGTCACTGATCCACAACATCTGTCTCATTTTGGCATCACATATGATTTGTGAATTAATAAAATGTAACTACTTATGGCAAACAAAAGCAGCTTCATTCTCACTACGTGCCCTTATTGCAATATGAGTTCAGTAAAGTGGTCCAATTACATTAGGAAAACCCGGCTCTGCTGCAAATTGTAAATTTTATATTTGCCAATTTTTAAGTTGGCAAAATCATGTAAAATTTTTATGTATTTACACCCACAGCTTAAGGAAATTGAATGTAGCATCTAATCAGTTGGTTAATATCTTCCAGCACAGCAAGCATGATGGAGCGAAGCTTGGATGAAATATCCCTGACCAGTCGTCCACTTCCCTTAGGAGGTGCTCAATATAAACCCTAAATGGCTCTTCAGTGCAAATACGCAACACTGGCACTCTGTACATCATATTCATCACTTTTAAGGTTTAATACTGTATGTTTGTCACATCAATACACATTATAACAATAATTCAGTGATATTAATTTTACATGCATGAGGCTTCATTAGTTATCTGGTTTGGCTGTTTTTTCATACTTGATGAAGGGTGCCATCATTTCCAAGTTTCTCCAAAATGTTGCATACACATGGATTGCAGTTGTTGTAAATATACACAAGCTCTCCCATAAAAGTTTCTTTTCTAAATCCAGGGAATCTGACCCCAGGTCTGTGCCTAACAAAAGAGGTACAATATTATAAAGAAAAAGGGCACAGTACATGTCAATGTCTAGAAGTATGGAACAAAGGTCCAATATATAAAAAAGAGGAACAAGAAATTTGGGTTTAAATATATGATCATGTGATGATCTGCAGACTCTCCAAATCAAGAATGAACAGCCAAAGTAATTATCATTGCTGCTGACCTGCATAAATGAATGTGACACATGAAATGTTTGCCTTTTTTAGTATAGACCTCTGTTAAAGTCTTCAGGGGCCTCCCTCTCTTCTGTAGGAGTTTGCTGTCTGTCTCAAATTGCAGGCTTTTTCTACCAGTAATTGGGCAATGTCAGCCTCAATTAGTTGGCTCGACGACTCCCTGACCTCCAGGGCTGGCCCAGCCTCATAACACACATTACCTTTAAATGTGGCCTTTATTTCTTTCCTACATATCTGCTACTGTTGCATGGTCTGTTATGTTGTGAGGCAGCCCTCAGGCCGCAAATGGTCGGTGCTCTCCAGTTAGTCAGGGATGATAGGGAAGATCCTAAATGATTTGCAGTTCCTGGAAATTCTACACTTTGAATCATATAAATAGCATACACTTGTTTAGCTATGTACACGAAACTTGTTGCTAAAACACACTCAAACAAACATACCAACAAAAAAATGCTGGTTCCACTTGTGGAGAAACATGCAGCCACAATCCTATGGATACAAATTTTAAGCAAAACTAGACAGATTAATAAATACCATAGATAGATAGATAGATAGATAGATAGATAGATAGATAGATAGATAGATAGATAGGTATCTGTTGCTTACTTGCTTATAGCAATTTGTCAACAATGTGACCACATTGTCGATCTACTCCTCTACGATGTGAGCGAATGTGACTAAACAGGCCGACACTACTGTTACACATTCACGGGAAAGAGGAAACTCAAAAGTTTCATCAGAGGGTTCAAGTGTTGCTGGTGAACTTGTCGGCGATGCTCTTCCAAAAATGCATTATACCATTTTCTTAGATAGTTTTCCAGAATTTATAATCTGCTACAAGTTTCTCCATTTCTTCTGATGAGATGTTACATCATTTCAAGGTTTTCTTCAGATAATCTTTGAACAGCTTTTGTTGTCTTCCAGGTCTCCTGTGGCTGGATTTCATTTCTCCATACAAACTTGGTATGAGAGAGACAATGAGAGAGACAACACATCGAACCCACTAAAGCAGCTGACAGGTAATCACTGACGCCATACTTTGAAATCCTGTTCTTCAGAGAAAATCAATGTAGATGAGTTTGTCTCAGAACACAATGCCCAGAATCTTAGAAAGATAGAATATTATTTGGCTCCAAGAGTGTTGTGATGTAAGATTTTGCATATAACTTGATAAATATTTGTACGTCTTTATTTGTAATTTAGGCAAAGCAATGTAATTTAGTGTTACATTAGTAAGATGCATTCATATTTACTATTTACTATATTTATATATATTACTCTACCAAGATAAAACAAAGAGGATATTTAGTTTTTTTTACAGATGCTCATGGAAAAATTAGAGCAAACAACAACAACTACAACCCCACTATCAAATACACCCAAAAATTACTAAAAAGAAGAAGACTTCTGACTTATCTAATGGAAAGTGAGCCATGACAGTGATTCATTTTAAAGTTAACACATCAGCCAGACTAGTCAGCTGACTTACTGATGAGAAACAGTAAAGAAGACACTTTCCAGTTCCCACTTACCTAGACTGGTTGGCTTAGGTAAAATGGGGAATGAGGAGATGATACTTGCTGTACCTATTCAGTGTGAACATAAGCTGCTTTCCCAGTCAAACTGATCAGCTGATTTACATTGAGAAAGAAATGTAAAGGTGTATTCCATTACCATCAGCTGTAACATTAGCTCAGTTATATGTAGAAATGGATTCATCAGTTTGCTTACAATGGGCAAGTTTACATTTTACAGGTCAGCTCACTTACACAAATACATAGGAGAGAAAAACACACACCTTTGTTGATAAGAATTATACAAGGAAGCAGGAGGGAAATGCTTCCCTCCCAGTTACATCTCCACCAAGCTGACCAGCTTGGCCTTATTCTATGTGGAAGCATGTGAGTCCCCCAGTTGCTTGACTGAAGAGTGGTCAACGAAAAAGGTCATGCTTTCCAGATACATCTTGTTGATGCCCAGTTGCATAGATGCAAGGCTGAAGAAAATCTAAGTTTAAGTTCAACTTCAAATTTATTGTTAGTTGTACAGCACACAAGAAACAGTCATGTAATTGCCCATTTAAGTGGCTGATGAGTAGCCTTATGATATGCGGGGAACAATTTTCCTTGTTTCAGGTAGTACAAGTGCTAATAGAGATAACAATAGCATCATGCTTAGAAGATTTAATTGTAGGCAAGAAATTGTTATCTACAAAGAAATAATCAATTCTTGAGTAGCAGTGATGCACTGGCGAGTAGAAGCAATATGCTTTGTAGTTTGAGTTTAGCAGTCTCCACAGGTCTGATAAGTTGTGATCATTTACAAACTGTGTACTTGTGTTTGCAGTGTTAGATGTCATTGCCCCTGTGGCAGGAGACCTATCTAGGTCTGAATTTAAAACACAATTAAAGTGCCCTAAACTAGACAAAGATAATGAATGGATGGAAGACTGCAATATTTTTGTGCATCTAGTGCTGTTAAGGCCATGGGCTTATGCGTGCCTAGAGTTCCCTCAATGACTGTTCCAACAGATGTATGAGGCACAGAACAAACACTCTGTAATGTCTGTTTCAAGTCATGAAAGACTGTGACTTCTCATGCTCCTAGTATATTGTCTTTCAGATTAATGAAGCGTTGGCTGACATAGAACGCGGCGGAGCAGGACTCCGAGAAGCTACAAGGTACTCATGTGTTTAACAGAGCTGATAAAGGAGTAAGGAATACACTCCCATAGCTTTATGCATTTAAACTATTAGAAGATTTTCATCAATAACTTGATCCAAGTTAAATCTCCAAATGGCAGGGACACCAATTGGTGCGGGGAAAACACCGGAGTAAACAGAATCTTCTGTCCGCATGAATTAGCACAATGACTGCCTCCTAATGTTTTTTCCACATTTGCTCATTTTTCCTGTTGGCTTTACAAACCTCAGCCAAAAGCCAGTCATGGGCATTGAGATCTCGCCTAATTTTTCATCGATTCAGACACCACAATCTGGCACAGAGAGTGCAACACTTTCCAGAAGGAATATTGGGATAATACATTTCTGGTAGTCAGCTTAACGGATGCCTTTCATTTTAACTGGAATAACTCGAAAACAAAGATTTAACACTTCCTTGGTGCTGTCACAAAATGTGACGTGAGAAAAATGTTAATCCCAGGAGTCTGAAGGAAGGATGATAGCAGTGACACTTTTTTCTTCTATTGCTCATGAGGAAAATTCAATAATGGAATAACAAGACATTGCATATATGCTGCAGGCATGGGGGGGGGGGGGTGATTCTAGTGACACCAAATTAAAGGATGTCATACTGCACATGGAGAATATGTTTCAAAAAAGAACTCATATCATCATCACACAGATGGCCATTAGTGTGCAGAACACTGCTTCTGACACCAGTAGTCATCAATCAATTCTGCAATAACAATTGAAATAGTAATGTGTAAATGATGGCATGTGAGAGCTGGGGCTCACACTTATTTTTTTATTAGTTAAATGTTTATTGGGTAGGATGAGCATTTATGAAACAGCAGCTTTTCTACCGCTATGTAAATCTGCACAGTTAATATAGAAAGGATTTCAGGTTCTTAAATTTGGCTAGAATGCTGAGCACTAAAGTCAGATTTAAAGGTACATCAGAGTTGTTCCACAGAAATGCAGTGTGATTTTTTTTGGTGTTGAAACGATTGGCCTCTCAAATAAAGTGTTATCTTTCTTGAGCAGCCAATAGAGCTGATGTTCTTATAAGGCTCACAACCCAAGAGTAACTTCTTACCCATCTCTAAAATATTCCTAACATAAAATAAGCCTCAAAGTGAAGTGATTCATTGCAATGGAAAATCCTAGAAAACTATAAAAAATCAGCTGTAATAATTCCTTTAGAAAAGCCCACCGAGACAGTATGTTAAAACTCAAACATGGGTGCAATAGACGAAAGATAATGCAGTAAGTGGCCCTGCTACTTTACTGCTCAAGAGTCCCTGATTTAGATCTTGGCTTGTTTACTATTTTCCCCATGTCCATGTGGCTCTACAGTTTTCCTCTTACATTCCAAATGTCTGCATGTTGGGTTCATTGGCCAGGAGTAGGTATGTGTGTCAGTGTGCCCTGTGATGGTCTGCTGTCTTATCTAGTGTTAACTCCTGATTTGCTCCACACTCTATCTGGCCCTACATGTTCCTCATTGTGGCTGATGAATTTGATTATGGATAGAATGCTGAGTTTCTCATAAAACTGGTTAGTTGTAAAAACTTGTCAATGTACATAATGGCGGTGAGTTATTATATGTTATTATTCTGTACATATTATTAATTAGTCATCTTTGTCAGGTAATTTCTAATGAGGATGACTATTCTAAAAAGCACAATAAATAAGGCAAATGCACTGGGAAGTTATTGAAGAAGAGAAAACATTAAGTAAGCTGATTTCTGTTTATTATATAAAAATAAAAAGATGTATTTTAATACATTCTTGTTTATTATGAATTAGAAAGCTGCAGAGTGTTGCACATTGGTCATTTATGTTATCTAGAGTATGTTGTTAAAGAAATAATGATGATCCATTATAATATACAAGTAGGAATTTCACAGTACACACTTATGTCAACTACAATAGAGAGATAAATGAAGACTGTAATTTTAATGTCTGAGTATGGTCAGGATAACACTAAATAAAGTTTGGTAAGATTTTGATATTAATATCAAAAACATGCAGAGTTCCCCCACTGATGCTCTTTTGTTAAAGTTCATATCTTATTCTAGTTCTGCACCACCTGAAAAAGAGTACATGTAAAAAAATAACTGACCTTAGCATGCAAAAGACACTCTACAAATAAAATAAAATGTATTATTATTACAATTTGTTTATCATGGCAATTTATGGATGGCTGCTGAGGTCTCCATGTCTTAACCAGGGACCAAAGGTTTAACCCAGCATTTTTCAGAGAATGTGAATGGTTCTCATTAGTGTGATCTTCTGCACTCCTTGGGCTGTTTGCTGTCCTGGCAGCTCCTTCAGATCTTGATAAATCCTTTCTTGATGATACAAAGAGCTCTGCCCACCACAGGCACAACCCTAGTCTTAGTGTCTTACATCCTGCTGATCTTGATCTCCAGATCTTGGTAATTGTTCTGCTGCTGATTTTCTTTGAGCACGATATTGTCATATTCTGGGTCCACTACATTTATCAGCAGCCATTGCTTCTCCTGCTTGTCATAGAACACCATATCAGGACAGTTAGCTGAAACAATTTCTACTGCCATGTTCCACATTATGGTGGAGTCTCCAATGTTGACAATAGCCAATGCTGTTATTTCTATTGTTGTGATTATGACGATCATTATTATTACTCATATTATCTTCATGATCCTGAACTGGATTAGGTGGATTTAAAATCATTACTATTAATATTATTAAAGAGTTTACCCTTAAAACACTGGAATAATGGCTACAGAAAATGGACTTTGCAATCATACGTAAATAACAAACAAGAAGTCTGTCATTCCAAGCAGTAATAGACACTTGTAAAAGAGATTATAAAATAGATGGATGAATACTTTTAAAATAGAAGAATAAACAGTAAGTAAGAATTGTCCTGGCTATTGATTCAAGTGTGTTCAATATGTGCATTAGACGCTACTAACTGCATGTTTCATCTATTCTTCTATTCTAGATTTTACACCACAGCAATGTCCAGTCTGGATGATAGACAACCAATTGCCTATTTTTATGGATGACGTTATTCTCTCTACCTCATCAGACTGCGATTTTAGATGCACAATGGAGTGGTTTGCTGCAGAACTGGATAAGTAATTGGAATTTCCAAATATGAGGTCATGGTATTCTCCCAGAAATGTGTGAGTTGCTCTCCGTATGTTTGAAATAGCAATGGTGGAGTCCAAGTATTGGGGTCTTGCTCATGAGTGATAGTGAGACTAACAGGTGGAACAGTGTAGTGGAATTGTCTTTGCAAATATTCTACCAGAGTGTTGTGGTGAAGTGGAAACTACATCCCCAGTTATTTAGCCTATATCCTCATTGTCACTTCTGGCTAGGAGCTCTGGATAGTGCATACAACAATGAGCTTGAGGATGCAAGGAAATTAAATTATGTTCCAGTTTAACACTGCTAGGGTGATTCTCTTCTTGATAAGATGAGCAACTTACCAGTGTGGGATACTTTAGAATAGAACCATGGTTTCACCAGATCTAGAGAAGCCGGCTGAGATGGTTTGGGCATTTTGTTTGGGTTTTGCTTACCAGGCGTACTCCACTGGAACATTTTAACTCTCAACTAGTTTGGGTATCCTCAGGAATTTCCCAGACGAAGCTAATGTATGTTGCTAAAGAAATAATGATGATCCATTACATTGTGCTGCCAACATGATTCTCATCAGAATAAGCAGATATTAAGTGATGTGTGGAAATGCATTAATATCAATGGGAAATAGGTGCACAACCAAAAGACATCCAGCCATGTTTTCTCTAAATCCAAACAAATGCTACAAAGAAGATTGATTTAATATTGAAGTATGAATACTTTAACTGTAAAGCAAATGGTTACAATTACATTCTCTGTCATCAGCCAATACCCATGACGCTAAGATACTCATTTGCTCTGCATGACATGAAAAGGTCATCATTAATGGTATACCCTTAAGAGATTTTCCATTCAGATCCACAGTCTAATACTCTAGTGCTATGCAAAAGTTATAATCCATACTAGGAAAACATTGGCTGCCAACGAATCCTCCTAGTTTGACCAGTGTATTCTGCAAAATTTCAGATTTTCCACTCTAACTGGTGCAGTGCCAGAGTGTCATGCATACCATTTCTCCAAAGAGAGATTGTATTTTTTACCAGATCCCAAATACATTCTTTTTTACCTCGCTACAACATTGACATTTCTGAGATAGAATTTTTAAATCATTTGTGACTAAATCAATTCTGGATGAGCTACAATAGCATTCCTTAACTAATCAATAGCGCAGCCAACTAAACTAGACAAAATGTATTTTCAAAATTCTTGCTTCAGTGGAGTAAACACATTTGTCACGAAATAGGAAAAGACACCTTGTGAAGCTCTGGTCTCAATCTACTGTACATAATGTTCCTTTCCCTGGGTGTGAAATGAAGTAGGGGTGCCATGAAAAATAAACCCCAACTCTAACACAGCAGCCTGTTTTCAGGAAATCAAGAGCAATTTTCTTTACTTTTGACGACATCTTTGCAAACTATTTTCAGCCCTCCAAAGTTGTGGAATAAGCGAAAGAATGAATTTCCAGCAGCCGATCCAGCAAAAACAGTAACAGAGCTGCCAGAATATGAGGAGTGAGAGGCGAGGCAGAAACTAAATGACAAAGGAATGGGAGATCGGCATACTTCATATTTATGTCTACTGTGGCGCTTGGCTATTGTGATAGAACTATTGGCCAAACCATTAAAAATAGCAATAGAGTACAATATACTGTACTAAATGGTGCAAATGAGTTTCTTCTGGGAAAGCAATTAAAATACTATATCTATCTATCTATCTATCTATCTATCTATCTATCTATCTATCTATCTATCTATCTATCTATCTATCTATCTATAATGTTACTTTCTCTGTAAGGTACAACATGATGGTGCATATTCATTAATTTCCAGGAGGGCTGCAATTACTTCACTCACATTAGCATTAAACTTGCATCGCATGGTGTGCCAGCTTTCACCTTCTTCTGACTCTGAGTCCCACTAGTTGTTTGTGGCCTCAGTACTCACTAATAAGTGTAGAGATGCTGCAGAGTTTAGAGTATATATCTGTGCAGAAAGTCCTCTGCCCCTGCTGTACTAAGATTGTAATAAAACAGTCTGAGAATCTGCAGCAGCTCCCTAAGGCATTCTTCACCCACCGCTTCAAATGTAAAATGTCATCATCTATCAATTTACTTTCTAGTGTTGTAGACCACTGGAACCCATACTAGCATCACTGAGCACAAGGCTGGATCCTGCCAGTCCATTGCAGGCCACAATTGAAATTATTGCTGTGATTTATGATGTATTTTCATCTAAAACTTAGAAATTAGCTATTATTTCAAAGGAAAGCATGCTTACTAAATAGACACAATACAGTTTGCAGTATGCTAACACTGAAAATGAGAATTAAAGTTCATAAAAATCAATAATTGAATAAAATACTATGGTCATACTGGATGTTCCATGAAGTACCTTCTTATGTCATGTGCCTCATTGGTAGCACTAAGATTATTGAGAATTCAGGCTGCCAGTCTGAGAGCAATCCCAATGGAGTTAGAACATTTCTTTTTCTCCACACCCCTGTAATTGTTCAGAAATCAGTGAGGAGAGCCCCTCTAGGACTCAGGTGAATTGTTCAATCTTTATATAACACAGTGCCCTTCACAGAGCTTGTCATCGCAAAGCAGACAAACATACAACTCAAAGGAAGCACTAGAGCTTAGTAAGCAGGGTGGTGAGTGACATGCTGGCACACAAGGACTGCATTTGGTCAAATGCAGCAGCCTGACTGGACTTGTATGACAAACAGATCACTGGACACCAAACAGCCGGAAAGCTGCTACTCCACTAAATCAGTGCTCAGTTAGGTCCCCTGGGCACTCCTTTGCATCACACAATTGGGTATGTTGTTCCATACATTTCTGTATTTCTATAAATTCTACTGCTGATTCAGTTGCTGCAAATAACTGTCTAGGTACGTAAACACACAATTAGTCCCTTAGTGCACTAGCACTGACCATTGCCACAAGAATTATCCATCTTGCTTAATTTCAGGAAACATATTTCAAAGGACAGCTTAGCGGCTCTGTAATTTTGTTTTTGATTTGGTTTCCATTTTACCACCCACAGGTTTTCTCTAAGGATGATACTTAGCTTTGTACCTGACAGATGTTCTCCTGGAGGTTGGAAAAGCAATTGTCTCATGGAAAAGGAAGTTATATTTTCCTGTCTACTTGGCTATCTGACAAACCCTTTCCAAGGAGATGTGATGCATAACATTTTTGTCTAACTTTTCTAAGATAAGTGCATTCTACAGCTTTGTATAATTTCTGGTAATGGCTTACTTGTGCTCCTCAGATGTTCACAGACGTACTCCATGAGACTTGTAAATTGCTAAAGAGGTGGACTTAAATGGATTAAGCATTAAGATAATATTCTGTCTGATCACCATGCTGAATATGAGGGAATGAATGAAATATTTTGGATTGTTTATGTAAATTGAAGTAATCTTAGCCATGAAAGACACTAGAGGAAACAAAGATTTTAAAAAATAAGCATCTCAACCCTTACTAATTTTTGGTAATGGTTTATTTGTGAATCTCATGCATAGTGGTGTTTATGTTTAAATGTGAGTAAGCTGGCCCTGAAAATCCCAAGTCACCAGTGTCACTGACCACGTCTGTTGAAATAGATTTTATGAAAACTGAGTTACTAGTCATCCTGAAAGATGCCATATAAAATAACAGAATGACTGATATAAATTATCATCATGGCAATGAAGTAAGTGCAACAGAACAATATGGTTTTTCCCTTTCTGCAAAACTACTACTTCCAGAAGTAATGATTCTGTGTAACCAGGGTAAAATTACATTTGATAATTTTCTGTAAAGTTTCCATTAGAAAGCCTCACCATGTACGCTTGTGACCACAATGAATAACAAATTTCACATTACTGTAATATTTGGCATCATTGCAGCACACAACTTTGAACCCTGCCAGTCACTAATTGAGTAGAGTTTGAATATTCTGTCCTGGTCCAAACAGGTTAAGTTGATGGGCAACTCTTAGTAAGGCCATATACCCTAGAGCCCCCTCATTAGGGTTGGTTCTTGTCCTTGTGTCAGGGTAGGTGTCAGCTGTCTTGATCAATGGGTGGAGCTGGCATCAGTTTTGCTTATCATCACACTTTTGAATAAACCTGAGTGCCACAGCCTTATCACCGTGCTTACTGGGCCATGTCCTGGTTAGGATGTTGAGTTTGTAAGTTCACAATGTGTTTGATTGGGGTTGCTGGAGCTCTCACAAATCATAAGGCATGATAGAAGGCTGACTGCAGGCTTTAAATCAGTTAAGAAGTGTGTCCTGCCGTGGACTGGCCTCTCCAAGTTCAAATTACACCGAAAACTCACTTTAAGCCTCTTGCATTTTAGATAAACTGTACTTGTATTCCTTTGTTCTTGAGTGGCTGTTTTGTATGTACCATACTGATACTGATGGTACAGTGCTGTGAATTAGCATCAATGTCAGACTTCTCCTGTGATTATTCACTTGGTTTCCAATTTGTTCTTCCATTGGATTTGGATATTTATAGGCTTTTGCCAGTATTTAGCTGAATCAGAATTATATTACACTTTGTTATCTTGCTACCTCCAACTACAGTCCAACATGTTTAGGTCCTGTGCTGGGGCTATTCAAAGTTTGATTGATTAGTGCCCCACAAGGAGTCCATTCCTTGATTTTACCCCTTAAAGAAATACACCAATTTATATATATATAAATATGTAAGATATGAAGAGGTAGGGGAAGTGACGGTGAAGGTGGTAGGGATGAGAACGGCGCCCGTACTCATTTGCTGCACGGCCGCCCTTCTGGCCGCTGAAGAGAGTTGATTCTACAATAAAATAAAATAAAAAATAAAAAGAGGAATAACCTTGGAGGTCAATCATCAACCCGAAAGCAGATAGTAGACATCATGTAGTATATGTGTACCAAATTTCAATAGGTCAAACAGTTTGCGAGCTAGAGGTGATTTAAAATCCTGGACAGACAAACGAACAGCCACTGTAGCGTATTATATATAAAGATATTTTAGCAAAACAAATACACTCATTTGGCATTTTGTGAGCAGTGGCTTCAGGGGCTTAAGCTTCTGATCTTCCTGATACCCTCCACTTGAACCCCAACACCATCGCTCTTCAATCTGACCACCATGTATGAGCTGGTTGAAACCCCAAAGTGGGCCCTCTTCCATGCTCTTCAATCTGAAATCCATGTGCGACTCACATGAAATCCCAAGGGGTCCCCACTGGGTCTTCAATCTAAAATTCATGTACAACTCACATGACATCCCAATGGAATGGTTCTATAGACTGAAATCCAGGTAGAACTAAACCAGAGTTTAGTATGCCATGCATTTGCTGTATCCCTGCTATATCTGCTAATACAAATACCACACCTGGTTATGAGGACTTGATGTGTAGATTATGCAACATGTGTAATGTGGTATTTTTCATGGACGTTTTTGATACTGTTTGTCCAGCATTGGTCACCATTGGTTCCCGTTCAATCAGAAACTTTGCTATATCTGCTGTCCACAAAAAACATTAAATTAAAAAATGTTCAGCCATCTCTGAACTGCATGAGGTAAGTAACGTGTAAAAAATCATTTGAGGCTGGAGTATTAGTTTGATTCTAGGATATAAGCATATCCCTCAAATCATTACTAAGTCTGAAAACAGACGAATGTCTTAAAAAAAGGTTAAGAAAGTTAACAGACATAAACAAATTGACACATAAGTCCCCATCAGCTCTCCGGCTAGTCCACGTTCAGAATGGGTGGTGTTCGCGTGAACGGGACACCTTAGCGCCTCTCCCAATAAATAAGAAGCCTTTTCACCACGACTTATGAAACCAGAACAGCATAGCCTTTATGTGGAACTGATGGGGGAAGCCGTTCGCCATCCCGTCGCCCTGCCTTTCAAGCCTTTCCTTGGGAACCCAGGAGCCCAGATGTGAAGACAGCTGGACGTGCGGTATGCGGGAGCTCCCCCATTCTGTGTGTGGGGCTTGTATACGTTTGCGGTGCTCTTTAAATGCCTGCCCCCAGGCTATTTTAGCCTTTTATTTTAAGAATGCGCTGATTTTGTAGCTCCTGGAAAAAAAAAAAACGCTGCGGCTTTAATCAGAGTTCTCCTGCTTTAAGGTTTCTGTGCCTCTCAATTGAGGGAGCTGAACTGTAATTTGAGAGCAGACATATCCTAGGGATAGCATTTAGCGGAAAAAAGACAGAGAGAAATAGAGTGAGCGACAGAGGGGGGAGAGAGAGAGGGGGAATAGTGGGAGTGAGACAGAGAGAGCGAGCGAGCGAGCGAGCGAGCGAGCAGGAGGCAGCGCAGTGCCATTGCATTCCAGATGTTGACAGAGACACAGAAAACGGTCCGCTAAGTCCAGGAGAGAGACTGAACGGCTGCCGCGTCCGCGTATCTGCCCGTCACCCTGCGCTCTGTCAGCCGCGGCGGGATGTGACGGACTAGGCTGCAGTTCGGCAGCGCCCGCCTGACCCTGACCGCTTGCAGACTCGCACGCCCACTCGCACGCTCGGCTCACACTAGCAAGCGAAGCATGTACTCCGGCGTAACTCTACTGTTGGTCGCCACTCTGAGGCTGCTGCCCCCAACCGCAGCCTATTACACCGGTCCGCTGTTCCCCGAGATGTCCAATGGGACGCTGCACCACTACTTTGTGCCCGACGGCGACTACGAGGACAACGACGACCCCGAGAAATGTCAGATGCTCTTTAAGATGACCGATCAGCGCCGATGCGAGCTGGAGGGTGATCGGGACGAAGCGTTGCGGGATGAATACATCCTGCTGAGTCGGCAGGTGGAAGACGCGGCCAGAGTGCTGGAAGGCATCGGCAAGAGCATCTCGTATGACCTGGACGGCGAGGAGAGTTACGGGAGCTACTTAAGGAGAGAGACCAGTCAAATCAGCGAGGCGTTCGGCAATTCCGAGAAGTCCCTGCTGGAGCTGGAGGTCAAGTTCAAGCAGAGTCAGGAACAGGAGCTCAAAGAGGAGCATCGGGTCAACGACGATTTTCTGGACATGATTCTCAACAGTCGACAGGTTCTGAAGGAGACATTGGAGATCTCGGCTGCATTGAAGGACAAACATGAGCTGCTGGCAATGGTCATACGGAGCCACGGGGCCAGACTTAGTAGACTCCGAAATGAATATCTTAAGGTGTAAAGGTGCTGTGGGACTGGCGGGACTCCTTCACTCTAACGTGAAATCCATGAAGATTTGAATTCCCAAATACCCAGAGTGTTTTAGGACAAACTACAGAGTTGCTAGCAGATATGAGCTTTTTCGTAACAAATAATAAGCTCAGGTGTGAGTCTTATGGAGGATTCACAGAGGATGAAAAGCGGACAAGAGGTCTGAAAACCTTACAGAATCAGATATGAGCACACTGTCTACAACACAAGGAAGGAGAACAAGGTAGAGCAGATGGAGGCTTAACAGCCAACAAGTCATTTCTAAGGTCTCTTTTACTTTTTAGCAAGTACCTTTCACTTGGTTTTGCCCAAAAGTAGCGTGGTGACAATTATGTGGGAGGAATGTGGGCTTCTCTAATTGTCATCCTGACTTATTTAAGCAATCAGGATATCAGCATTTATAAAGCTGATGGGTGGTGTTGCTCACTGATGCCTCAACTTTCATTGCTGCATTATGAAGTGCTATCTCCATCTCTTTTTAAGCTAATAATTTAAAAAAGATTAATAAAAAACAGGTTAGCAGGCATGAAAGAAGTGAGACTCTGGACTGGAGTTGCTTCTCCTCAAACTGCAAAACTTGGTCTGTCAAAAGGTGCTAAATTCTTAAACACTAGTCTGCCAGCCTGATCTCATTTACTCTCGTTCATTTAATCTCATGCCCACTTAGACATAATGGGCATACAACACAGTGAGCAGTGAAGAGATCAGAACTGATAGTCTGAATGGTGTCTTCTGCATATTCCTCAGTACTGTTTTAAGTGACTCTTTCAAATGAGGTTTGCTTTTAATTACACATTTAGAGTACTACCGATGTCATACAGTATTTTTTTTATTTAATGAAGCAAATCAAGTTCTGATATATATATATATATATATATATATATATATATATATACAGTGTGTGTGTATATATATATACATATACATATATGTATGTATGTATGTATGTATGTATGTATGTATAGATTGGTGAGGCATTCTCCTGTGACAGACAGCACTTGTCTCATTTTTGATTTTCCTGATTCACCAAAGGCTGTGACATTTCCTACTATTATGTCCAGGAGCAGCACACTATCTTAGCTACTTTATTATTCATATAATTATGATTCATTTAACACTTCCTTTCCAAGCCCTCCATAAAACATTGTAGTCACTTGGTGTTATTAAAGCAAATGTGCTTTTCAAGTTGTCAACTTCGAAAGATTAAAAAAAAAAAAAAACAAAATGATCCAGCTGAACAAATAATAGCCTCAATCAAAGTTAATTGGAAGTTATTAAGTTGGAACGAAAACCAGAAAACCCTGCGGCCCTTCCGGTTTGAAGCTGCTCATCCCTGATTTCGGCAAGCGTCTTACTCATAGATAGTAGGAATTCTGTGGAGATGGTGTCATGTCCAACTTCTGGATCCTGGAGGGCATCCAGTGCATTAAAAAATGGCTTTGTGGCCAAATTCAAAACAGAGATGGTGCTGAGTTCATTTTTGTGGTTGTACTGTGTTCTGTCTCCAGTGGAGAAAGAGAGAGAAAGAGAAAGAGAGAGAGTGAAAACACATACAAACAAACACAGACGTCTAAAGTGTAACCAGATTTGTGTCATTTGACTCATGCGGCATAGAGAGGGACAAGTGTGAAAAAGGAAAAGCTGTCAGCAATAAGTGCTGGAGACTTTCATTGCCTCCTGCAGGAAGTCTATTTATTAGAAGTAAAACTAACACAGAGAAGGACATCATTTTTATTATATTTTTATCTTCTCAAACATATTTAACTCATTTCAGGGTGGTGGAGGGCTGAAGCCTAACCCAGCATCACTGAGTACAAGGCAGGGCCCACTAACTGTCACACACACAAGGCCGGCTGAGAACTGGCAAACCCCCAGACATCATTTTCATTTACTGAATTCAAGCACGATGTGATGAATGATTTCAGTTGCTCTAAAAGTTTCATTATTTTTTGTGCTATATGATAATTTGAAAAGGAAATACTTGTAATGCTGAGATGAGGTTATAGTGTGCAGTGCCTGCGTGCCAGTCTCTATAATAAGCTATGACTTCTTCTTACATGGACAGAATAGGATTCTGCGCAAAAAAACAGTGTCCTCTTTAGGTCATCTTACATCTAACTGAATTCTTATTCATTAGACCCTGAAAGACAAAGCAGTTACGTGTTAACTCGGTTTGCAGTGTTTTGTCAGCTGAAAGTGACTGCCTTCTTCTATCGGTTTCTTTAAATAAGCATTATAGTGTAATGTGTTTTGCCACTATACTTATGACATAAAAGGAAGAAATCATTTTAATAGTTGTAACAATAAATTGACTAAAAATACAGTACACATGACATTTATGGCATATGGGCTGGTAAGCACTTTACTAATTCTGCAGCTCACCTAAGACTTGGAAACAGTTGACCAGGCGGGAGAAAACTGAAGCAGGTGTATAAAAGCCTCATTCATGCAAAAGCTGAAGGAGTAAAGGGAGTGACATCCTAAAACACAAGCATGCCTTTAAATTTTAGCTTTATATAGAGCCCTGTTCAAATTCATTTAAAGCAACAAAAAAAAAAAAAGTAAAGTGTATACGTCAGTTGGTGAATAGCGGAATACAAAGAGGTATTATATGTATATTAACTAAAAGGATGTTAATGTTTAAATTAGGACATTCCTCATTTTGTGATGGTAATTGCTTGCAAAGTTGTTGAGTAAAGTGAGAATTGATTAAGATTTGAGTAAAAAGGCAGGCTTGCAGGAATAGGGTTAATTCTGTGCAAAACTAGTCATCTTTTACTGCAAGTGTGGTTACGTAACAGAAATTTTAAGCAGAAATCAGAGGTGCATGGTTTCTTTTAAAACGCAAAGTCTAAAGCTGTCCATAGCAGAGAAGCACTTTGTCTTTTTTGTATTTTACACTTTACCGAATTATAATGATTCTAGGTGGTTTGCCATTTTTCTTATGACCAAGGGTTTGAATTCTGCTTGCTTTTTCCACTGCTTTTTATTCCAGCTTTGTTTTTAAGCACTGAGGAACATCTCCCGTAGAATTAGATGAGACATCTAATCTTGGCCTGGACACTGCCTGTGTGGAGGGCGCATGTTCTCCCTGTGTATATGTTGCTTTTTCTCCAGGTATTTAAGTTTTCCTCTTACTTCCCAAGCACATTCATTGTAGTCTGGTTGTTGACTGTACTCAGTATGAGTTACGTCCTGCAATGGAGGGGCATTCTATCCAGGATTTGTTCTTGCTATGCACTTGATGCTACCAGATAGACATCAGCTTTCCTGACTCTGGATCTGATTACCTGTGTATATTAAATGGATGGATGGATGATTTAAGCATCATCAAAGATATATTGTAAGTTTTAGGTTAATTATCAATGTGACTGTATGGGTGTGACATGTGAAAAACTTGTCCAGAGTTATTTCCTCCTTGAGCCCAGTGTTCCAAGATTGCTTATGTGTGATCCTTTATTGGTTAAAAGATTTGAGAATGTGCTTGTGTTTATGTACAATATGTGGTTTTGTGCTGGAAACATTTACATCTTTACACTCCCTGGTCTTCATCAGATAGAACATAACTGATGGCATGCAGCAGATTCCTTCAGTGAAATAGTAATTGAAGAAGGAAAGATGCAACACAACAATGTGCACCCATATGCAAACAGTCTGTATTTTTAAGCAGCCAACTTCAGATTGGGTACAGCTTTAAGCACAAGCTCCCCATCCGTCCTACAAGCTAACAAGTAAGCCATCCATCCAGCAATTTTCTGAAGTTACTTAATCCAGCATTTAAAGGCCTATATCTGTGCCAGCAGAATTTGGCACAAACAGGAAGCCACAACAGGCTGCATGCCATACAGTCACTCACAAACCCACACTCACAATATTGGACCAGTTTAGAGGTTGGCTTTTATTCTGATCATAACTGTGGGATTTTGGAGGAGACCAGAGTATTCGCAAAAAAGCTTACACAAGCCCGGGTAGAACATGCAAAGTGTGTAACGACAAATTAAATTATTCATCTATCCACGGAAAAAATCCATTAGTTACTAAACCCGTGTCCATCGCAGTATAAGTAAAATCTTCCACCGTACAGATTTAATTGAATCGATGCCTTAGGTAGTCATTATAATTTTTACTTTACATGCTTTATAAATGCCATTGCATTACAAATTTTCAGCTTTTGCTCTTTTATAACCTGCAGTGCTTTATTAATGTTGTAATGTATAATAATTAATGTGTAATAATCCATCCATCCATCCATTATCCAACCCGCTGAATCCGAACAGGGTCACGGGGGTCTGCTGGAGCCAATCCCAGCCAACACAGGGCACAAGGCAGGAACCAATCCTGGGCAGGGTGCCAACCCACCGCAGGACACACACAAACACACCCACACACCAAGCACACACTACGGCCAATTTAGAATCGCCAATCCACCTAACCTGCATGTCTTTGGACTGTGGGAGGAAACCGGAGCTCCCGGAGGAAACCCACGCAGACACGGGGAGAACATGCAAACTCCACGCAGGGAGGACCCGGGAAGCGAACCCAGGTCTCCTAACTGCGAGGCAGCAGCGCTACCACTGCGCCACCGTGCCGCCCTATGTGTAATAATCCCTTCAGATATATACATTTTCTTTGTCACAACTTACAGTATGTCCCCATATACAGTAACTGGCCTCTTAATTTAGTTTGATTTACCCAAATCTCCTATGACCTTGCACTTTATCACCATTTTTTTTTTCTTTTTTAACAAATCCATTTTTTGTTTGAAGTTGAATTGTTCCCATGCAAGCTTTGGGAGATAACTATTATGGTAGACATTTTCCTTATTCTCAGCATTGTTTTAATCATTATTTTTAATTTAGTTTTAGATATGATCATATCAGACCTGAAAACACACAATACAGTTCAGCATTCTTACTTCATTGGTTGACTGAAATGGTTGTTGAATTCACTCCACTCCACCAGGGTCTACTGGGGCATCCATGTTCAAATAATACAGCTGCTAAAAATAAAAGGAAATGGCCAGCCATAAAAAGTGAAGTGTTCACTTCAGTGTTCAAAATTGTCTAATGCATGGCATCAATCCTATTTTTTATCCACATATTGGAATAATATAATGTGTTGTAATGCATAATTGTTTTTTTATGCAGAGCATTTACTTTTTAATTTAAGTCTGATCGTTTATTTAATGAATGGTGACATTGTGTCACATTTTCTATATTATACTTTGTAAAGTATCAATACTATGTATAAAATGTCAACGGGGATGGGTTAAAGTCCTACATTAACAATTAGATACTGCAGGCAGGATTAGACTTTATGTTTCTTGTGTGAGTAGCAAACTGTGTTGAACCTTGTGTCACTTTTAAAGCAATAAAGGTTTCTTGAGTTTATGTCTCACCACATGAGACCTGTGTCTGTGTTGTAACATTTCTTTTGTTCATGGTTAGTTAAGATGATGTGTGGGTAAGCTAACAATTATTTGATTGCTTTTTTCAAAATGGATTGTGGCACAGAAGGAAGCATTGCTGCCTGGCAGCACCAAAGTCCCAACCTAATCTTTGCCTCAATGGAGTTTGCATGTTCTCCTTGTGTCTACATGGGTTTTTTTCACAAATATTTGTTGCATAGGTGTGAACATAAGTGGGCCCTATGATACTTTATTAAAATGGATTCATTGTTAAAAAAAACACTGACTAAATTTGCGGGTTGGCTGTTGGCTCTCTTTGAACTTGAACAGCATTGTTGGTTGAAACAAAAAACAATTCAGACTTGTTGTGATAGGCTGGATTCATTCCTTGTGCCCAATTCTTCCAGGGAAGGCTCCAGCAATAGCATGACCCTGAATTGAATTAAGTGGTTTGACAATAAATGGATTTCAAAGCAAAACAAAGCATCCACAATAATGGGCAAAAAAGGAGAAGCAGCTATTGAGATGGAAACTTGCCACCTTCCCAATCTGTTTACATCTAAATGAGATGCCTTCATATAAAATGGATTAAAGAAAGGTCACTGTGGAGTGGGAACTGGTGATACAAGACAGTGGTCAAGTAGTAAGTTGGTGGGTTTAAAAGACCAACAACAGAGAGTGCCATGCTCCAATCTAGTGATTGCCCAGGGCTTAGTCACAAAACAATATTAGAAGGCACTTTCAGGAATCCCTCAGACAGATAGGTGACAGTTGAAATCTATCACTGCCCCCCTGCCATTGCAGTAAAATAGGTATATAGTGCCATTATTATCACATGAACACAGTACACTACAAACCTCACCAAAAATGTAACCTGGGATTGGTCCTTTAAGGGTTAAAGATAGAAGCTGAACCTGATGGAATGCTTGGAGTCACTTGGTAAAGGTCTAGTAGGTTGGCCTCAAGAGTTGTCTGGGGCTCTCCTAACGCTGGAAAAGGTTTAGGAGCCTTCTTTAGAAGGACTTCCCCTGGCAGTTGGTTTAAAAGGTCCATTTCGGATCCCAGCAAAACAAGTGTAAGCATGAGCTCTTCTGATGGAAGGAATAAAGAAAGAAGGAGAAAGAGAGAGTAGAAGGAGGAAGCAAAAGAACAATTAAGAAAGTGGGCTAGGAGGGTAAAGGACATATTCACAGAGGGATAGGTTGATTATATTGCCTTTTCTGTCACTGCCATTAGTTTATTCCCTTCCGTGCCTCTTGTTGCCTTTTTGGTACCTTTATTCATTTCCTTTTATACAATTTCTGGTCTTCCGGAGATATTTTATGTTTCGGGTGAGCTCAAGAGTGCCCCCTCCAGCCACACCACTTATGCTTATGGTACACAGGCAAACTAAAGCTGCCAACAACACGTATTGCCTTCTCTTTTAGAGGTGTGCATTTTACTCCTCCTCATGTAATGGCATCACCTTGTATCAATGGGATATTCTTTCCAAATGTTCCTATTAATGCCCTGTTGAGGTCTGATATCCCTCCTGAAACTCCCCCTCCCCAACTAAGATTGGTAATGAATCCACAATGAACAGTCATTTGACTCCATCACGTCGTGATTCTTGAGCTAAAACATGAAGAAACTACAAATATTTGATCCAGCACAGAGTCACTCAACCTGCAAAACTGCTCAGTTTGATATATAAAACAAGTCTTGAAGTAGAATGTCAGTTTTATTTAGGAAAAACTAGGCCATGGCAACATCCAAAATCCGTTAGATTTCTTGTTTTTAAGCCCTGCCAAACAGAACAAACAAAAACTAATTATAGCTTAACAAGCTATGTTTTTTATTATGAAAAAAAGTCAGTAGAAGTCTGTGTTTATTATATAATTACAGGGAATGTGTGTGTATATATACATATAAATAACTAGTATAATGTTACAGTGAGACTTAAAGCTTGAGGGACACTGTGGTCTTATGGCTCAGGTCAGGGAAAGGCAGAAGTCATCCTCTAGAAAGTGTTTTGAGTGAAACATTTACAGCTACCAGTTCTGGCCCTGAACAATTTATAGGGCATTGAGGTGGGTTATGTGGACATAAACAAGTGGCTTACAGAAAGAGGCAACCAATCCTGGGTGTGGTGCCAATCCATAATGACCCACATCCTCCCAGTTTAAAGTCAACAATCAAGCTAACCCAAACATCTTTGGGATCTGGAAAGAAACGATGAGGACACATGGAAAACCTGCAGTCTCCAGACAGTGAGCAAGCCAGGATTTCAACCCACTGCACCACCTTATTGATCAAAAGATGAGGAAGGTAACACTATACACAATAAAAGGTGAACAGTTTCATTCATGTAGAAGAGCTCAATTTCATATGATGATTCAAGTCTAATTTTCTATTATCTGACTCATCCACCACTCTGACTACAAAGGGAACTGAACAATGAACTGGTAAAGGGAATCACTTTTGACTTGGATTCTAGATTATCACAGTGTTTCATTTCCCATCCAGCTAACTGTGCAATTTCAAGATTGCTGAAATCTGGAGCCTGTTCTGGCAACATTGGGCATATTGTAGGAAGAAGCAACTTTACCCATTCTGCCATAGAGCACATTCATAGAGACACCCATACTCATTCATTTATGTGGACACCCTTTTTAATCTGATTTAAGGTCCATAGGTGGGTAGTTGAAGTCTATCACAGTCCTATCAGGCACAGGGAAGGAACCGTCTCTTAAAGTGGTGAACATCTATAACGGAGCATACTCTCGCACTCACGTACTCACACCAGGCCAGTTTAAAGGCACTCATTGGCCTAATTCTATGTGATGTGTGAGATAAATTGAAGAATCTGCATAAGTATGGTGAAGATATAATCTACCAGGGATTGGGAATTGAAGATTGGGGATTTGGAGCTGTGAGGCAACATAGTTAATTATTGTTCCATCTTGCTGCCTTTAATCCACTCCATCCTTGGTACATAATCTTTCAAATTTGTGTTCACCTATATGTAGATTTAAAGGAAAAGGATAGAAAAAATAGGGAAACACGATAAAGAACACCTTAGTGTCCTTGGGACCCGAATAAACTCACAAAATCAATTCTTTAACAGTTTCTCTTCTTTCTCCAGTCCAGAGTTAATAGGGGAAGTCAGGGTATTGGAGTCTGGAGAACATACAAGGTGTGGGGTTAAAGTTTTCAGTCCCTAGGGCAGGTGTGAGTTCCTAGAAAGTATAAGTGAATGGGATGGATGGTGTCTGCAATAAAAAGAGCAAATTAAACATCTGGCCAGCACAACACTACACTAACCAAGCAGTCAATTAACTGTGTCACAAGGAGTTACTTTATTAAAGTCTAGGCAGCCTATTTACGAGAAGAGTACACCCAAGAGTTCACAAAGCTAATGAGAAATCCAAAAAGGCAGAGCTGTTAGCATTATTCTTACTTCATAATAACTGATATATAAATACAGTGCAAGAAAAACTCCAGGACATTACAAAATACCTTCAGACTTTGTTTTGGAGGATCTTTGTGGATCTGACCTATAGTGAGAAGTCAAGCAAAATGACACCTTTCATAATGGCTAACACGGTACAACACCCTGGATCTGACCTGGAATTTTTATGTTTAGTTTTTCTGCCTTTTGCATTATGAATACCTAATATGAAGCTAAGAGCATCACAAATAGACAAAATGGTACAAAATGATCAGAATATGAATAGCTTTGTGTAGACTTTAAATAACCTTGTAAAGTGACTGTCCTATACAAGTCATCCATTTTCTAGTCATGCTTTTCAATTGAAAGATCTTAGGGTCCCAGAGACTATCCTAACAGCAGTGGGTGGACAATATGATCCAACCCCATTGCATTTCTGGCTATACTTACAGACAAATTCCTTTTGGAATGTGGAGAAGAAACAACCAAGTTCTCCACAGTTAGTGGCACTCTTTAAAACAGTCAAGCAACAGAGCTATTACACTGCTATGATGACATTTACCATCAATGTAACCTGACAAAATAAATCCACTCTTACATCTTTTTTCTGTTCTTTCTCTCCTGTCCATTGTTTCTCCTTCAAGTGTTTCTCAATTCACTTAGTGAAATCAGGTTGGCTGAAACTACAAGCAACAGGCTTGTCAGAGCAAGAGACAGCATTTATTAACTAGCCAAGCTGTTCGCCTCAGAGCAGTGCCTATCTGTTGCAACTTGCTGTGATGACTAAAATAAACAAACAAGATGCCTGTCCCATTTATTGGACACACCTCTTTGTAATGTAAATCAGTTTGAGGATCTATAATGGTACATTAGTGCACTTCTACCATGTCGCCCAAAACACTAAAGCAGGCTTTATTCCATTTAAGTGCCGTCAATAAACGGTTATGTAGCGATGTGTACCAGCACCTCACAAAACAGTCCCCAACACCAAAAAGTACCACCAGCCCCCCCACCTGCTCATAACTCTGTGTGGCTAGGAGGACTAAAACGCAGCCGACAAAGACAGAGCACCGTCAATTATTTGGTTTCACTTCCAACACTACCCCAAACCACACTACAAGAGTTACATTATAGCAGCAATGATCGAGTTGTTTGTTGGACATTTTACATAGCTCTAATCCTTTATTCAGATTATTCAAATTAGGTGTACTTAAAGGCAAGTTGTCAATTTTCTTCTCCTGAGTGCCATTTAGGCTTCATGTTAGCTAAAACTCTTTTAAAAGAATAGATAGAGATGGGACAAATAAGCTAACAAGAAACTGAATAAGAAGGACAGTGGTTGGAGAAAAAGACTGATTTAGAGTATGTCTCAATGCAGTAAATTATTAAAGAAAAGACTTGAGCATCACATGAAAAGAACAGGAGTATTAGTGAGAAGTCTACATGGGTTCAGACAGGGGAGGTTGTGTTTTACTAATATGTTGGAATTCTGTAAGGAAACAATAAAAGAATATGACCAAGGAGATACATATGATATATTTAATATATTTATCTTGATTTTTAGAAAGCATTTCATAAGGTCCCACATGAGAGGCCAAACATCAAATATAAAGAAATAGGATATAACAATAATGTGCAAAATAGGCTTAAACATATCAACATTATCAACATTAGGTGCTGTTAACATTCATAAATGATCTTGATAAGAATAAAAATAATAAGCTGATTAAATCAATGTCAGATAATCTTGAACATCCCAAATAATTACAAAAGGACATGGGCAGCATATAGGCATGTGCAAATTTATGGTGGATGAAAGATAATGTAAGTAAATGCAGGATAATACAACGTAGGAAGTAAAAATATTAGATTTGAATTCACCACAAGAAGTCTGAAACTTGAAAATACCCCTTACGAGAAGGACCTTAGAGAACTAGTGGTCTCATCATTATCTGCCTTCAGATAGTGTACAGTGCCATTAAGAAGGCAAACAGAATGTTAGGTTATATTGCACAATGTGTGGAGTACAAGTCCAAGGAGGTTATGGTCAAGCTTTATAATGCACTGGTGAGGCCTTATCTGGAGTACTGTGTGAATTACTCAAGCTACTTCAAGCTACAAAAAACACAGCAGTGCTAGAAAAAGATCAGAGAAGAACTGAATCTAGGAGTGAGAGGTTTGAGCCTTGACGAAAAATTGAGATTTAAGAGATAACATGACTGAAGTTTCTAAAATTATAAAAGGAAGTAGTACAGTGGATCCAGGCTGTTATTTTAAAATTTGTTCAACAGGAACAGAGAGACACATTTGAAAACTTGTTAAGGGTAAATTTTGCACAAACAATAGAAAATTATCTTCACACAGATAACCACAGAAACATGGAATAAATAACCAAGTAGTGTGAAAGAGAGTAGGATTTTAGAAATCTTCAAAAAGTGTTTTAATGTTAATTTGGAGAAACTAGTTGGATTAAGTGGATAGCTTTGTCGGGATGAGCGGTCTGTTCTTGTCAAACATTTTGTAATGTTCTAATGTTCCAATCTAACCAATTAGTCCTTTGCATTAGTTTTAGTGCTAAACAGACTCATATAGAAAGGAACACAGTGAGACAAATAATCATTCAAATTGCTAAATAATTGTAGCATTTTAAGGATTTAATACAGTATAAGCCATTGTGATCTTTACATTGCTTGGCAGGAGATTTCTCATCACTATGCATACATGATGAGTATTTCCCCTAGCTCTGGATCACAAAAATCATGATTCCACCAGCCTATACCCAAAGTATGAGCAAAGTACATGGGCATTTTAAAGTTTATAATAAGTCAGGGGAGATTGAACATAATCTTGTAGTTCCTTTAACAGTTGCACTTAAGCAGAAAAAGGCTACAGCACCAAAGTATACAGAGTTTTACTACAGACATCAAAAATGTTAATTATCAGCAGCCTAGGGAATCCCTTGATAAACGCTTTGATAGATCTGGCTCGAATGACTTTTGAAGTTACCTTTGCTCACTCAGGGAAGTGGAGGTTCTTGTCCCAAACCTGAGAGTCACAAATGCATGTAATCTCTTAGGTCATCTGTGGGAGATTTTCACCAATCTAGTGGGATTTTACAACCGAATACGCTTCGGCACAATATATTTTTATTAGAAATCAGGGACTAGTTGGAAGTGACTTAAAAATAAAAATAAATGGACCAGGAGATGGAAATTTAGGGATCGTCTAAAAGAAATGTTAGGAACTTGGTCAAGGACATTATCAGAAGACTAAAAAAACTAGCTATTCTGTCGCAGTTAACTAGGAAAGAATATATTTTTATGAGAAAGAATAAGGATGGAAAAAGCAAAAAGTGTAGCAGATAAACCAGAAAGTCAAATGATTATGCACCTAAGTCTAATGCTCATCCAAAGCAAAATTCCTTAAACTCAAAGCAAAAGTCAGAGGTCTAAATTTCTGCTCTAACACACACTCTCAGAAATATTTTGGAAAATCCACTGTCTTGGACAATGATACGTTGACACTGACATTGACCTTTTTACTGTTGTTCTAAGTCACGTCACAGGTCCTGGCCTCCTGGAACTCCCGCTAGTAACAAGACACCGCATCATGGAAACAACACTACAAAATGGCAGTCCGACTATAAAACATCCAAAGTGCATGATGATAATTTCAAAATAAAAGTTTGAAAAGCAATATTGCTCAAAAATAAAGGTAAATATGAATAAAGACATAACACAAAATTATCACACCTTGAATTAAAATTTTTTAAAAAACAAAATATTTTTAAAACAAATCATAATGATAGCAAGAGTACCCAAAATGCAAAAGCAAGCTCATAGACTGAAAAACAAAAGCAAAAAGGTTTGAAGTCATAACAGCACACTGTTTTTTTAAGTTTGTTATAATTGCTTTGTACTGCCATATTAAACAGAAGTGATGTGATGAGACTTTGTCACCAGGATAAGACTAGCAATGATAACCATTATGGCTATGACCATAAGAAAAACAACACAAAAATGGCAGAGGAGATAGGAAATAAAATAGCAACATTAAAATAAACCAAATATCAATAAAATTATTATTAGCCATTCAGTCAAAAATAAACTTCTAATACGGCAAAATGATCATTATGAAAAACAAAATGTATAATTGTGATATACTTGTTTACTATAATCTTTCATCAGTCACAAGTAAATGTTACTGGTGATGGTGCATCTGTTCAAAAATGTCTTGGATCTTGCATTATTTACCATGGGCAGTCAGCCAGATGATCATAACTCTACTTTTAATTAACAAAACTTTGCAACATTTGTTAACCAAAAGTTTGGGTCTATATACAACCAAGAAACCAATGGTAAAATGTCCACTCCTTCCTCTATAATCCAGAGTAAGCATGAGTTCTATGATCTCTTCTATGCTTTCTGCAACATGAACCCCATTGTCTAGGCTGTGGCTATAACAAAAGGCTGGAGCATCTCTTCTGTTACAAAGGGTATCCTACAGCTGAACAGTAGGAGCAGAAAATGGAGTTTGTTGGGGGTGCCACAGTGAGTTGCACAAGCAAGTGAGACATGCATAACATCAATGCATTTGTCTTGCTGAAGAAGGGGGTTTCCCAATCCACAACTCCCAGTAGACATAATTTATGCTAGAAGACCACTACATTTAACACCTCAGCAACTGTAACTAAAGTACAACCAGAATCAGAAAATTAGACCAAAGCCAAGATGGAGAATGGCATCTGGATAACGAAATACACAGCCTGCTCAGTATCTTTTCAAGTGTACCAGAAAAAAAATTCTCCTGAAGAAATAAGGCAAAACATCACCTCCATTCCTTGAAATGACAAAAATCAAACAACAAATAAGTTTGTGGCTTATATTTTTAGTTCCAGGATTGACATTTTTTGTAACCTCATCATTATGTTGAAGTCAGTGAACATACTGTACAAATGTATGCATTTCTGTTTTTTAGGGTGTCTTTAACTGGAAAAAGATTCTTTTCCAATGTTTAAAAGAAAATCTAAAGTCACTTTCCATTAGTTTCTGGTGGTTTGTTATGTTTAATTTATGTATATACTTTCATACATCTATCTTCTTTTCTCCATATGTTTTAAATAATCTCAGATTGTTTTGTTTAGTGCAGCAAGCATGTTCTGATTATTTGTTGAAAAACAGTCTATTGTTACAGTCATGGCACAGGCAGAGAAAGTGGCAGTTTATTTGTGTACACCTTTGCTATTTTGTTCCATATTCATTTAGTAAATTGAAAGGTATCTTTTCACAGATTCTTAGCATTATCTTTCCTAAGAGAAGTATAAATATGGGTCTGCTTCTCTGTTCACAGCAACTGACATGGATTGGAGCTTTCATTGAAACAACGGACACTATTAGGGCATGTGTCTATAGCTGTTTAGCACAAAACTACCATTCAGCCAAACTGCTTTAAAAATGCAAATATTCAGGATGTGAAAATCAAATGAAAACAAATGAGTGTCAATTGGCCCCACTACTGTAATCCTAAAGTTAGATATAAACATCTCAACTGAATTCCTTCAGAATACTGAGACTTGGAGCTTTGAGGCATCAGTGCTATACAATGTCCTGCTGCGGTTTTCAAGATCAAATATCTTCCCCTAACAAAAGCTGCCATTTTTTCTCCAGAACTCCATTACTCATGATGACTGGGAATACAGTACCCATTATTAACACAAGCGGAAGGCTTTCAGGAGAAAGCATGATCGCCTTTGGACATGTCTGTGCTTTCCAGTGGTGGTAGCAGTAAGTCCCACTGTACAGCAAAGGTGTTTGTTCTTGGTAGTGTGATCCACTAGGGGAACCAGAGAGCCTCAAACCCCAGACACAACTTCACAGACACCAGTCCCTTTCAAACAAACACTGAACACAGGTTCAAAGGCATAATCACCACAATTCTCTTCAATTTTTCCTCTCGTTCTCTTTCTTCTACTCCTCAGCACCTTCTAGGTGAGCTTTGTCCACGCTCACCCAACTCTAACTTCCCAGGATGAGTTTGGCAAGTCCTTTTATATGGGCTAACCTGGAAGTGTTTCTGTTCTTCCGCCCCATGTGGTTTACTGGCCCTTCTGGGTTAGATGAAAACCCCATGCCATATGGCCCCTCCGTTTTCTCAGCACCCCCCAACGGCACCCACAGTACCCAACAGGGCTGAGACAAAGGACGTCAAGTTCCACAGTGCCCTGTGGTAATCTGGAGCACCGTTGCAATCCGGGGAAGCTACCATCTAACATTCAGGGAGAGGCAATGTACCAGATCCATTGTCTTCACCAGTCCTCCCATTATACAAACCTCCTGGTTGGGTATTGTTCCTGGATCTAACCCAGCCATGACACCCATGTATTCCTCCTGGCACCGACATCCTCTGTCTCTATTTTGGGCAAGAAAGATTTTTCTTTGCCCCGTTTCTTGGAATGGCATGTCCGATTAAGGAACCACCATTCTTCTTAGCTGGGACGCCTGCCCCTGCATATCGTCCATCCCAGTACGTATTACCTGACGTTTTCCACATGAGCACTATCAATCACCAATTACCCTGAGTGTCACTGTAGCTTCTTCTGTTTATTAAGTTCTTTTTTCTCTCAAGTTCAATGTGGCGCAATTCCTCATCAGTGCATATTAGCTCATACAGATAAGGTTCAGCAAGCAGACTAAATGTTTCCTCATGTTCATAGTCAGACATATTCATGGTATAAAATGAAAGCTTATTTGCCTAAAGCCTTAGACAAATTTTCAGTTTTACTGGAAAACAATTATATCCTGAATGCTCAAATATTCATCAATGTACGATTGTAGCAGTGACAGGAGTCCTGCTGTAAACAGGAAAACAAAAATTCTTGAAAAATGATGGAGTCTCAGAAAAACAAATTATAGTGTTGAAAAACAATATGGAACAGTAATTTTCTGATATACAGTATGTGGCATCTAAAGACATGAATCATTAAATATTCATGATTTATTCTTTCAGTATGTGTAAAGGCTTTTGTTTCAGGGCTACTTTTGTGCCCCCAACATTGAGAACTACTGGGGATGATGTGTTTTTCTTTTAGTTTATAAATAATGTTTGACATCACAAAACAAGTGTCCTGGAAAAATGAAAATATGCTATAATTGTAAAACAATAAATTTGACTTATAAAAGACTGAACTTGCTCTTTAATGGACAGCGGTCAACCAACAAGCTGCCTTATCTACTTGATAAACTTGTCATTTGAGGTTAAAAACTGTTCTAAAAACTGATCTAAATGTTTAGCTGTTTCATCTAAATAGCTTAGTTTGCCCTATATCTTCATAGAAATGTCATCAAGGATTGCTTCATGGTGGAGTGAATTTTCATCATGTCAATTCAATCATATCCAGCTGTAAACGTAGAAGAAGGCTTTCATAGTTACATGTCAGTTAATCTGTTTTAGAAGCCATCCAACCATCCATTTATTTACAGAATTTAATATGCCTAACACTGCAACATCAGACACAAAACAGGAACCAGCCTCGGATCAAGTTTGGTCTTATTATGAAGTGCTATGCAACCTAAAGCACAAGTCTTTAAGATGTTGGAGAAAAACTGGAGGAAAAAAAACACATGTAGAGAACAGATTCCACAAACACAGTGACTGGTCTGGGATGTTCAGTCCGATTTTGTTGGGTTTCTGTTGGTCCAGAAAATACATCAAAGCTGTTGGACCAGAATATTAATTTATATACAAAACCTAAAACATTGGATCATAGACACATGAACACACAATTTTACCTCCATTAATACCAGTCTGAAATGATTACAGATTTTTTGTTGCAAGGCTGAAGGATTTTGCATGTATTTTCATAAATGACCAAGTGAGGATATTGGATCTCATTTTGTGTGCTTCCTACATCTCTCTCTCTCTCTCTCTCTATATATATATATATATATAATTCAACTACTTAGTGGATTTAGATCTGTTTTTGTCTATAATTTACTTGAACATTCCAGTTGATTTTGAAACTTCTCTCTTTGCACTATGTATCATAGTTCGCTTGTGGTACTGATTTATTTGTGCGAATCCGAGAGACATGCAGTGGGCCGAGGGAAACGGGTCACTCCTCACTGACATGCCTGCCTTGGGGCGTTCCTTACCTCCGCTTAGCTAGCAAACGAGAGAACTACTTAATGGATTTAGATTGGGTATTTGTTCTAGAATTTGCTTGAACATTCCAGTTGATTTTGCGACTTCTCTCGTCTTGCTAAGAATCATAGTTCGCTTGCAGGAGCAATACGAGACACAAGCTGCAGGCCAAGGGGAGGTGTAAGTGTGACATCAGGAGTAAGGAGCTGAGCGGGGCCCTCTTCACTGTCCTGTTTCACTACTATGTGGGCGGAGCCGTCAGGGACAGTTAATAATTATATATTTGTGCGATTTTAAAGCTAATTGGTTTGAGGTTTCAGGAACAATAGAAGTCAAAGAAAATCAGAACCACTGAGCTGGGATTCACACCCATGCTAACTATTGCACCCCCATCTCACCCCTTATTCAGACTTATTCAGTTCAAGTTTGACTTCCATTTGCATGCACATTATGCAATTCACCTTAAAACAAAAGAAAAAAATATCTAATTAACCATTCTAAGGGAATAAAATCTACCATCTAGCAAAGAAAGTGGTCAATTCCCATATGAGCTCAGTGCTTTCTGAGTTTAATCCACTCCACCTTTCCCATACTTGCACAGTCCTGGCTACTAGACAGTGGCTTTCTGTAGCACTCACAAAAGAGCTCAGTTTTATGTTTTACAACAAGCTCTATATTTATTCAAGTCACATTTTAACCAAGTATCCTGTCTGGATCTTTCCCTGTCTTTATTTTTTTGGCTGTGTTAATTTCTGGCTCTTTTTTTCAATGTTGCATTTGTTTGCTTTTTGTGGTTTCAGTTCACCAAGTTACTGTACTGACCTTCACTGGTTCTGCCCATGCCAGCCTGGCTTTTAAACAGTTCCACCTCTAGCTTTGCCTTCCCTGTTGTCCAGTATGCTGTAAGTGCACATCACACAACGAAACCTTGAAAACTTTTAAAAAGATGCAGAAGAAGTAGTTGCACATGCACAGGGTACAGTGAAATTCTTACTTGAATGTCTCACCATCAAACAATATGTCACCACACTCCAGCACCATGATAAGCAAGATGGTAATAAAACAGAGAAGTGTTTGAATGACTTTTGGGCAAATATTAGTTGTGAGCCAAGCAAACAAATTTATCTGGCAAACTTTTAAAATTTCTGTGTTCTTAAATCTATCTGCCTACAAAATAGTGTGAGAGTTTCAGCAGAGATCCTCAAAACTCTAATAAAATAGTATTAGTTTTTCAGTGGTCCTTTGCTTGTTGATAGTTTTCTGAATTATTTAAATTTAGAAGAAACATAATTACTTACCTTAGAATTTTACATTCGGTCAGATGATGAATTTGTAATGGATTTATAGTATCGAATTAAAGTGTCTTATTCAAAATGGCATCTTTATCAAATGTAAAAATGGACACCGTACAGGCAGGTGATGTGCTCATACAGTGCCAGTACTGGGATTTTGAAGTCCACTGTCAAAAGCCTTACCTACTACCCCCACACTGCTACCTAGTCAAACATCTAAAATATTTTTGTGTGACATAAACCAACTTTTCCTAAATATCTACACCCACTCATTTCTGCTACCCACCTATCCAGAACAGAGGCAGCTGTGGCTTATCTTCGTCCATCTAACCAGCAATGTCTTGGACAGTGGGAGGAATCTCACACAGACATCGGGAGAACACACAAAACCAGCAACATAACATTCTTAAACTCACAATTAAGTCTTTGGGGAGCAAAGCACTGGGTGTGAGGCAGGAGCTAACACTGAACAAGGAGTGGGTCAGTCCTAGTGCTATCATACATTATAGTCTTAAAATTCAAGCCTAATCAAGATTTGCTTTTATTTTATATAGTTAAATTAATTTAGTGTTCATATTCAATCTGATTTGTGTTTTTGTCTGAATACAAGTCCAAATCAAAACTGGTTGGAAATATTACCATGGGACGTGGTGCACAATTCAAGGCTAAAGCCTTTCTCTATGCATTATTTGTACCTTGTGACATCCTAGAAGGGCAGGGCTTGGATGAGGGGTGTAACTGTTATTTTACTTAAATCTTTATAAATTAAGTTAATTTTGAAAGGAATGTGCTTACAAGTTTAAATGTTAACATTGTGAAGAGTCAATGAACATGTTATGACATTCTTAAGCCTGCTTAATCTATCTGATGGTCATGGGGAAAGAACCTATTCTAGCAGTATTAGTCACAAGGCTGGAACTAACAGTAGATTGGGCACCAGTCCATCACTGGCCACATGAGCTTGCACACCTACACTCACTCAAAATGGGAAAAGCAGAGTCACCAATTAACCTCTCATGCATATCTTTTAGATTTAGGACAAAGTGAAACTCCTGCTGACAAAGGGAAGGACATGCAGACTCCACATGGGCAAGAATCAGAAGCAGGAAGCAAGATTCAAATGCAGAACTCAGGATCAATGAAGCTGTAGTATTAGTCACTATGCCATTGCACCACTGTAATGGGATTAACATTTGGAGTTTGTTTAGTTTTCTAAATACAATGTGTAATATTTAATCTGAGTTTTCTTTAGATAAGATGTAGCTGTTCAGTGAATAAATGGTGTGAGCAACCAAGATTATAACTATATTATAGACTAGCAAAATATCCGCGCTTCGCAGCGGAGAAGTAGTGTGTAAAAGAAGTAATGAAAAAGAAAAGGAAACATTTTGAAAATAACGTAACATGATTGTCAATGTAATTGTTTTGTCACTGTTATGAGTGTTGCTGTCATATCTATACTAATAAACGGCAGAGCCCTCACTGACTCACTCACT
>JANRMT010062854.1:52294191-52326018 GCA_026402145.1 Polypterus bichir lapradei
GAGTGAGTGAGTGAGTGAGTGAGTGAGTGAGTGAGTGAGTGAGTGAGGGCTTTGCCGTTTATTAGTATAGATATACCCGCGTTTCGCAGCGGAGAAGTAGTGTGTTAAAGAAGTTATGAAAAAGAAAAGGGAACATTTTAAAAATAACGTAACATGATTGTCAATATACAGTAATTGTTTTGTGAGTGTTATGATTGTTGCTGTCATCAAGGATTTGATTATCATTATTTCTTTCAATCAGGTTCGTATTTGTAGGATGTGTTGTGTTCAAGTTACATTCCGTGTTTGTCAATCGTTGTAAAGATAACAGGTTTCATTCATCGATTCGTTTCTTACTGCACCAATAAACAGCTCGTCTTCCTCTTTATCTGAGACGTGACACACTGCATGCACAGGTTTTTTTTTAAACTGTCTTTCTTTAGCTGGACATTGACTTTTCCACCGTGTGCTTTGTTTCCGCAGTAGCTGCACTTATGAATATGCCTGTATGTATCAGACGCTTCATATTTTTTTGCTGCCTTCTCAATTGTGTAATTCGGTTTTTGTTCAGCACTCTTTGGAACTGTTGCTTTTTGTCTGTGCACTGCGTCAGTTCACGTGAGCCGCTCGGTGTACATGCATCGAAGTTTCCCAGCTGTGCTGGCGCCATCTCGTGCGATGTCCACGGCTGTATTTAATGCTAGCTAAGACCCGGCACTTAAAAATTTCTCTCGCAGTTTCACTGAGTTTGTGCCAAACACCACCCTGACCATCTCATCTTCCTCTGCATAAGCACAGTTCTTCACCCGTGAATATTTAGCGGCAGTGTTTCTATTGGATTGCCGCTGACGGACGGCCTTATATGGGCAGGCACTAAATTACGTGGGAGGCGTGACGATGAGAGACGCAACTCCGCCTCACACGGCGACAGAGCTGCAGGCTATGGCCGGTATATATGTACATAAGTAGGTTCCAGTTATGACTGTTACGCGTAGAATTTCGAAATGAAACCTGCCTTACTTTTGTAAGTAAGCTGTAAGGAATGAGCCTGCCAAATTTCAGCCTTCTACCTACACGGGAAGTTGGAGAATTAGTGATGAGTGAGTGAGTGAGTGAGTGAGTGAGTGAGTGAGTGAGTCAGTCAGTCAGTCAGTCAGTCAGTCAGTCAGTCAGTCAGTCAGTCAGTGAGGGCTTTGCCTTTTATTAGTATAGATAATTACCTTTAATGATGTGCATTTAACCACAAATGTATTAAAAATGTGTGGAGAAAAAGCAAAGATAGGCACATAACTATTAAGCTCACTGGCAAGCAATAATATCATTGTGTCAGGAGACGTGACAGTGGTACAGGGGGAAAAAGCTGAGTGAATTCAAAGGTTAGAGGGGCTAGTGAAAGAAGTGCAAGTTTTAGAAGACATTGTGGACCAAGTTTGAGACAACTTTAGAAAATGGGCCCAGTAGATCTGCTCTTCTTCTGAACCATCACCTAAACAAATTGACAGGGATTAACAATGTATTTTAACACAGTGTTAAATTTGGAGTTGCAAATGAGAAGAGACTTATAGGAAATATGCAAAATAAACCAAAAAGAAGTATTTTTAAGTGCACATAAACTAACCAGTATGTATATGCTTGAATGAAGATGTAAAATGGGGGCTTTTTGAAACTTTATTGATTAACTTGTACATCATAATTAACTTAAAATAACTTTATGTGGATAGGAGGCAAAGACTTATGGTACATTTTCAATCATCTAATTTTTACTAATGTCACTTCCTAAAAATAGCCATCAAGCCATGATACAAAACGAAAATACAACTATTGAGAGATATAGATCCATGGAACCATGGATGCCAGAGAGGCAGATACAACAACTTTTGAGAGGGGCAAACGTGACATAGAGCTTCTAATGCAAGAAATGAGAACACATTATTAGTATGAGAAAGTAAGTAGGGGAGCTGCACCAAACCAACATGCTGTCTGAGAGCAAAAGCACAGTGCCACCTTAATGCACTCCAACAAAGGGGAAATGGGCCAAGAGTGCATCATGAAAAGGCATAATTTTAAGTAATGCCTTAGTTGCATTAAGAAGAATTAACTCCTTAAATAAAACGGTCATTTCTCTCTCTTCTTCTTATACTTAAGCGAAGCTAGCTGCATGGGCATTGATTCATGTTGTATGTTTTTTCTGCTTTTGACTTCTAGTATTTAATGCCTAGTTTCTATGCAAATAAACATAAGTACTACTTAAACTAATATTTCCCAAAACTTGCCTTGTTTATTCATATCATTTGCCCCAATGTTCTTGTTTGAACGACTCGTTATTAGTTTGTCCCTTTCAAAGTTAGTTATATGGAAATACAGCATCACACCCATGAGTTCTGGCAGGAGTGCAGCTCTTGAAGTGGCTCTTGGCCTTTGCTAAGGTAGTTTAAAGTGTAGCCCTTTTGTTACAGCAATTTGAAAAGTCCCAAAAGGAGTTTGGTTTGTGAGCAGAGTGACTTATGGCCCCTGCTAAGATTCTGGATCTTAGGTTACCAGTCTTTTTGATTAATGCAACCCTTTCAAATTTGGAGATCTGGGGAGTCCCAGCAGGAATGTAGCTCTGAAGCAGCTCTTGTTCTTTACTAAGATATTCTGAAGAGGCTTTGTATTTGCAGGCCTTTAGCCACTGTTGTGTTTGAAAAATGAGTGATGAGTTAATGTCACATCGGTCGTGGCTAATCATTTACATTTAAAAATTTCAAGGATGAAGTTGTTCACCAAAATAAAATGAAACAGAGGTTAAAGTACATTTCGTGAAAACTTTTACACAATAAAACAGCCACCAGAAAGGTTAACAGAAAAAAGTGAAAGTTGAGTTTTCTTAGTAAGGGTTCTGCAATGAAATATTGCTTCTCAGACTTTATTTTTCAGCCTGTAATTGGCTTATTCCTGATCTGTTTGTCTGTGCACATGCCATGTGATAAATGGATCCTTCTGACTGTTTGTGTAATAATTGGAAGGTCCTCAAAGCAGGTTGTAAAAGCAAGAACTTGTTTATTAGAACAATAAAAGGTTTAACAAGTAAAGGACTTTTATGTAGCTACATTGCAAGCACAGATGGCTCTCTCTGGTTCACTCACACTCAGATTTGACTCATAGGGCAGACGTCATGCTGACTGTGCTGGTCTTAAAGTTTCAGTATGTAAATACTCAGTGATGGCAGCTGTCACGCCAGGCTTCTACATCCAGAGAATGACTAAGGAGACAAACACTCAATGCAGTGAGTACATTTTCAGCAAAAGCGAAAATTTCCCCTAGCAGTCCTTGGTGTCTCTGCACTCATAAGTCTTTAAGGTAGCTTCTATGTCATGCCCACTGTTGTCTGGACATACTGTAACATCACCCCTGGCTGCCTTCAGTTTTTAGTTGAGTGGATCTAACATCTTTGCTGGGTTGCCTGGTCTCTAATACTTGAGCCAGCATTGTCTTTTTCTACCAAGGTTGTCTCTCTGGATCATTGAAGTTGGAGTGCTGGCCACTATGCCATTGTGCCACTGTAATGGGATTAAAAATTAGAGTTATTTTAGTTTATTAAAAATTGTGCAATATTTAATCTAAGAGTTTTATTTAGGTAAGTTGTATGTTTTTAGTAAATAAATTGTGTGACCAACCAAGATTATAACTGTATTACAGACAATTACTTTTAATGGTGTGTATTTTACCACAAATGTAGCAAATATGAGTGAAGAAAAAGCAAATGCAAACACATAACTATTAGCTGACAGGCAAGCAATGATATCATACTGTCAGGAGATGTGACAGTGGTACAGGGGTATGCTGAATGAATTTAAATGTTAGAGGGACTAGTGAAAGAAGTGCAAGTTTTAGAAGACATTGTGGACCAGGTTTGAGACAACTTTAGAAAAAGGGCCCAGTAGATCTGCTCTTCTTCTGAACCATCACCTAAACAAATTGACAGGGATTAACAATGTATTTTAAAACAGTGTTAAATTCGGAGTTGCAAATGAGAAGAGACTTATAGGAAATATGCAAAATAAACCAAAAAGAAGTATTTTTAAGTGCACATAAACTAACCAGTATGTATATGCTTGAATGAAGATGTAATGATGTGCATTTAACCACAAATGTAGCAAAAATGTGTGGAGAAAAAGCAAAGATAGACACATAACTATTAAGCTCACTGGCAAGCAATAATATCATAGTGTCAGGAGATGTGACAGTGGTACAGGGGGAAAAAGCTGAGTGAATTCAAAGGTTAGAGGGGCTAGTGAAAGAAGTGCAAGTTTTAGAAGACATTGTGGACCAAGTTTGAGACAACTTTAGAAAAGGGGCCCATTAGATCTGTTCTCCATCTGAAACATCACCTAAACAATTTTACAGGGATTAACAATGTATTTTAACACACTGTTAATTTCTGTGATGCAAATGAAAAGAGAATTATGGGAAATATGCAAATATAAATCCACAAGAACTATTTTAAGTACAAGTGAACTAGCCAGTATGCATATGTTTTTTATCTCTCTTTTTTGCTCTTCTTTTCACATTTGTGTTTCTGATGCACCACATGCACAAATACCACCTCAGTGGTCTCTACTTTCCCACATAATTAAATAGAAATTTTCCGGTTGCCAATTTTGTTTTCTCCATGTAATAGAGACTTTCCTTGGCACTTCCACCCTGCGCCATCTTTATGGTACTATTGCCCCAGGAAGCTTTTTACAATACTTACATATACTTTTCTTTCAGATTGTCCTGTAGTCTACTGAGGTGGCAAGGCCTACTGAACAACAATTTTTTGGTTATTTTTCTTCAAACTCTCTGATTTTTGAGTGAAATAGGAAGAAAGAACAGTATTTTTTGTAAATGTTTGGTTTTTGTTAATTTGTATCATTTTTGCTATGTGTATGTGTTGGTAGGACTGGACTTTTATTTAATGACACCACATCATTTTGATATAGATTTTTGTTTGTAGCACCTGCTAATAAAGAACTTTTGTTTTTCTTCACATTTATAACTTTGTGTCTGTCTGATCTCACCATTGATACACTCAGTACATGAACTACAAGAGCCCAAAGTGTAGCTTGGTGCCAATTCTCACTACAAGGTTTTTCACAAAAAGGTGAAAAGATATTGTAATAGAGGAAGCAATAGACATAGGAGCTAGAGGAAGAAACCTGGTGGAAGTGGAACAGGGCAGAGAAAAATGGGGGAAGCTTTATAACAGCTGGGGACACAGTGCTGAAGACAACAGAAGCACAGTTAACTATATAACTGTTGTTAAAAGTATATCAATTGCAAAAAACCCATTCCAAGATCAGGAAGAATAATCTGATCAAGAAAAAATACAAGAAAGTCACCTCAAAATAGCAACTTACTTCACATATCAAAAGGAGACAGAAACTCATCTGAAGCACATCCTTGAGCAAAGTCTTTTAAAGTTAGCTGATATTTTGATCAGATGTGAAATATTTTATAGCTTTTACTCCAGGGAGATTCTATCATCAATGTATTTACCCACTATTGTAAAAGGGGAAGAATGTCCTAGAAGTGGATTCAACACAGTTTGAGTGCAAATCCAAATTCATTACATGAGCAGCAGATGTTACTTCCACAGTGTACTGTATGCCGGAGTACTCAAAGTCAAACATTGCATTACCAATGCAAGACATATGCCAAAATTAGAATAAAATCATTAAAAGGTGATATCAAACGGAATTGTTTCATCCACTTCAAATTGGCATTTTTCACGGCATGCAGAGCATCTGGAAAACACAGTGCAAAAAGTTTTAACATGCATGCTGTTCAAATTGGAGCAAAAGTACATACTTATTAGTGGAATAAATGGCCCTTAAATCAAATACACTCAAATGCTTTTAAAAAGTGATTTGGCTTAAGGAAACCCTTTGGACCAAAAACCCTCATGTGTTGTGAAAAAGTGTGCTGCTTGCCAAGGTGTGCATTAGAGTCCTAGTGAGACAAGAAAAATGATTTGCTTAGCTCTTCAAGACTGCAGCTAAGTGGAAACAACAGGCAGACATACCAGCAGAGGCAAGAACAAAACACATTTATAGAATCAAAAACAAAAGGAGACGATAAACAGCCAACTGGCCTTTGTTCTACAGACTTTGATTTTGACCTGTTAAGAGGGTCTTGGGCCTGTGTATTTTTAGCAAACCTCACATCAGGTTCTCAGCTCTGTTGCCAACTAGCCTTAAATATATTATATATATGACATAAAGTAAAGTATGTTATTATACCAGTTAATCGAAAAAGATGGAAAAGCTGTAATCGAAAATGTAAGCATCTCTGTTGTGTGGGCTGCTATCATTAAAATTCTGCTTCACAGCTTCAGAGACACGAAATTAGTTTCTTACCCGGTCGCTGTCGGTGGTAAATTTGAACATTCTCCTGTGTTTACTTACATTTTCTTTGAAGTTTCTGGCCACAAGCCAAATACTTGAGTGTTAGTTTTATAAGAAATGTTAGGTTAATTGGCTTTATGTAAGTGTAGGTGCCTGAGTCAGTACATCGAGCCATGGATTGGCATCCCATATAGCTGCTGGCTTTCTGCAATGGGGTACTTGAAAAAATGGGTACATAAAATGATGGATGAATGCATTTCTGTGGCCTACTTTAAATTTGACAATGTTTACAGCAGTCTAGCCCATCCTATTGTGAAGAATAACATACCATAATGTATCTTAATCTGCTTAATCCACTTCAGTGTTGCAGGAAACCAGAACTTATCCTAGCAGCATCAGGCACAAAGCAGGACCCAGAGCTGCAGTCTGTAAATGCTACTACTACTTATAGTCCAGTTCAGAGAAACTGAGGATCTTTTCCCAAAGTCCATCTCCATCTTGAATAAGGAAAGTGTCTAGAAATACATGATGCCCTATTGTTAACTCTATTAAATTAAGTTGTTTATCAAGTTATTTATTTGGTTATTATTTATATTATAACATCTTTAACATTCTATTCATGATTTTGATATTATAAAGTCATGTATAATTGTCAATGTCCTTTAGTATTGTTGTGAATGGCACAGTTATTGGAGTTGAGCAACTACACATTTCACTATATTGTACTATAGGGATAATTTCTATGTGACAAATAAAATCTGATTTGATTTGATTTGAATGGGACATCATTCCATTGCAAGGCTACGGTAAAGGATGTTATATAGAAGTAACATGAATTAAAAATGAATTTTCTTAGCTCTGCAATTGAAAAGATGAACATTAGAGCTGGCATTACCTTACATGACTTCCACTCGGGGGTCATGTCAAACTTGACAATGGCAGTTGCTGATCTTGTCATTCGAGGATGTCAGATTACATATCTAGCTATTACAGTGGATGACAAATTAGACCACAGTTTCAAATTTCCAAAATATTTCCAAAATATTGTGAACTGTCCTGAGTTTCTGACTGCCAATAATGAACTGCTTGACAGACTCAGTGCTAAATGAATGCTTTGCAGGTACAGTAGGTTCAACAATAATCTTATAAAGTTCAATGATAACTGCAGTGTTTCTAGTCGTTGTCAATAGTAAAGTTGATTATAACTGACTTTGTTGTATCTGCAGTATCATGCTAATGCTAAATTTTGTGTGTTTCCTATGATATCTTACTATGAGTCAGCTCTGGTATATTTTCAGTTCCTTTTTTTTTATTTACCTGGGGTTTGCTGGGAGGAAAATCTCAGTATTCCTCCTCCAATTATCTTGAATCTTATCATTGACCTGATTATATTATGTGGTTTTGTGTTTTATTCTTATGAGTAACCTTTTGATACTGAAATGATTTATTTGGGAAAAAAATGGAAATGGCAATTAAATCAAAGGTTCAGTACAATTTGGATGGAGTTACGGATGAAAGAGTTTCAACTGTAAAATATGATTTTAGCTTTAAAAGAAATATACAGTTGTACTTGATCAAGAGTATTTAGAAACCAACATTACATTTCAGTGCCAACTTCGCCCAAGAAGTTGCTTCCTGTTGCATTTTTTTTTTCTCTAGCTACAAAAATGTAATTGGGCTGCATTCCACAATTGATATGTGTATTGTACTGTAGTAAGCAGGAATAGAAGCAGCAATTAATATGTCACTGTGTTTTGCAGCTTAGCTTTGAAGATACGTATGCAGTATACAATGCTGTGTTTTGCTGTATTTATACACTTAAATGTTGATTTAGCTTGTATTTTTTTAAATGCAGTGTAAGAACATTTTATTCAATCCCATACACTATATGAAAGGGACCAAGAAGTTTTTTCAGGAAAGCAGATAAAGCTAAAGGACAGGTATAGTATTATTTTATGTAATAGTTTTTATCCAGAATATTCCCGTTGCAGACAGAAGCACAGAGTGCTGAGTTTAGAATATAAAGTACATGTTAGTTAAAAAAAAAGTAAAATTTTGGCAAAAATAGCTCTGGACATGTGAAGTGGTAAAATTGATCATGGAAATGAAAAGCACATTTCTAAAAAATGCTGATCCCACAGAGCTGGTAAAGTTTACTGATGTTCCAAATTTGTGTCTGGGAGCCTAGGAAAAAGTGTTGTGTGTAAGGACTGGAAGGATCCAATGGCAATTGTAATGTTCTTTATCTTTTAATTTTATTCTACTATTTTAAAAAGTTAACCATATCAAGACGGTAAACTAAAAATAATCAAACAGCAGTTTGTCTTACTCTTCCAGTAGTTTTTGTGGTTTAACATTTGACTGCCACTCAAAATGCCATCCAGACTTTGTAGATTTCCTCTGTACCAAGACATCTGGACATAGCTGATGAGCCAAGACAGACCCAAAAATCACCTGTGTCTCCATTTTCATTGTTGGGCCAATGTTGTGTCCTGTTGATATAAAATTTTTCTGTACCTTGATACCTGTTTCATAAAATTAAAACAACATAAAAGATAAGGTAACTCTTTTGTATATAATGTTTAAATGTTTTGTCCTTTGCCTCCTATTCTGAAGGACTGTTAGCTGTAGGTGTAAAAGTAGAACCATTTTTCACAGGCAGTGTGCCCCTGTAAAATACCGATAGTGAGGATGAATCCAGATTCAGTGCCAGGATATCATGGGTATGTGCAAGGCTGTTACTAACGTATCTGCTACAATAAACGTTGAATTAATTTTATGTATGCAACTATCGAATTACTTGACCTTTACGTTTTTCCATGATTTTATATTAAATAAATGGATAACTATTTTGCTGTTTGATTTCAGAGGATCAGCATCACCATGCCTTGCTACTGAATAAACTGGGTGCTGTCGGTTTGCTTTACTACACTCTGAGCCTAAATGAGAGCAATGAAAAATACTGGCAGATTTCTGCTGATGATTACCCCTCTGAGGTCTCTAGTGATATGCAAGCCCTGTTGGCTTCCAGGATTCCCGTTTCATGAATTACTTGATATATCTTGTTTCAAAGATCTTGCCAGAGCTGTTTCATATAAAATTGACACGTTTTAGAATTGCTGTGTTTGAAAGATTGTCCAGCCTGGTTTGTTGCCAGCTGCAGTTTGGGAGCACACTTCAGCTAGCTGTCTGAGTCTAACAGCTCCAGTATGGTTTGTATGTGTTTGAAATGCATTACTGGAAATCTGGTTTGAATAGAGAAGGTAATTTTTTTAATTAAACATTAGTGGTCAAATAAACCAAATTCATGCTGAATGATACATGATATTTCCTGCAAATCTCAGCCAGACAGATATTTTCCATATATTGTGTTAAAAATGTAATGGGAATACAGAAGTATGTATCAGCAATATTCATGTATTATTTCTACATTGTGACTACTGTCTTGTACATTATAGGTGGAAAACTACGCAAATGAAAAAATTATGCTGTTATATTTTTCAGGATGTTAGCCAGACTGAGGCCTCCAAATGATACTGATATTGTGATGTTGTGTCGATTATGTTAAGGCAGCAATCTCATATTGCAATTTTAGCATGTGGACTAGTCTGAAAGTTGGTGGCATTTTGAATCTTTGATTTGGAAAGATGACAATGTAGACTTTTTGGTCCTGTGATTCTGAATAATAGTATTGATGAATAAAAATTAAGTTAATGTTTCCCTGTAATAAAACAAATGCTCAAAAGTTGAATAGCAAGGCCAGCTATAACACTGTAAGTTAAAATACTTCAATGTTATTGAAAAAAATTAATACTGGCCTAAAATAGCTCTGGACATGTAAAGTGGTAAAACTGATCATGGAAATGAAGAACACGTTTTTAAAAATGCTGATCCCACAGAACTGGTAAAGTTTAAATGTCTGTCTGGAAGCCTATGAAAAAGTGTTGTGCGTACCTTTCAGCTTGCCTTTAAAGGGCTGGAAGGATCCAATTGCTTTTGTAAAGCTCGCTATCTTTTCAAAAGCTAAGCAAGTCAAGATGCCTTATACTTTCAACATTCAGGCTGAACAATTATTTAAAGCTAGGTGTGGAACTTTCAGACTTTTTCAATAATTTTACTCAGTTTTATGTTTCCTGAAATGATTGGCATTTATTGTTTCATTCTGTGTTACAAGACCTGTGCAAGACCACTAGAAAATATTCTGGCTAGCACTACAAGATGGTGCTTTATAGATCCATAGACAGATAACATAACATAACAATGTCAAGCCCAGTTCAGGGTCACAGCACTTGACACAAACGAGTAGTCAGCTTCTTGACAGAGTGCTGAGACCCTGCAAGGCCCATGTGGGCATACACCAACTTTCACACTGGGCCAATATGGAATGAGCATCCTCTGAAGCACTTATACAAAAATATACTTTTGATCCTTTTCAATGTATTTATGTCATCTACAGCAGCAAGTTGATCTGTGACAATTCCATCTCAGTAATGAACTGTGTGAAAAAGGCACAAATACTAAACTGCCTGGTAAATAGGGTAAGGGGGAAGGTTCTGAGAGGAAGGGGTTTGAATAAATTGCCACCTATAGTCATCAGCGTTCAATGAGCAGCATTACCACTTCCCTGGTAGTACATGGCTATGTGCTTCTTATGTGTTTCTCATTTCAACAGGAAGTCCTTCTATGGTAAAAAATATTTTTTTCACACAGTAGTATGAATGTACTTTTTCAATTGAAAATTTGTAATAATTGCATTTGGTTTTGTTATTCTGTGATAAGATAAAACATCTTTTCACACTTTGTCAAATTTTGGGTTGCAGAAGTCAACCCCGAGTAGGACGAAGGGGTTGTCCAACTAGTAGAAACCACCCCTGGATGGAGAGTCAGTTTTGACTTTATTTTTGTTGTCCATTGATAGCCAGCCCAATGTCAGTGGGAACTCTTCTGTGGCCAATTAGCCCTTTCCACAAAGTTTGGAAATGACACATCCATACATATATCTGCTTCCTTTTAGTTAGTCATCAATAGATCCTGTTTATTCCAGTTCACTACTTTTAATTCCAATAATTGATTTTTGCAATAATTGCAAGTACAGGGTGGTCCAGATCTAATTATGCAGATCCAGATCGTCTGGATGACTTTGATTTATGCGGGGACGATTCCAGTTTGGCGCGAAGACGATACTTCATGTCGTCAGTTCGCATACTTCTCGATGGTCCAGGATTTTTCAGGTGATTTTCTATGTAATAAACTTAATAAGTTATAGCGTGATGAAAATTGCATAATTAGATCTGGACCACCCTATGCAATATTCTTGAAAGCACTACACAAGAAAAGCTTAAAAAATGGTTTAAGGTTACATAATTTCATGAAGGAATTCTTTATTATTACAATGGTAATTTTGCTAACTTTCTTATGCCAGTATGCCACAAGTTTCTTGTATTTTATGTTCACTCCATTCTGACAGATTTTAGAATATTGTAATATAGAATGAACAAGGTAAATTAGCTGTATTCTTACAAAATAACTACAATAACATCTACAATTATATTTGATTTATGTTTACCATCTGTCTGTCAAACCTTTTTTCATGTTTGTTGTATGTGAGCTATAAAGTCTGTGTAATGAAAAGTGTAGACATACAATGTTTAAACTTATGGTGCATATTCTTAGTCAGAAAAAATGAATACTATTACATTGCAGTCACAGGCGGCACGGTGGCACTGTGGGTAGCACTGCTGCCTCACAATAAGGAGACCTGGGTTCTCTTCCCGGGTCCTCCCTGCTTGGAGTTTGCATATTCTCCCCTTGTCTGCATGGGTTTCCTCCGGGTGCTCCAGTTTCCTCCCACAGTCCAAAGACATGCAGGTTAGGTGCATTGGCGATCCTAAATTGTCCCTAGTGTGTGCTTGGTGTGTGTGCGCCCTGCGGTGGGCTGGTGCCCTGCCTGTGATTTGTTCCTGCTTTGTGCCCTGTGCTGGCTGGGATTGGCTCCAGCAGACCCCCATGACCCTGTGTTAGGATATAGCAGGTTGGAAAATGACTGAATGACTGACATTTCAGACACATTAAGTAGTGTGTATACTGACTAGAAACAGGTGCCATTGTTGTTTTTCATCAACGCAGACTCTCCCATATGAACCCCCAGACAAGCATTTCCTCTTTCAAATGCCAGTTCCCATGCTTGTCACTATGATGCCAAAGTTGTTCCAGATTAAAAAAGGCACAGCATCAGTCTTTAGGCGGCATGAAAACTTAATGTTTTCATCAGATATGAGTTACAAGCACAAGTGCTGCCACAGCGGTTAAAAAATTTCGTCCTTCCTCTCTTTCAATTGTTTGGATCCATTTTCTTCTCTGTTTCATCAGTTGGAAAGCTGTTGAAACTCTGGCATGGATGATCTTGTTTAGAATTTGATCACAAAGAGACAACACTGAAGATATACTTTGATGATTCTGCTACAGTTCAGGATAACCAGAAAAGAATTTACATGTTGACGATACCTCTCAAAAAAAATACAGTTGTGTGAAGAGGTCTAGTCGTGCATCATGTCAAACTACAAACAGCTGCAAATTCAATGTTTATCACATGAATTTTATTGCATTATCTCAATATATTCAGCTTCTTTCTAAACCCAATTCTACGTCCAAGGTAGCTGGAGACTTCTCAGCAACATCACCAGCAAAGAAACAACTAAAACTGGATTATTTGCTAGTCTATTGCAGAATCACACATCTGTCCTTATCCACATCAGCCATTCTAGAGTAGCTAACTATCTTAATCTTGGGGAACATGTCAGAAAAAGTGAAAAAAACCATCTACATATAGAATGAACACACCGGGATTCACACCAGGAACTCTTCAGTAGGGTGGAAGCATCAGTAACCATTGCACCATCATGTAGTCCTGAAATGTACTTCAATTCAATGTGATTTATTACATTTTGCATTTAAAACCTAAAGAAAGGCACACATTCACCTTAATAAGAGGATAAGTGTGTTTCCATCAGGTTGATGAGTCTGTGTAATTCCAACAGACATCACATCACAGACATTAACACTGCTTTTAAAAATCCCATACTAAATAGCATATAACAGAAGCATATGTATTGCATTTGTCCTTAACAACACATAGCACATCACTAACATTTGCCGTAAGGCATTTTATTACTACAATTGTCTGTGATGCTCCATCTATTGGAGTGACAAATAGAATGTACATTATTACTACATGCATTACAAAATACATTGCAGTACGAACATTAACACTGAGGTCTTCATTTAATACTTAGATTTCAACTCATATTAGACAGGTAGCACATCTAGTTTTACAATATAATACTGTGCTTCAACTTACTTGGTGAGCTCTTGAGATGTTGCTTTTCTTCCTCATGATACTATCTATTTTGCGATGTGCATCAGTCCTTCCTGCATTAAAGCACCCCCACAACATGATACTCCCACCCCCATGCTTGACGTTTGGGATGGTGCTCCTGGGCTTGTAAGCCTCATCCTTTATCCTCCAAACATAACAATGGTCCTTATAATCAAACAGATGGATCTTGTATTTATCTGACCAGAAGACACTTCTCCAAAAGGTAAGATCTTTCCTCCCATGCTCCATTGCAAACTGTAGTCTGACTTTTTTTTTTGTGGCTTTGGATCAGTGGATTCTTCCCTGCTGAACAGCCATTCAGGTTATGTTGATATAGGACTAATTTTACTGTGAATATAAATACTTGTCTACCTGTTTCCTCCAGCATCTTTACAAGGTCATTTGCTGCTATTCTGGGATTGATTTGCAGTTTTCGTTCCAAAGTACGTTCTTCTCTAAGAAACAGAATGTGTCTCCTTCCTGAGTGGTATGACGGCTCTGTGGTCCCATGGTCTTTATACTTGCATATTATTGTTTTTTCAGATGAATGTGAAACCTTCAGGCATTTGGAAATTGTTCCCAAGGATGAACCAGATTTTTTGGAGGTCCACAATTTTGTTTCTGATATCTTGGCTGATTTCTTTTGATTTTCCCATTGTGTCAAGCAAAGATGCAGTGAGTTTGATGGTAGGCCTTAAGATACATCCACATATTGACTCCAATTAGACTAATTGGCTATCAGAAGCTAATTGCCTAAAGGCTTGTCATTATTTTTTGGAATTTTCCAAGCTGTTTAAAGGCACAGTTAATCAAGTGTATGTAAACTTGTGACCCACTGGAATTGTGATATAGTCAATAAAAAGTGAAACACTCTGTCAGTGAACATTGTTGAAAAAAACTACTTTTGCCCTGCTCAAAGCAGATGTCTTAAATGATATGCCAAATGTATAGTTTGTTAGTATAAAATCTGTGGAGGGGTAATAAAGTGAGTTTTAAAGAATTCATCCAAAGTGTATGTAAACGTTTGACTTCAAATGTTTGTTTATGTCCTCCTCTCTTCCTACTTTGACTTTTGTCCCTATGGTCTCCTGTCACATCCATCTTGTGTTTAATAACACTGCCAATTCTCTTGTCACACCCAATGATTTAACACCTGCCTTCCACAAATCATACTTACCACAAGGCAGAGTCTTCACACTCAAACTATTATTTTAAGTTCTCAACTGATGTTATCCACAAGGGCATGGTCTACCTTTAATTCCTGCTTTCTTCACCCACACCTACACCAGCTGCCAGATCTCTCGCTTCACAACATGTTTGTGTTATTGTTGTGTATTTGTAAAGTTCCTTGATATGTTATTAGTATAGAAAGGGCCTAAATAAATATTTTACATGCTTGACTAGTAGTATTTTATTCCTTTGTCATCAGGCTACATATTGTATGGTTCATGCTATGAGACATGGCATGGCATTTAATACCTCTTTTCAGATTAATAGAAAGATTAACACTCTTCAAATAAGGTGAAGTTGTTCAGTAATAATTCCATGGTGGCACTTTGAAAGTATTTTAGCTTATCTCCAACCCAAACACAGATAAAGCTAAGTCCTGTAATAAATGGCCAAAGAAAATGCTGATACATGTCAGATAACCATTAAAAACACCTCCCTGACACATGTCGCTTTATATTAAATTGGTTTTAGGCAGTTCAGTCTCTGCAATAAGAGGCTGCACTGCACTTGATAACATGTCTCAGCCACCCAAGTTTTGCCCCCTCCCTCACAGCTTCAAGCTACACACTTTATCAGTACTTCAGAATGCAATGCCCGCATGATGTATTCTCGCCTGGAATGTGAAGAGGAGACAAGAAGGAAAAGAAAATATTTTCAAACAGGGACCCTTTGGACACTTTCCAAGTCTAAAGTTGCTGGTTGATTTGCTTCCCCTGTTTAGCAGGAACGATTTTCAGGTGAAATATTGTTTTTGCTTGTTTTCTCTTTAAGCAGCAAATAGCCTCCTGATGTTCTTGGCTTTCCTTGGCTTCCCAGACTGCCAATGCAGATGCTATTTTACAAGTTATTTTAATCTGAAAAACCTGCAAATGCAAAAAACATTATCTGCACTGGTACATAGTGGAGCTGCGACTAAGCTAAGGGTTAATGGCTTTCATGTAAGGCTCAAATGACTTTAAAATCTGGCAATCATCCAATGAGAGAATTTCCATGGGTGGATGATCACTTAGATATCAATTCTTTCCTCTAGTAAAAGAATGCATGACGGGGAACATTTAAAAAATTAGAAAACAGGATTAATTTTAAATTTCAGCCAGACTTATGGTCACTTTTCATTTTTTTCAAAGCCACTTCAACTTGTGAGGGTCAAAAGAATGACAACACTTTTAAGAAAATCTCCATTATAAGATGCCCAAACCATCTTTTGTTGGATTCTTTCAATAGTGCAGAGTGGCATATCTTGGTCCAAGACACTTCCAGGTTATGGAGCTTCTCAATCTACCCCCAAAAATTAGCCCTGCACCTCTGGAGAGAAACTTATAATTTGACCCTCTTGTATCTCATCCTTTTTAGTGTTTCCCACAACACATGGCTAGTGGAGACTGGGAAATAGATTGATTGGGAGCTTTATCTAAAAATTCCTTTCTTGTTACATCACAATATATTACCCAGGGCCTCTAAATGTATTGCAGCTGCGCCAATCCAGTTTCAGTCCCATACTCACTTTACTCAATATGACCCCAAAATAACTGTCCAATGATATCATTTTTGGATTGATTGGGAGGTACTTATTCTGAAATCAGCCCCACTGAGTTAGTTTAGTAGCATCTTCTAATAAAATGGCACAGATTGAGCGTTAATTCATTTAGTACATGATTTCAAAGTAAGCAGATCCAGACTTTGAGATAGAAATATCAAAATAAAAACAGATGTTTTGGTGAAAAAATAACGTGAGGTACACATTAATATCCTATATTTAAAAAGCCTACCTTATAATCCAGGTAGAAGTATGTTATGATGACAGGATTCTTCCAGAATATTTATGGAACATTAGAGGAAGGAGGAAATTAATGTACTGGAAGAGTACAAGGCTAGTGCAGGGCACAAACACAAACACAGTCAGTTTATAGTGGCCAGTCAACCTGATGTCTCTGGAAAGTGAGAGGAACCCAGAGTACTCAGTGAAAAACACTCATAGACACAAGTAGAACATGCACATAGACAGGAACTACAGTAGATCTGGATTTGACCCCAGGATTGTAGAACTGTGATGTGGCCAGGCTAAATGCTTTGCCATTATGTTAATACTGTACAATGATAAATGAATTTATTTAAAAAACATACTGTGGCTTTAATCTATATCTGTCTATCTATTTATACAATCACTGAGCGAATAATAAGAAATACCTGTTCATCTGCTTATGTTTGCAATTATCTAATAAGCCAATCATGTGGTAGAAATGCCAATGTATAAAGACATGCAACACAGGTCAGGAACTTCAGTTAATTTTCACATCAAAAACCCAGAATGGGGAAAAATGTGATATCAGTGATTTTGGCTGTGGTATGACTGTTGGTGCCAGATGGGCTGGTTTGAGTATTTCTACAACTGCTGATCTCCTGGGATTTTTATGTACAAGAATGCTGTGGAAAATTAAAAACAATCAGTTAGTGGCAGCTCTGCCGACAGAAATGCCTTGTTGATAAGAGAAGTCAATGTAGTATGGCCAGACTAGTTCAAGCTGACAGGAAAGTTACAGTAACTCAGAGAACCACTGCGTACAACTGGTGAGCAGATAAGCATCTCAGAGTGGTTTCTATCCTGTCAGCCAAGAACAGAAAGCTGAAGCTTCAGTGGGCATAGGCTTATCAAAACTGGATGGTTAAGGAATGGAGAAACTCCTGGTCTAATGAATCTTGATTTCTGCTGAAGTACACAGATAGCACAATCAGAATTTTGGCACCAACAGCATGAATTCATACATCCAAACTCTCTCGTCTACAGTCCAGGCTGGTGGGTGGTGGTGAATGTTTTCTTGGTACACTTTGGGCCCATTAATATCAATCAATCATCATTTGAATGCCACAGCTAATTTGAATATTGTATGCTGACCATGTGCATTCCTTAATGGCCACAATTTACCCATCTTCTAATTGCTACTTCCAGCATGATAATGCATTATTTCACACAACAAAAGTCATCTCAAAGTGGTTTCATGAACATGACAGTGTTCTTTAGTGGCCTTTCCAGTCACCTGGGGCCTCATGCATAACACCGTGCGTAGAATTCGCACTATAACATGACGTAAGCACAAAAGCCAAAATGTGCTTACGCACAGAAAAATCCAGATGCAGGAATCTGTGAGTACTCCAACTTCCACGTTCTTCAGCTACATAAATCCTGTTCTTTTCTTAGTCAGAAAAAATGAATACTATTACATTGCAGTCACAGGCAGCACGGTGGCACTGTGGGTAGCACTGCTGCCTCACAATAAGGAGACCTGGGTTCTCTTCCCGGGTCCTCCCTGCGTGGAGTTTGCATATTCTCCCCTTGTCTGCATGGGTTTCCTCCCACAGTCCAAAGACATGCAGGTTAGGTGCATTGGCGATCCTAAATTGTCCCTAGTGTGTGCTTGGTGTGTGTGCGCCCTGCGGTGGGCTGGTGCCCTGCCTGTGATTTGTTCCTGCTTTGTGCCCTTTGCTGGCTGGGATTGGCTCCAGCAGACCCCCATGACCCTGTGTTAGGATATAGCAGGTTGGAAAATGACTGAATGACTGACATTTCAGACACATTAAGTAGTGTGTATACTGACTAGAAACAGGTGCCATTGTTGTTTTTCATCAACGCAGACTCTCCCATATGAACCCCCAGACAAGCATTTCCTCTTTCAAATGCCAGTTCCCATGCTTGTCACTATGATGCCAAAGTTGTTCCAGATTAAAAATGGCACAGCATCAGTCTTTAGGCGGCATGAAAACTTAATGTTTTAATCAGATATGAGTTACAAGCACAAGTGCTGCCACAGTGGTTAAAAAATTTCGTCCTTCCTCTCTTTCAATTTTTTGGATCCATTTTCTTCTCTGTTTCATCAGTTGGAAAGCTGTTGAAACTCTGGCATGGATGATCTTGTTTAGAATTTGATCACAAAGAGACAACACTGAAGATATACTTTGATGATTCTGCTACAGTTCAGGATAACCAGAAAAGAATTTACATGTTGACGATACCTCTCAAAAAAAATACAGTTGTGTGAAGAGGTCTAGTCGTGCATCATGTTAAACTACAAACAGCTGCAAATTCAATGTTTATCACATGAATTTTATTGCATTATCTCAATATATTCAGCTTCTTTCTAAACCCAATTCTACGTCCAAGGTAGCTGGAGACTTCTCAGCAACATCACCAGCAAAGAAACAACTAAAACTGGATTATTTGCTAGTCTATTGCAGAATCACACATCTTTCAGCGTGAAAAGTAACACACGTGCACGCGCCTGCTGTCTCGCCCCTCTGAATATGTAAATCAATATTAATAGCCCTTAAGCTCAGCGTTCTCTGAAAAGACAATGGCAAAACCATGAGGAAACACAGAACAATTTCAGTGCATACCAAGTGGAGGCAAGGAAAAATGTACTATTTGTTGGTTTAAACAGTGGTATAAACAAGAAAAGGAAGATGATCGAGTGACATAGCGCGTCGGAGAAACTCGAAAGCTCAAGTTCACAAAGTCGCACAGTGCTGGAAATAAAAAAAGAGTCGCATATCAAACTCGCCGTGAAAAGGTGAGTCGTAGCCCACCATATGGCTTATAAGCTTATTAGGGTACAGAGAATAAAAAAGGCACATAGTGGGGAAAAAGCAGGAAATGTCAACTGAAATTTCCACTTTAATCACATAGTTTATTTGGTCATTAAAGTAGACCATCATAAACTTAATCTTAAAATTGTTTAATTTACTAGTTTCTCAAATCCCATCGTAACTAAAGTAGTATGTTAAATGCTTTGTTTTGTATTTCATGTTCTATGTGCTCTATGTGTGTGAATCACTACGTGCTTCTTAAACCGGCTTTCTCTACCTCCAACAGGACACAAAATCCATTACATTCATGATATTACAGCTCTCTGAATAACTAAAATACTGAGATGTATACGTGATATCATTTTCATGATGATAGGAGTTAAAGCATGTTATTAAACATGGGAATACGGTGGCGCAGTGATTGTGCGTGACCTTCGATAAAATAATTTATTGCAGTAGTACTGTCTCTTTCAAACATACTAACCTCCAATTCCTGTCCTTCCTTTTCTTTCTCCAAATACCCAATCGCCACACAATCAGCTCTGTAATAGACATTAAGCCATCTGTAAGCTTATAATTCTGATTCTTCAAAACTTTTAAGGAACATTGAAATATCTTCATAGTACATGTTTAATTATTCTGTCCTTCACGCCAGTCCCAGTTAAGCATACAGTGTGAGGCATGCAGGAACAATCCGTGAACGGAGCGCCAGATCCTTGCTAGCGTAGCGACACCGTGTCCTTTAATTATTAACAATATAGATTATTTAAATAAAGTTCAAGTTTTATATGTATAATATAATAAACATATTTTGCTGTATTTCATCTTAAAAATGATATTGTCATCATATGTAACTACGTGCTTTATAAAGTGGCTCAGGTTGTGCAATATTATAACTGTATCGCAAGTTTACAGTGAGGTAATTGTACTTATAAGTACAAACAGGTCTACAAGGAGCAGTTGATGGAATGATTGATTGTGTTTAGAGCTGTTGGGATGAAACTGTTTCTGAACCGCGAGGTCCGTACAGTAAAGGTTTTGAAGCGTTTGCTGTGTGAGAAGCAGTTCAACAGACAGCATGGCTGAGGCAGCGTGTGCTTGATGCTGTATACCGATAACTCTCTTTCAGATCAGCTGCTCCGAGTGGTGCAGTGAGAGTAATGTGGAAAAAGATGATCCGCTGTGGCAACCCCTAATGGGAGAAGCTGAAAGAAGAAGAAGAAGGTGCAGTGAGAGTAACAACGCTAAAGCAGCTATGGTATTTAGAATAGTTTGACCATTCTGTGGACCATTATATTGTTACAGGTTAATTACAATCACATGCATTAAACTAATAAACAATATACGCTTAATTTCAGTGTATTTATAAAGCCGCGTCAGTAATGTGGATCTGAAACAGAAAGATAAACTACACGGGAACAGTAGCACTGCTTTGACTCTGGGTGCCGCCAGTCTGCAAAACCGAGCGGAGAACTTGCGTTAGACAGGGTATACATGAGGCCCCTTATCTGAATCCAATAGAATACCTTCTGGATGTGGTACAACTACAGTAGAGATATGCAGCATGAATATACAGAGCTGACAAATCTACAGAACAACTATAAAAAATAAGAAAAGAGTGTAAAACAATTATTATTATAGTGGTCATTAGAACAAAAGCAAGATATACAAAAACACAAATAGACTTTAAGCATTTGAACAAAATCTATTGAAAAAGAACCTTCAACTCAATGTTTTCTCATTTGAAAAACACCACCCCCCTGTTCAAGCAATATTTACTCTTTGCAGATTACAAATTTGTTTTACAGTCAGGTATGATTTTTAAATTTTGTTTTTTACTTCAGTGCAATCAGTACAAAATTCTCCCATAAGAACTTTCTTTATTTTTGCTTAATCTATTACATAGCTAAGGGGATTTCACAGTTTTCTAATATAGACAGTCCAAGAGCTATGTATAAAAGCACATTTCAGTATTTAAAAAAACAGAATTCAAATCTTGGCTACTTTATGCTTATGATTCTTTTATTTTAATTTATGGTGAAAAAATACAAAGCAATTTGGATTCCATATTTGAATAATTGCAGAGAAATTGCACTATTTTAAATATTTACAGTTCAGGCATTCAGGGCCTCAGAGAACTGATAGGAATTTCCTTTGTTTTCATTTTCAGTTCAGCTGTTTCCCTTACTTAAGACACCCTCAGCTAACTGGTAGCGATGAATATGCTCAAAGTGCAAGGGAACAAGTAAAGCAATCTGAAATCTGTTTTAAAATTGAGGTGAGATGAACCCCATAAAAGCCAAATGTATGAACCGGATATACAGGGTGCCACCTTTATAATGCTAAGATTTCCAGTATGCCCTTCTAAAGCAGGTTTTAGCATTAAACAGATGTAATTTTTATCAGTTCTTTTTTCTTTTAAAAAATAAAGATATCATGTATGTGTTATTTTACACCCCCCATGAGGTCATGAGGTCGCTTGAAAAGGGTGTGTGGCACTCCTGATATCTATGCAAAAGGACAAAGGACCAAGTCTTTAGAGTCCTGGGGCCTCATGTATAAACGGTGCATACGCACAGAAATGTTGCGTAAAAACATTTCCATGTTCAAATCGTGATGGATAAAACCTAAACTTGGTGTAAAGCCATGCACATTTCCACGGTACCTCATACCCTGTCATACGCAAGTTCTCCACTCGGTTTTGCAGACTATCAGCACCCAGTGTCAAAGCAGTGCTACTGTTCCTGTGTGGCTACCCTTTCTTTCTTAGATCCACATTCCTGATGCGGCTTTATAAATACACTGAAACTAACTGCATATTGTTTATTAGTGTAATGCATCTAATTGTTATTAACCTGTAACAATATAATGGTCCAGGGAATAGCCATAGTATTCCAAATACCATAACCGCTTTGGCGTTGTTACTCTCACTGCACCTTCTTTTTCTTCTTTCAGCAGCTCCCGTTAAGGGTTGCAACAGCGGATCATCTTTTTCCATATTACTCTCACTGCACCACTCGGAGTATTTTTATCACTGTATCTGAGTGGGAAATCACAGCAACAACTGATCGGAAAGAGAATTATCGGTATACAGCATCAAGCACATGCTGCCTCAGTCATGGCAAAACATTTCAAAGCCTTTCCCAAGTACTATATACGCAGTCAATCAATTGCTCCTTGTAGAACTGTTTGTACTTATAAGTACAACTAGCAAAATACCCGCGCTTCACAGCGGCGAAGTACTGCCTTAAAATTTTTATTAAGAAGAAAATTAAACCTTTTTAAACTGAGGGAAAAAATACCAATAATTATTTGTTAAGGATCTCTTTATACAGTAATCCCTCGCTATATCGCGCTTCGACTTTCGCGGCTTCACTCTATCGCGGATTTTATATGAAAGCATAACTAAATATATAACGCGGATTTTTCGCTGCTTCGCGGGTTCTGTGGATAATGTGTCTTTTTACTTCCTGTACATGCTTCCTCAGTTGGTGTGCCCAGTTGATTTCATACAAGGGACGCTATTGCCGGATGGCTGAGAAGCTAACCAATCAGAGCACGCAGTTAAGTTCTCCTGACTGAGAAGCTAGCCAATCAGAGCACGCAGTTGAGTTCCTGCGTGCTGAATGCAGTGTTAACCAGGAAGTCTCATCTCGCTCATTCAGCGTCAACGTGTTTCGCTGTGTAAAGAGTTGTGCTCTTTTGTGTTTAGTCAAGCCCTTCATTATGGCTCTAAAACAATCTGCTACTGCATCAGGGGCCGTGCCCAAGCGCAAGAAGAAGATGTTAACGATTGCCGAAAAGGTAAACGTTTTGGATTTGTTGAAGGCTACGATTCTTTTTATTTAAAAAGTAGGAAAGAAATATAAGATCTACGGCCGCAGTGTCCTTTTAACCAGGGTGCAAAACGAGTTGTAAGTGGATGTAATAAAGCAGTAGTCTGGATGGAATCTGCTTTAGGGGTTTGGATTGAAGACTGCCAGAAGAAGAACAACGGCAGTGCTACACATTCGCCTAAAGTGGCTCCTTTACAAGGGCTGTAACGCTCTCCTTTGTTGTGCAGTAAAATTAAACTCATTGTTATCGGACAAGTCATCGTGTCATTGTTGGTGAGTAACCATAATTAATTTTCTTCTTACAGTGCTTATTACATGTACGTACGTTTAGTGTCACTGTACACACATTTACTGTATACTATTTTTCTTGCATTGTACGTATTTATTGCTGGTGGCCTGTCTATCGTAATGGCTGTAACATATGTGATATCGGAGACACTCAATATCTTTAAAATAATATTTAGGTTTTACTGTATATAAACAGTGTGTTTATATACATAATTTCAATGAATCTTACCTAATATTTCAGAGAATACAAAGGGATTATGCTGTATAACTCTGCGGGGAATATTTATAAACAGTGTGGGAGAGTTTATAGGGGCTTAAAATATATAAAAATAACCATACAAACATATGGTTTCTACTTCGCGGATTTTCACCTATCGCGGGGGGGTCTGGAACGCAAACCCCGCGATCGAGGAGGGATTACTGTATACCACATTGTGAGTTCGGCCCTCCGGTTGTAATATGACCAAGCTGTGCGCTGAGCTTACTCTTGAGCATGCAACGTACAGTTGGCCATGTGAACAGTAATCTTGTTTCAAATCTCACAGCTTGGATTGCTGCTGTCATAATCGGTTTGAGTTTCATGGTTTGTTTCAATTACGACAGTATTTGTAGGACTTGTGTTGAAGAGACATTCGGCATCTGTCAAGCGTTGTAAGTATACAACCGGTTTCATCGATAACTTCACATCTAGCTTTTGAGAGTTTAATCATTCATAAACATCAAAGTGTCCACTACTGAAATCGTCACCTGTGAATCTAAGATGTTTAAGAGGCATTGGCGGTTGTCGAAAGGTGTAAAATATTTGGCCATTTCGGTACACTTGAAAGCGACAACCGAACAATTCAGAGGTAGCCATCAACTCACATGCAGAACCAGGGGTGAAGGGCTTAAGTATTTCACTCTTCTAGTGCTCCTGTGTAGTATAATTATCTCCTGTACTGTCATCAGTCCACACCTTGAACCTGTCCCAGTCATTCAATACATAAGACACAATGTTCCTCCGGATATCAAGAGTGAGCCTGATATGGCCGTGCAATATGTAACAAAGAGAATGGAAAAGGCAGGTGCCATCTCCGGGCAAGGAAACCACTCGGTAAGTGACAGTTCTTTGATCGATGGTGATCACCTCGATAGACATGTTAATGGGGGTACGGTTGGAATGATAAAGGAAATGTGTACCTGAACAATGTAAAGTAAGTCTAAAATACCTACACAATAACTATAATCGTAATAAATGAACAATAAAACAGCGGAGAAGCCGTGGATTAAATAAAAAGGCTGTAGTTATCAGCAGGGAGACGTGAATCCCGTGGCGAAGCAAAGAAGGGAATGTAGAGACTGGAGCGACGGACGGCTTTATATAGGCAGGCAGCCAACAATGTGGGAGGTGTTGGGATGGGGGACCCAACACCGCCTCACACAGTGACCGAGCTGCAGGCTATGGACGTATATATGTACGTAAGTAGGATTCAGTTAGCGTTGGGAACCCGCGTACCAAATTTCTTGAAGATGGGCCGATAAGTAACAAAGACCGTTGAAAAGTTCAATATGGCGGCCGACAGTGGCATCATACCACCGAAATAAGTATGTACATTGGTTTCGGTTAGAGCAGGGAAGCCGCCTACCAAATTTCATGAAGATGGGGCCATAAATAAGAAAGTTCAACATGGCGTACGTTGTCGACCGTTATGACCGTTATGCGTAGAATTTCGAAATGAAACCTGCTTAACCTTTGTAAGTAGGCTGTAAGGAATGAGCCTGCCAAATTTCAGCCTTCTACCTGCACGGGAAGTTGGAGAATTAGTGACATTGGAAACTTCAATATGGCGTCCGACAGTGGCATCATACCACTGAAATAAGTATGTACATTGGTTTTGGTTAGCGCAGGGAAGCCACCTACCAAATTTCGTGAAGATGGGGCCATAAATAAGAAAGTTCAACATGGCGAACGTTGTCAGCCGTTATGACCGTTTAGAATTTCGAAATGAAACCTGCTTAACTTTTGTAAGTAAGCTGTAAGGAATGAGCCTGGCAAATTTCAGCCTCCTACCTACACAGGAAGTTGGAGAATTAGTGACGTTGGAAAGTTCAATATGGCGGCTGACAGTGGCGTCATACCACCGAAATAAGTACGTACATCGTTTTTGGTTAGCGCAGGGAAGCCACCTACCAAATTTCGTGAAGATGGGGCCGTAAATAAGAAAGTTCAACATGGCGGACGTTGCTGACCGTTATCGACCGTTAGGACCGTTACGTGTAGAATTTCGAAAGGAAACCTGCTTAACTTTTGTAAGTAAGCTGTAAGGAATAAGCCTGCCAAATTTCAGCCTTCTACCTACATGGAAAGTTGAAGAATTAGTGATGAGTGAGTGAGTGAGTGAGTGAGTGAGTGAGTGAGTGAGTGAGTGAGTGAGTCAGTGAGGGCTTCGCCTTTTATTAGTATAGATTACCCCACTGTAAACTTGCACTACAGTTATAATATTGCACAACCTGCGCCACTTTATAAAGCGTGTATTTACATATGATGACGATATCATTTTAAAGTTGAAATGCAGCAAAATATGTTGATTATATTATACAGATAAAACTTTAACTTCATTTAAATAATCTGTATTGTTAATAATTAAACATGTGAGGACACGGTGCCTCAGGGCTAGCAAGTTCACGTATTGTTCCTGCCTCGCGCTGTATATTTACTGAGGCTGGCGCGACACTGGAAGGATAGACGGATAGAATAATTAAACACGTACTATGAAGATATTTCAATGTTCCTTAAAAGTTTTGAAGAATCGTTCGTTGTAAGCTTACAGATGGCTTAACGTCTATTACAGAGCTGATTGTGTGGTGATTGGGTATTTGGAGAAAGAAAAGTAAGGACAGGAATTGGAGGTTAGTACATTTGAAAGAGACAGTACTGCTACAATAAATTATTTTATCGAAGGTCGCGCATGGCACAGCAGCATCTTGTGTGAGACATTAACAATCACTGCGCCATCATGTTTCCATGTTTAATAACATGCTTTCATTCCAATCATCATGAAAATGATATCACATATACATCTCAGTATTTTAATTATTCAGAGAGCTGTAATATCACGAATGTAATGGATTCTGTGTCCTGTCGGAGAAAGAGAAAGAACGGAAGCACGTAGTGATTCACACACATAGAGCACATAGAAGATCAAATACAAAACAAAGCATTTAACATGATACTTTAGTTATGATAGGATTTGAGAAACTAGTAAATTAAATGATTTTAAGAGGAAGTTTATGATGTTGTATTTTAATGACAAAATAAACTACGTGATTAAAGTGTAAATTTTCAGATTAAAGTTGACATTTTGTGCTTTTTTTTCCACTGTGTGCCTATTTTGTTTTGTCTGTACCCTAATTAACTTTCATATGACACTCAGACGGTGGGCTACAACTTGTCTTTTCACGGCTACTTTTATATGTGAGTTCTTTTTTATTTTGGGCACAGTGCGACTTTGTGAACTTGAGCTTTCAAGTTTCTCCAACACGCTATGTCACTCGATCAACTTGCTTTTGTTGATTATACCACTGTTTAAATCAACAAATAGTATGTTTTTCCTTTGCCTCCACTTGGTATTCGCTGAAATTCTTATACTTTCCCTCGTGCTTTTCCCATTGTCTTTTCACAGAATGCTGAGCTTAGGCGCTATTTACAGGTATATTGATTTGCATATTCAAAGAGGCGTAATTCTGGGAGGAATTGGGGCAGGACAGCAGGTGCTTGCACGTGTGTTACTTTTTTTTGTGTAATTATTATTATTTTTGTGTAATTGCTGGATTATTTGAATTTCCCCTTGGGATTAATAAAGTATCTATCTACTTTTCACGCTGACCAGGATTTATGTAGCGGAAGAACGTGGAAGTTGGCAAATGCACAGATTCCTGCGTCTGGATTTTTTCGGCTTTTGTGCTTACGTCATGTTATAGTGCGAATTCTACGCACGCCGTTATGCATGAGGCCCCAGGTGCTTCCTGTCTTCCTTGGGTACCGCTGGTTTGACTTGTGTCGAATGAGCAGTTGCTCATGGAGTTCTGAATGAGGCACATTACCTGCGAGGGAGCGTCAGTTACAGCACTACGGCCATGTGGCGCGATTCCCCAAGGGTGATCCAGCTCAAAGGATCCTCATTGTTAAGGACCCGAGTGGCTGGACCAGGCCAAGGAGATGCCCACATAACACCTGGCTATGGCATATAAAGGGTCATTTCCGGAGGGTGGGACTGGACCATGTGTCTGCCTGAGGGGTTGCCAACCAGGATCCTGAGCTGTTTTGTCATGTGCTGAGTGTGGCAACACGCTGTGCCAGTGCATGCTCCTCAATCTGACCTGACCTGACCTGTTATTTTATAGAAACTGAGTCACAAAACACTTTCACTGGGTTATACTGTAGCTTGAGATTAGACTTTACACTGCAGTTAGCACATATTTCTCTATGATGTAATAAAAGCCCAGAAATCATTAATAAACGAACTGTTAGCTCTGTTGTTCTTATAATAGCTAAGAAAACACTGTATATCCCTCCATTAAATATTGAACCTGCTCCATCCATTTTAGGGTTGGAGTGTAACCTTGAAGGAATTTGGCACAAGATGGGGACCAAACTTATCAAAACTAAGATGGCCAAAGAAGCAAGAAAAATATACAATATATTACACTGTTAAACAGTCAAGTGTGGGTAGAATTACTTAAACAATACAGCGAATAGTTCTTTATTTTTTTGGTTTTATTATAGACAAAATAAATTAATGCATATTTCTGATCAATTGATGTACCAAATATTATTATTTCTGTTATATTCCAATTCTAAATTGGCTCTGTATGAGTATGTGCCCTTTGATAGGCTGAAACTCCACCTAGATTTGGTTCATGCCTTGTGCTTGATGGAGCTGCAACATGATAATTGTACTAAACAAGTATGAAAATGGATAGATATGTGCAAAAATGGGAAAAGGGATATTTAATTTTATATTTTATACATAATTATTGCAAACAAGGTATAGGATAGAACAAGTTAAAAATGGTTACAGAAAAATACATATTTTAGGCTTGAGTACTGCCTATACTCAACTGTTTTGTGTTCAGACTACCAATTAATTAAAAAATTACAAAGAAAATAGCACAAAACATAAGAAGTGCAGAGATACAATTACAGCTGCATTTTCACAGATATGGAAACACATTAAGGCAGCTAAGGAGAAAGTCTGCTTGTGCTCAAAGCTTTTAAATTATTGTACGCTGTGAAGTGAAATATTATTCATTTAACAATTATTTCTGAAGGTGTTTGACATGAAAGGTGCTTTTAAAAAATTTACAGTAGAGTGGAGAACAGCTAACACTGCCTCTGCAGTATGTCGTGTTTCACTTCCACTATTATGTTTCAGTGTATGTTTCTTGACTCAAAATTTAGACTGACACCATTGCCCAGTGATTAGTACTATTGCTTTTAGGCCCTTGGGACTGGGCTTTCATTCCTGTTCTATTCATGGTGGCATTTGAACAGTTTGTCCATTGGTTTTTAACAGGTACCACAGTTTTCTAAAAAAGATTTGCATTTTAGGTTAAATGTCACAGTCTGTAAACAGTCTCAGGATATTATTATTATTATTTTTATTATTATTATTATTATTATTATTATTAGTAGTAGTAGTAGTAGTAGTAGTAGTAGTAATTGTACTGTCATGTGTACAGAGTACAGTGAAATTCTTAGATGCATGTCTGACTATGCAACATATTATCACTCTACAGCCCTAGAATAATTAAGATTGTATTAAAATACATAATTTAACAGAATCATGAATCAGCTTACATAATATGTTACTTACATCTGTTTTCATAGGTACTGTGTATGTACATGTATGAGGTGCTAGACGTAATAGGGGCAGTAGTAGTAGTATTGTCATGTGTACAGAGAATATGTTCTTTATGATGGTCCCGTTTCTGACAGATTACTGTTTTGCACATAATACCAGTGAGGTAGTGATGCAATCCATTTAAAGTGGGAAGTCGGAATTTCCAAGTTTTTAGTCAGATTTCCAACTTGGAAACTTAGAACTAGTCTGTCAGTGGCAAACACCACAAACATTGATGAAAGCTGTAGTATTATACAGTTTATTAACACTTCTGTCTATTTGTGTCTCATTAAATCAGTTGTACACACAGTACTGTCCAACCCCTATCTGTGGACATGTTGCTACAGTGTTTGGATATGTAAAATGTTGTGTAATGAGTTGTTATCAATTACAATTTTTTTTGATGGCGCAAACACAACAAAGGATTTTGTGATCACATTCATATTGGTTTTCTGAATGTTTTACTGGAATGCAGTGTCAAACGATAAGGCAGTAGACAACAAAAAGGTTTTGGGATGGCCACTCCATGTACTTGAAAAACAGAATTAATAAAGAAACTCATCTTTAAATATTGAAGTTCAAAACAGAACTGAGCTAACAGGATGAGTCTGGTCTATAAATATGGATGAAACAGGTAGAGGTGGGATCAAGGAATCTGGAACAGGAAGTAATGTTGCCTGTAGATGAGTTCTGGATACCGGAAGTGATCTCATCAAAGGGTGCCGGAAGGGATTTCATCAGTGTTTGGACCAGAGGTGACATGTCATTGAGGGGCTGAGTCTTCAGCTGGTCTGCACAGGGACAGAAGTAGAAAAAATCAGATCAAAGGGTTAACCCCTGTGACGGATGGATGGGGCCCATGCCTGGTCAGAACGCCCCTTCACCACATCTGCCAGGGGGACAAGGGTGGGAAGCCTAGTATCTCCCCCTGGACACTAGATGGCAGCCTCCCTGAGTTGCAGCGGTACCCCCAGGGCTTGGAGGGATTGGAGTTCTGTACAGCTCTGTGGGGTTCCGCAGGCACCACCAGGAGGTGCTGCAACAGCAGAGGCTGGCCCCTTTTGGGCACTGGTTTCACCTTACCCGGAAGTGCAGCTGGATGTCGCTAATCAACCACCTGGAGCACTTCCAGGTGCCTGATAAAAGGGAGCCAGCAACCACCACTCAACGACCAGAGTTGGGTAGAAGGAGGACAAAGCTTGAGGAGGAGGAGGAGGAGGAGTGGTGGTGGAAGAGATAGAGGATAGTGCTTGGGACTGTGTTGTGGCTGGAGGGAGTACGGGGAAGACGTGCCCTCCAGCTGAAGAAAAATAAAAGAGTATTTGTTTTATACGTGCCTCCCGTGTCCAATCTGTGTCGGGTCGGGCGGGATATAGCGCCTTTCTTACACCCCTGGTCTGACTAAGAAACAACACATTTGAGCCCATAAACCATCTCCCACGCGCACGGGTCTGAGAATGATCAACATGGGTGTGACTTCATTCCAAGCACTGACATTCGACTTCTGAGGTAAATGGAACACAGCATAAGTCCTAGCCTAATTGCAATTTTGTAATTGAAAAGTAATCACAGAAAATGGGTATCTATTCAAGCTTATTAAAATGTTTTGAGAAGAGCAATGGTTATATCTTCTCAAGACATTACCTTTCACAGCATTATCAAGCAACTGCTTCTGTACAAGGAATACTTCACTTGAGGAAATTAATGGATGTATTTTCCAATACATTAGAAAAGTGTAAGTTGCCTACTGTCACCTAATTATTACTTATACAATGTGTATGTTTTCTATTTGAAAACCTTATCTCATAACATATAACACTATCCATCAATCTATACTAATAAGAGGCAAAGCCCTCACTCACTCACTCATTCACTCACTCACTCACTCACTCACTCACTCACTCACTCACTCACTCACTCATCACTAATTCTCCAACTTCCCGTGTAGGTAGAAGGCTGAAATTTGGCAGGCTTATTCCTTACAGCTTCCTTACAAAAGTTGGGCAGGTTTCATTTCGAAATTCTACACGTAATGGTCATAACTGGAAGCTGTTTTTCTCCATTTACTGTAATGGAGATGAGCTTGAAACCCGTGGGGGCGGAGTTTGACATCATCACGCCTCCCACGTAATCACGCAGTACGTAGAAAACCAGGAAGAGCCCCAAAAAGCGCTGAAGAAAACATGCATTATATAATTGAGAAGGCAGCGAAACAATAAGAAGCGAGCGAGTGATATATACAACCATATTCATGAGTTCTGCTACTTCGGAAACAAAGCACAGTGTAAACC
>JANRMT010062854.1:52326418-52341397 GCA_026402145.1 Polypterus bichir lapradei
ATTACATCTTGCCTGAAGAAGGGGCCTGAGTTGCCTCGAAAGCTTGCATATTGTAATCTTTTTAGTTAGCCAATAAAAGGTGTCATTTTGCTTGGCTAGTCTATTATAAAAGCAACTGAATCCTTTTTATGACTTATAGGGGTTGTCAGGCAAGAGCACTTAGGAGTTACTGACCAGACAAGTAGGTCCACCCCAGACCAGGACAGGGTGCTGCTTTAACTCAGTCTTCTCCGTCCACAGACTAGAAGCTCAGCGGCCGGTGGAACAGTGACCTCACTTCTGCTTCCTGCTCCAAACATTGCCTCTTCCAGACACCAACATTTTAGAAGACTCCCTGACTGTAAGCACATGCTCATTTGATCCAGAAGCCCAGTCTGAGCATTAGACACTCTTTTGTTTGTTTTTTGTTTTATTCGAAATTCCATCATTTTTGTGACTTTTGTATCATTGAGTGTCTGTACTTTTGTTTGACCATTTTTCACTTTCGGTTATATGGGGTTTGTCAGGTGACTCTCCAACAACCTGCTTATACCCATGTATTTCTCTCTACAGCATAAAGAAGGGACCAACCCTGGACAGGTCACCAGCCAATCACTCTGCTTATGAAGAACTTTATTATTTTCATTACACAAAGAATATTGGCAGTACATCTTTCAATTTTAGAAATTTTTGCACCAAGGGTTTTGTCCCATTTCAGCAAAAATTCACTTTAACAGGGTTCTGGAAAGCTATAAAGTTTGAAAGATACCCTAAAAGTATCAAGATGCACAATAAATTTTGACAAAGTCATTAAAGTATAATTTCTTAGAGCATATCAGCCTGCTCAGCCTTTCTGAATATTTAAATATGTGCAAAATGCAGGTAAAAAGGGGTCTTCTGGGCTGTAATGTGGTAGTTCTCAAACTCAATCCTGGGTCTCCAGTGGCTACTGCTTTTCTTTCCAAACAGTTTTGATGTTAAAGGCCAAATTCTGCTGTTAATTGAACTTGACATTTAAATAGAGGGCCTGCCCCTGCTTCCAGACTGCAATCTTGTAAATTCCCAATTGTGTACATTTTACTTATCTAAGAAATACAACAGAACCATTCTTTGGTGAAAAAAAACAACATTTATGTCATAGGAATCTGCCCATTTGTTTTTTTCCTATGCTTAATTCACTTGCTTGTAAACATTTTAAATTCATGATTTTTCATTCATTTTCTAGAACTACATATTCAATTCACTTGTATTAAGTGCACCCAAGACCATCATGCTATGCAGTAATTACAAAAATATGCAATAATGTACAAATGTACAAATTCCAACTGTCATAGATAATCTACATTCTGAAAAAGGTCATTCAATAATGAAATGAAAAAATACATCTGAAAACACATTAATCATGTGTGATGAAATATCTACTTCAAGTCAGACCAATGCCTTACTAAGGGAAAGAAAGTACTGGTAAATCAAAGTGAGTATTACACTTAATTAAAAGGCAAGGTAAGAACATAATATGAAACACAATAATGATTTTATTCTCCTTTTCTTATTACCTTACACTTATTTTAGCAAAGGGTTACAGAGACTGGAGTTTCAAATTTGTTCTGAGTACAACATGAAAATCAGTGTTGGATTGGATAATAATCCATTCTGGGGTACATTCATTCACACACACACACACACACACAAACACATGCACACACACATTAAAGGACCAGTTAAGAGTCACCAATCAACCTAATACTCATGCCTTTGTCATATGGGAGGAAACTACTTTAACTGCAGAAAATCCACCCAGTCAAAGTTCAAGCTGGGATCTAAAGTCAGGGGTTGATTGCTCTGAAGCAGAATGCCTGGTGGCACAATGGCAATGTTGCTGCATTGCAACAAAGAGACGGGTTCAAGTCCTGGGTTCGCCCCATGTCCACATAATTTTCCTCCTTCAGTGCAAAAACATGCAGGTTAGGGGGAGTGGCAATGTTTAATTGGTCTTTGTATGTATGTATGTGTATTCACCTTGCAATATGCAGAGATTGTTCCTGCTTTCTGCCTGATGCTTCCTGGGATAGGAACATATTTTAAAATAGCAGGAATAATATAATGTAAAATACATTAGTATTTATTATAATATTTTTAGATACTGTACACTCTAAACTCATTATTATTTCTAATGAGTTTGCACGCAGTTTATGTGAGGAACTTTCAGATTTGGGTATGACTGCCGATCCTAATGTGATGTAGGAGACCTTCCGTGACAAGACCCTGAAGGTTGCTGAGGGTTGTGTTGGTGTTACTGGTGTTCCCAGAAGGAGGTATTTTATCTCGCAGGGCACCCTGGATATCATCAAGAGTAGTCGCAGCACACGGCTCAGTGGCAACTCTGGTCTGTACCGGGAACTGAGAAGGGCGGCTGCGAGGGCTCTGAGGGCAGATAAAGAGGCGTTAGTTAGAGGAATCTGTGAGCAAGTGACACACCATCTGTGGTCTAGCGACCCCCATCCTGCTTACAGAGGAAACATTACGCACATCTGAATCTGTTCCTCGGAGAGTCACAGTCAGGGCAGCTGATGGAACGGTCCTTACAGATGACACTGCAGCTGTGACCCGCTGAGCTGGCTACTTTGAGCAGTTGTTCAAAGCTGATCCTCTGGCTAGGACGCTGGATATCTCTGGGTCCACGGTTCTTGAGGCTGATCCTCCAATTAGCTGTGAACCACCCAATCTCACTGAGATTGCACAGGTGATGAACCAGCTGAGGGGGGAAAGGTTGCAGGTATCTGTGGTATCCGGGGTGAACTTCTCCAGGCTGGTGGTAAGGCTGTCCTCCTGGCATTGCAAGCAATCTTTGCTTCCATTTGGGAGACTGGCATCGTCACAACTGACTGGAAAACAGGACTTGTCGTCTCTATCTGGAAAGGGAATGGTGATCGCCTGCATTGCAGCAACTACAGGGGGATAACACTGCTCTCGGTGCCGGGTAAGGTCCTTGCTAGGGTTGTCCTCAATAGGATCCGTGATCACTTGCTCACCTACCAGCGAACAGAACAGTCTGGTTTTACGCCTAAGAAGTCTACTATCGACCGCATCCTGGTACTGAGGGTTCTCATGGAGCGCAAATGCGAATATTGGCAGAGTTTCTTTGCAGCCTTTGTCGATTTTCACAAAGCGTTCGACTCAGTTGATCGAGCTGCCCTGTGGAACATCCTAAGGGTGTGTGGGATCCCATCAAGGTTGCTGTATATCATGGCCGGCCTGTACACTGGTACTGTGAGTGCTGTGCAGAGTGGAGGCAGGACCTCTGCATTTTTCCCAGTTGATTCTAGGGTTCGTCAGGGGTGTGTTCTTGCTCCTACTCTGTTCAATGCTTGTATGGACTGGGTGTTGGGCAAGGTCGTGGGGTCCAGCGGCTGTGGGGCATCTGTTGGTGAAGAAAGATTCACGGATCTTGACTTTGCTGATGATGCTGTGATCAATGGAGGCTCTGATCAGGGCACTCGAATCACTGAGCGAGTAGTCTGAATGTCTGGGCTTGCGAGTGTCCTGGAATAAAACAAGATCCAGGCCTTTAATGACCTCTTGGGCACAGCCATCAGCAGTGTGTCTGTTTGCGGAGAGAGTGTTGACCTTGTTGAGAGGTTTACTTACCTTGGCAATGACATTCATGTCTCTGGTGACTCTTCCAATGAAGTCAGTAGATGGATTGGGAGAACATGGGGGATCATAAAGTCGCTGGAAAGGGGTGTGTGGCAGTCCTAATATCTATACAAAAGGACAAAGGTCCAAGTCTTTAGAGTCCTGGTACTTCCTGTCTTGCTGTATGGTTGTGAGACTTGACGCTATCCAGTAACCTGAGACGAAAACAGGACTCCTTTGGTACTGTGTCTCCTGGAAAATCCTTGGGTACCATTGGTTTGACTTTGTGTCGAATGAGCGGTTGCTCATGGACTCCTGAATGAGGCACATTACCTGCATTGTGAGGGAGCGTCAGTTACGGCACTACGGCCAAGTGGCACGTTTCCCCAAGAGTGATCCGGCTCTTAGGATCCTCATTGTTGGGGACCCGAGTGGCTGGACGAGGCCAAGGGGTCATGCACGTAACACCTGGCTGCAGAAGATAGAAGGTCATTTCCGGAGGGTGGGACTGGACCGTGCGTCTACCTGGGGGTTTGCAAACCGGGATACTGAGTTGTTTTGTCGTGTAGTTGACTTGATTTGTACAATCTAAATCTGAGTTATAATTAACTGTACAATTTATTTTAGAGTTTTATTTTTCTAGGTTCCTGTTATTTTTGTATATTTTAAAAAATATATTAAAAAGTATATATTTTAAAACAGAAAAGATGTACAGTATTTACCAGAATACTGTGCACATGAATTGAAGATCCTCCCTCCTTTCTCGCTCATTCATTAGTCAAGAATTCTGTCTTCAATTCAATCACACAGCATTCTGTGCATTATGTTTTTGCTATTGACATTCAACACAGAGTTTTCAAGAAGTGACTTGATATTTTTGCAGAAAATTCACAGTGTGTGCCTGTTTTCACCATACAAATGGATAATAGACATGTGGATTACACAACATGAGTTATGTGAGAAATTTTTTTTCCATGGACTTTTTTCACATAGTTAGCCAGGATCCAGAACTGATCACCGCAGGTTCCCGTTGAGTTTGAATCTTCAATACGTAATTTCTCCACAAAGAAGTGGGACATTTTTCTTGGCCACCACTACAAAGTACATAGATTAAGTAGAATATTAAAAAAAATGGAAGCGGGGTATTCTTTCAACCTGGAATTGAAATATCCCAAAAGATGTCTCATAGGGTCTTTCTTATATTGAGACGTGCTAAAGACAAGTAAACAAGTACATGTAAGTAAAAAGGCTGTAAACTATGTCTACGTAAGCTGATGGAGCACCCTGCTTGAAGTATTTTTAGTGAGTTACAAGGAGTCAAAAATAAATTGGAGTCATTGGGTAGGCTGTGTTTAGCTTTGGCAGGTAAGACATGTATGATATGTGATTGGTCTGGACACACAGTATATTGCATGTCTTATACACTGTATATTTGTACATTGGTTTGTTACAATATATTAAATGTTATATTTTTTTAGATTATATCTGAAATATAAAGTACTGTATTTGAACAACGTATAGGTTACATTATATTGAAAGATTTGTCCCATTATTTCCCATTGCAATATAGTTTGTTTTTATTAAGGGTGCCAGGTTCTGTGCCTACAGGGTCAGGCTATTCACCCCGGTGTAATTGAAATATAATAATATGTTCTGGTTTTAACAGGCTATCCACCTAAAAAAATGGTTTGATTTTGCAGCAAAATACCTCTGCCAACGCAGAGGTCAGGTCATACATCACAGAAAACAGAAGCAACACCCTCAGTGCTTCGTAAAGCAGTATATCAAAAATGTATAGTCATTTCTTGTAGAAACATTTGCGTTTATTTGTAAAAATCAACGGCCCTGATCCCTCTCTGATGGTGATAATGAGACAATGCAGGCATTAAACAAATGATGACAGGAGTTTATTTATCCGTGGGCATGAGTTAACACCCAGACATACGTTACACAAATGTCCCGGTGTAGAAAATCGAGCATCTCTTTACCCTACGTTTAATCCATGTCAGTGTGCTACGTTCCGGAGTCATTCTTGGTAGCGGCGACTCTACAGCTGAATAGAGTAATGTGACAACTTCTTTCCCAGGCAGGCTACTCATTTTAAACTGGAGCCGCGAATTTGTGCACTGCCTGCAGTACAGAGTATCACTGAATATTACAAGAAGCTGTTACAAAATTACGTATATTTCTATAATTAATGAATGACGTGTAACGTTAAATAAAACAAACAGACGACGGCAAAACCGCAGGGCCGGAAGTAAAGCAAGCAGTATTTGTAAACGCGAGGGGCTCCGTCATCTCTGACCTTTCACCTACTTCACAGGGCTCGGAGGGAGCGGTTAGTGTAAAGCTGTATTAAAGCAGTTCATTGGAAGGTAGTGCACGTCGACGTGAGCCAGGTAACTTGTCTGTTTGTAATTACTATTATGATTGGTACTTTATAGGATGTGTGCCTATCCGGCCGTCGCGAACAAATTAAAAACCATTAAAAATGGAAAGGCGCGTGAACTCGCGGCCAAAATAGCTGCTAGGAGATCGAGCGCGCGCGCGTTGCTGGCCGCTCAGGCCTCGGCTGCAGGGTCAGAGCGACTGCGCGATGGGATCGGCTGGCAGGCAAGCAGTGCTGAGATAACAGTTAAAGGCTACTGTCAAGGTGAACTTTATTATAGGTGGAATAGATTTCATAAGGTGAGACTTATAAGAAACATAAAATCAGACATAAATATTCTCATTAACTAAATGTGAAGTTTGCATTGAGTTTCCAGATGTTTTTTACATTTTGTTTAGCAGCTTATTTTTAAATGGCAGCACGTGAATCACATTTATTTTAAAATTTGTGACGTGTGTATTTAAAAAAAAAAAAAACTCCCAACAACACTCTCTGTTGTCTTTACCAGTATCTAATATCTGTTTGGTTAATTCTTCTGCAATTTTGCCATGGTGCATAACCAAGTATTGATGAAATGAAAGCTGGCAGTGCTTCTTTATGGGAAATTAAGGTAATGGTAAAACAAATTTTACAACTGGTACATTATTTAGTTGGTTACAGTGCCTGTCTAGTAAAGGGGAGACTCTGAGTTTGAGGCTACATCTGCATTACTACGTTTTCATTTAAATACAGTGTTTTTAAAATGAAAACCAACTCTGCCTACACTAGTTTTTTTACAAAGTTTACAAAAATAACTGTCCAAACTAAACACACTGAAAACTTATATGATGTTGAACTTCACCTACACTGAGGATGTGTGCGTTTGTGGAAAAATCCTTTGACTTTATCGCAAATCTATAGTAACTAGTAATTCATTTGCCTTTTGTGCATGCACGCAACATTCAAACTGTACAAAATTTTTAGATGCGGACATGTAAGCAACACAACAAATGCCATAGAAAGCACCTCCTCTGTGCCCAAAATTCTGGAATACGGTTTTCTTCTGTAAAGGGTGACCAGTAATGTAATGAGCAGAATCCAATGAGGAAAGGGCAACGTAATAAACACAAACAAATTAGAGCCTGATTAAAGTCTACGTTTTCAAAACTCTTCATTTTTACCTTGCTGCGCTGGCGTTTTTAGAAGCATATAACCCTGAAGCATTTTTCTTAAGTCTGCATTTTCAGGGGTTAAAATCATCAGAGTAGTGGATGAAAGGCAAAAATATCTGCATTTTTAAACAAAAACATAGTAGTGTGGACATAGCCTGAGTCTCAGCAGTAGGTCTCGGACAATACTCTTTCTGTTATTGTCAAATCACTCTTTCCATGGTGGACTGGACCCTATCTTGGGCTAGCTCATTCTTTCTGCTCAGTGCTGATGCAGTAGTACATTTCTATACTGTGAATTGAATAAAAGGTTTGGAAGTTTGTTAGATCAAATTCCTACTTTTTGGTGGTGCATTGTAATTCATTGTTTATTGTGTGTTATTTTATTTGGCACATCCAAACTGGCCTAGTATGGTTGTGTGATCAATGCTTTTTGATACACTGGCGCTCTGTCCAAGGGTGATTACATCTTTACCATTGTTAATGCCGTTTTAGGCTCTGGCTACTCACGACTTTGAATTGCATAAGCAATGGTTGAAAAGAATAAATTAATATTGTAACAGAGACTGTCAGGAAGGTATTGGTGGACTGATTCTTCTGTCAAGGGGTAGCAATTGTTACCTACTTAATTGCACATTCAACAGACAAACAGCGCACTGACGCAACATGTAAGATGTGCCAGGACTGCAGGCCATCTTTAATGCAATTGCATAAATATAGGATTAGAAGAAAATGTGCAAAATCCAACCTAGTAGTGTTTTAGTCACGCAGAAGAAAAAAGAAGAAGGATTCTTAAAACACTTATTTGTCATGCCCACTCCAGAGTATGTTAACACTTTAGCCACTTGCACTGCCAGTAAGAATAGCAACTAAAGCCAAGGGCTTTAAATCACAAGGTTACCAGTTCATTTTTCATATTAGATGCTTTTTGTGACCTTCAGCATCTTGTTAGATAGATACTTTATTAATCCCAAGGGGAAATTCACATACTCCAGCAGCAGCATACATAAAGAACAATATTAAATTAAAGAGTGATAAAAATGCAGGTATAACAGACAATAACTTTGTATAACGTTTACTCCCCCGGGTGATAGTGTAGGGGAGGAACGATCTCCTCTGTCAGTGGAGCAGGACAGTGGCAGCAGTCTGTCACTGAAGCTGCTCTTCTGTCTGGAGATGATCCTGTTCAGTAGATGCAGTGGATTCTCCGACAGGAGCCTGTTTAGCGCCTGTCACTGTGCCACGGATGTCAAACTGTCTAGCTCCGTGCCTACAATAGAGCCTGCCTTCCTCACCAGTTTGTCCAGGCGTGAGTTGTCCCTCTTTTTTATGCTGCCTCCCCACCACACCACCGTGTAGAAGAGGGCGCTCGCCACAATTGTCTGATAGAACATCTGCAGCATCTTATTGCAGATGTTGAAAGACGCCAGCCTTCTAAGGAAGTATAGTTGGCTCTGTCCTTTCTTATACAGAGCATCAGTATTGGCAGTCCAGTCCAATTTATCATCCAGCTGCACTCCCAGGTATTTGAACATGTGTGTCCCCCTAGGTAATAATTTCACCAGTTCAACTAAAAGAATTTAAAGTCTTTATTTATAAACTTTTTAAAGCATATTCAGACAGTTCATTCAGATGGGGGAAGTATCTGGTAACTGGAAAGCTGCATTTGTAATTGTAATCTATAAGAAGGGAGAAAAATGAGATCCTAGTAATTACAGACCAATAAGCCATACATCTGTACTATACAAAATTATGAAAACTATAATAAGACACAAATAGGAAGAGAATAAAAATAATATACTTAGTAACAGCCAGCATGGATTTGTGAGAGTAAGATCCTGTCTATTTGTTATTTTCTGTATGAGTAACTACAGAAGTAGACAAAAACAAAGCATATGACATTATTTACTCTTACTTTCAAAATGAATCTTTGGGTTGGTACTAATATCAACATCAAAGGCTTCTGAAACTATTTAGAAAATAGAAAGTATTTCCATTAGAGGTAACTTACATAGGTGAGTTTCAAGTTGGTTAATTGGCAGGGGTCCCTCTGGGGTTTATCATTGGACTGTTACTTTTTCTAATTTATATGAATGACATATATTGCAACTGGGTGAATACTTTGAAGGTGCAGTTTAATGCAGAAAAAGGCACGCAGTATGAATGTTAATTATAAATATAAGGAGCAAGACACTGTCTTGTAGTAAACAACCTCTTGGATTTAGGTGTTTACATTCACACAGTGTTCTCATTCTGTCATTCATTTATTTTTTTAAAACCATTGAATATAAATCAATGTTAAGATATAAAACACAAGTGAGACTTTATCTGGAATACTGTGTATGGTTCTGGTCCCTACAAAAAAGGGACAAAATCCAAGTTCATCCTGGGACTTAGGGACATGTCCTGCTCCGACAGACTTAGGAAATTATTAAACCTTTTTAGTCTTCATTACAGAAGACTGTGTTAGGACCTAATTACGTTCTTCAGAATTCTCAAAGGCATTGATAAAGTTGACTATGCAGAAATTATCTATACTAATAAAAGGCAAAGCCCTCACTGACTGACTGACTCACTCACTCAGTCACTGACTCATCACTAATTCTCCAACATCCCGTGTAGGTAGAAGGCTGAAATTTGGCAGGCTCATTCCTTACAGCTTACTTACAAAAGTTAGGCAGGTTTCATTTCGAAATTCTACGCGTAACAGTCATAACTGGAACCTACTTATGTACATATATAACGGCCATAGCCTGCAGCTCCATTGCCGTGTGAGGCGGAGTTGCATCCCTCATCATCACGCCTCCCACGTAATTGAGTGCCTACCCATATAAGGCCATCCGTCAGCGGCAATCCAATAGAAACACTCTGCCACTAAATATTCGCGGGTGAAGGACTGTGCTTATGCAGACGAAGATGAGATGGTCAGGGTGGTGTTTGGCACAAACTCAGCAAAACTGCGAGAGAAACTTTTAAGTGCCGGGTCATAGCTAACATTAAATAAAGCCGTGGATATCGCACAAGATAGCACAAGCACAGCTGAGAACCTTCGATGCATGTACTTTGAGCGGCTCACGTGAACTGACTGTGAACGCAGTACGCAGACAAAAAGCAACAGCTCCAAAGAGCGTGGAACAAAAACGCATTACACAATTGAGAAGGCAGCAAAAGAATATGAAGCGAGTGACGCATACAAGCATATTCATAAGTGCAGCTACTGCAGAAACAAAGCACACGGTGGAAAAAGTCAATGTCCAGCTAAAGGAAGACAGTGTAAAAAAAACCCGTGCATGCAGTGTGTGATGTCTCAAATAAAGAGGAAGATGAGGTGTTTATTGATGCAGTAAGAAAGAAATCGATGAATGAAACCTGTTATCTTTACAACGGTTGACAAACACGGAATGTAACTTGAACACAACACGTCCTCCAAATATGAACCTGATTGAAAGAAATAATGATAATCAAATCCTTGATGACAGCAACACTCATAACAGTGACAAAACAATTACATTGACAATCATGTTACGTTATTTTTAAAATGTTCCCTTTTCTTTTTCATAACTTCTTTAATACACTACTTCTCCGCTGCAAAGCGCAGGTATTTTGCTATATATATATATATATATATATATATATATACCCCAATCTACACACTGTCAAATAAACCAACCACACGCCATGGCGCAACTCAAGAGGCTTCGCCTATAGCGCTGATATCTGAGGTTCGATTCCCGAGAGGGGGTACAGTGAGTGTGTACGCCTGATAAGCCCAGGATTAGGGTGAAACACGTGTCGCATACTCTTGCATTATTTGACAGTAAAACTATTTCAACCATTCTATGATCTGCTTCTCGCAACTGAAAGAGGGCACCGTGGCGGATGTTAGCCGACTTGCTGACCAACCACAAGCGTTACCTGGTAGGTAACCACCCATACAGTCAGATTCTGATTCAGACTACGAATGCCTTGAATGTAATTACCCCGATCTACATACTGTCAAATAAACGAACCACACGCCGTGTCGCAACGCAAGAGGCTTCGCCTCTAGCACTGACGTCCGAGGTTCAATTCCCGAGAGGGGGTGCAGTGATTGTGTACGCCTGATGAGCCCAGAATTAGGGCGAAACACGTGTCGCGTTCTCTTTGCATTATTTGACAGTAAAACTATTTCAGTATATATATTGTGAAATGATGAGTCTCAACACACTAAAAGAAGGTTTGGGGCAGCCACCCGTATATTGTTCCTAGCTGCAAAAGGATCTTTTAGAGCACAATCGATGTTGTTGGTTTGAGTTCCCAAAATGAACTGATTCGGTTTGGCAATATGGCGGATTTATAGTCCGTAACCCGGAAGTGACTTCAATCTGGGAGCCGGAACCGGAAGTGATGTCAGTCTGGGAGCTGGATCCGGAAGTGATGTTGAATCAGGCAGGTTTTCCAGTATTTGATCTGCAGAATTAACAGAAACAGGTTTAGAGCACCCTGCCACCCCCTGGCCCAGCAGGTAATCACCTCCTCTTGGTCCATTCAGCTCACTCCTAGTCGCACGTGTGTGACTATATATATATATATATATGTATATATGTATGTGTATATATATTGTGGAGCCGACCCGGACACAGACAGGCGGACATGTTGTTACTCAAAACCACACGTTTATTATTTACAAATATTTACAACAGTTATGGTCACTAAGACCCAGTCCGTGCACAAACCCCCAACACACACAGTCCTGGCCACACAAATGCCTTTTCTTCGGGCCGCCTCCACATTCCTCACGTGCCTTGTCCTTCTTCCACCCGACTCCAGCCCTGAATGAAGGGAGACGGCCCCTTTTATACTCTCCCTGATGAGCTCCAGGTGGTTCCCAGCATTCCCCTCTTGGCCACGCCCCAGCGTGGCGGAAGTGCCGGCTGTCCTCCCGGCAGCTCTCCGGGTATCCTTCTAATTCTTCCCCCCAGCACTTCCTGGTGTGGCGGAAGTGCTGAGGCAACATGTCCCCAAGGCATTGGGGCGCCTCTTGGCGGTGACCACGAGCCCCTGCAGGGTGGGGCTTCCATGCCCTCAACTCGTGGCCCCCAAAGCAACCAGGAAGGCGACTCCCACGTGATCCAGGGTGGGCGTAGACCCACATCTGGTCCCTCACGGCGTCCCGGCCGGGTCGTTGCCCCTGGCATCCCTGACAGTATATATATATGTATACGTATATATATGTTTATATGTGTGTGTATATATATCCCTGACAGTATATATATGTGTATATGTATATGTGTAGATATGTATGTATATGTATATATGTATATGTATATACGTATGTATATGTGTATATGTATATATATGTTTATATATGTGTGTGTGTATGTATATATATATGTATGTGTGTGTGTATATATATATATATATATATATATATATGTATATATGTATATATATATGTGGATGTATGTGTATATTGTGGAACTAGCCCCGGACACAGACAGAGGGACATCGTTTGTTCCACCCAACACACGTTTATTCACCACAACTATATACAATATTTACAGTTCATGTGCACAAACCCAGTGCCTCCAGCACCGATTCCCCAAAAGTCCGGGCCTTTCACACAGTCCTAAGTGCCTTTCTTCTGGCCGCCTCCAGTCCTCTCTCCAGCTCCGTCCTCTTCCACTCGACTTCCGCTCTCGACTGTTGGGAGACGGCCCCTTTTATAGCGCCCCGGATGAGCTCCAGCTGCTTCCCGGCATTCCTCCGTGGACACGCCCCCGAGTGGAGGAAGTGCCGGCTGCGCACCCGGAAGCCCTCCGGGTGTCCCCATTCTTTTTCCTCCCAGCATTTCCGGGTGTGGCAGAAGTGCTGGGCTCCAGGGTTCTTCAGGCACCACCGCCAGGCGGTGCCCACGGGCCCCTACAGGGTTGGGCTTCCAAGCCCCCTACCCGAGGCCACCAACAAAACCAAGTCGGTCGCCCCCTCGTGGTCGGGAGGAGGCACCAGCCCTCCTCCGGTCCCCTTGGGCATCCTGGCTGGCTCCACCCCCAGCTGCATGCGACTATATATATGTATATATGTATGTGTATATATATATGTAGATATGTATGTATATGTATATATTGTGGACGCGGCCCAGACACAGACAGGCAGACATGTTGTTAAATCACCACCACACGTTTATTTACACTATTTACAGAATAAAGTCAGTGTACACACGAACCCCCACAAAGTCCTGGCCACTCAACGCCTTCTTCTTCGGGCCGCCTCCACTCTCTCTTCTGCTTTGTCCTGCTTCCACCCGACTCCAGCCTCGAATGAAGGGAGACGCCCCCTTTTATTTTATCCCGGATGGGCTCCAGGTGTTTCCCGGCACTCCTCCCTGGACACGCCCCAGTGTGGCGGAAGTGCTGGCTGTTCTCCCGGAAGCTCTCCGGGTGTCCCTGCTCCTCTTCCCCCCAGCACTTCCTGGTGTGGCGGAAGTGCTGAGGTCCAGGGTCCCCAAGGCATTGGGGTTCCCCCTGGCGGTGACCACGGGTCTCTACAGGGTTGGGCTTCCAAGCCCTCTACCTGTGGCCCCCAAAGCAACCAGGACGGCAGCCCCCACGTGATCCAGGGTGGGCGTAGACCCACATCCGGTCCCTCACGGCGTCCCGGCCGGGTCGTTGCCCCTGGCATCCCTGACAGTATATATATATGTATACGTATATATATGTTTATATGTGTGTGTGTGTGTATGTATGTATATATATATATATATATATATATATATATGTGTATATATATACAGTGGTGTGAAAAACTATTTGCCCCCTTCCTGATTTCTTATTCTTTTGCATGTTTGTCACACAAAATGTTTCTGATCATCAAACACATGTAACCATTAGTCAAATATAACACAAGTAAACACAAAATGCAGTTTTTAAATGATGGTTTTTATTATTTAGGGAGGAAAAAAAATCCAAACCTACATGGCCCTGTGTAAAAAAGTAATTGCCCCCTTGTTAAAAAATAACCTAACTGTGGTGTATCACACCTGAGTTCAGTTTCCGTAGCCACCCCCAGGCCTGATTACTGCCACACCTGTTTCAATCAAGAAATCACTTAAATAGGAGCTGCCTGACACAGAGAAGTAGACCAAAAGCACCTCAAAAGCTAGACATCATGCCAAGATCCAAAGAAATTCAGGAACAAATGAGAACAGAAGTAACTGAGATCTATCAGTCTGGTAAAGGTTATAAAGCCATTTCTAAAGCTTTGGGACTCCAGCGAACCACAGTGAGAGCCATCATCCACAAATGGCAAAAACATGGAACAGTGGTGAACCTTTCCAGGAGTGGCCGGCCGACCAAAATTACCCCAAGAGCGCAGAGACGACTCATCCGAGAGGTCACAAAAGACCCCAGGACAATGTCTAAAGAACTGCAGGCCTCACTTGCCTCAATTAAGGTCAGTGTTCACGACTCCACCATAAGAAAGAGACTGGGCAAAAACGGCCTGCATGGTAGATTTCCAAGATGCAAACCACTGTTAAGCAAAAAGAACATTAGGGCTCGTCTCAATTTTGCTAAGAAACATCTCAATGATTGGCAAGACTTTTCGGAAAATACCTTGTGGACTGATGAGACAAAAGTTGAACTTTTTGGAAGGCAAATGGCCCGTTACATCTGGCATAAAAGGAACACAGCATTTCAGAAAAAAAACATCATACCAACAGTAAAACATGGTGGTGGTAGTGTGATGGTCTGGGGTTGTTTTGCTGCTTCAGGACCTGGAAGGCTTGCTGTGATAGATGGAACCATGAATTCTACTGTCTACCAAAAAATCCTGAAGGAGAATGTCCGG
>JANRMT010062854.1:52341797-52352192 GCA_026402145.1 Polypterus bichir lapradei
CGGTCATAACGGTCGATAACGGTCGACAACGTCCGCCATGTTGAACTTTCTCATTTATGGCCCCATCTTCACGAAATTTGGTAGGCGGCTTCCCTGCACTAACTGAAACCGATGTATGTACTTATTTCGATGGTATGACGCCACTGTCGGCCGCCATATTGAACTTTCCAACGTCACCAATTTTCAAACTTCCCGTGTAGGTAGAAGGCTGACCCCATCTTCACGAAATTTGGTAGGTGACTTCCCTGCGCTAACCGAAACCGATGTACGTACTTATTTCGATGGTATGACGCCACTGTTGGCCGCCATATTGAATTTTCCAAACGTCACTAATTCTCCAACTTCCCGTGTAGGTAGAAGGCTGAAATTTGGTAGGCCCATTCCTTACAGCTTACTTACAAAAGTTAAGCAGGTTTCATTTCGAAATTCTACGCGTAACGGTCATAACGATCAACAACGTCCGCCATATTGAACTTTCTTATTCATGGCCCCATCTTCACGAAATTTGTATGGTGGCTTCCCTGAGCTAACCAAAACCAATGTACGTACTTATTTCGGTGGTATGATGCCACTGTCAGCCACCATATTGAATTTTCCAACATCACTAATTCTCCAACTTCCCGTATAGGTAGAAGGCTGAAATTTGGCAGGCTCATTCCTTACAGCTTACTTACAAAAGTTAAGCAGGTTTCATTTCGAAATTCTACGCGTAACGGTCATAACGTTCAACAACGTCCGCCATGTTGAACTTTCTTATTTATGGCCCCATCTTCTCGAAATTTGGTAGGCGGCTTCCCTGCACTAACCGAAACCAATGTACGTACTTATTTCAGTGGTATGATGCCACTGTCGGCCGCCATATTGAACTTTTCAACAGTCTTTGTTACTTATGGGCCCATCTTCAAGAAATTTGGTACACGGGTTCCCAACGCTAACTGAATCCTACTTACGTACATATATACGTCCATAGCCTGCAGCTTGGTCACCATGTGAGGCGGCGTTGGGTCCCCCATCCCAACGCCTCCCACGTTGTTGGCTGCCTGCCTATATAAGGCCGTCCATCGCTCCAGTCTCTACATTCCCTTCCTTGCTTCGCCACCGGATTCACATCTCCCTGCTGATAACTACAGCCTTTTTGTTTAATCCACGGCTTCTCCGCTGTTTTATTGTTTGTTTATTACAATTATAGTTATTGTATAGGTATTTTACACTTACTTTACGTTACTCAGGTACCCATTTCCTTCATCATTCCAACCCCCATTACCATGTCTATCGAGGTAATCACCATCGATCAAAGAACTGTCACTTACCGAGTGGTTTCCTTGCCCGGAGATGGCACCTACCTTTTCCATTCTCTGTGTTACATATTGCACGGCCATATCAGGCTCACTCTTGATATCCGGAAGAACATTGTGTCTTATGTATTGAATGACTGGGACAGGTTCAAGGTGTGGACTGATGACGGTACAGGAGATAATTATACTACACAGGAGCACTAGAAGAGTGAAATGCTTAAGCCCTTCACTTATGGTTCTGCATGTGAGTTGATGGCTGCCGCTGAATTGTTCGGTTGGTGCTTTCAAGTGTACCGAAATGGTCAAATATATTACACCTTTCGACAACCGCCAATGCCTCTTAAACATCTTACATTCACAGGTGACGATTTCAGTAGTGGACACTTTGATGTTTATGAATGTTTAAACTCTCAAAAGCTGGATGTGAAGTTATCGATGAAACCGGTTGTAAGCTTACAACGCTTGAAAGATGCCGAATGTCACTTCAACACAAGTCCTGCAAATACTGTCGTAATTGAAACAAACCATGAACCTCAAACTGATTATGACAGCAGCAATCCAAGCTGTGAGATTTGAGACAAGATTACTGTTCACATGGCCAACTGTAAGTTGCATGCTCAAGAGTAAGCTCAGCGCACAGCTTGGTCATGTTACAACCGGATGGCCGAACTCACAATGTGGTATACAAAGAGATCCTTAACAAATAATTATTGGCATATTTTCCCTCAGTTTAAAAAGGTTAAATTTTCTTCTTAATAAAAATTTTAATGCAGTACTTCGCCGCTGCGAAGCGCGGGTATTTTGCTAGTATTTATATATATATGACAACAACACTCATAACAGTGACAAAACAAATACATTGACAATCATGTTACGTTATTTTTAAAATGTTTCCTTTTCTTTTTCATTACTTCTTTAACACACTACTTCTCTGCTGCGAAGCGCAGTTATTTTGCTAGTCATTTATATAAGTATGTAGTTAAGGAGACTGGTGAAAATAAAAGGATGTTTTTTATATTACCTGCCTCATGTGTTTTTAATTATGGGCAAGAAAATCTTTTAATGCCATGTATTCATGAAGTATGGATATAAGAACATTTATTAAGCCAATTGTGACCAATGCTATATAACTGCCAACAATATAACTATCCTTTGAAAGAAATATTAAAATCTCCACATGCTAGTTATCCAGTTGTTTGCTCACTACATCCAAAACACATGCAGTTTTTGTTAAAATATTGCTAAATAGATCTTACTCGAAAAATTAGCATACATCATATACAGAAAATGCAGTTCACATAGGATTGAATTTTTCAATTAAAGATCTACCTCTTCCCAATATTCATTTGTCCAGAAAGTATCTATTTCACAGTATTTTAGCAAAAAATGCAAGTGTTTTGGATGTCGTGAGCAAACAACTGAATAACCTGAATGTGGATTATGCACTACGAGTAATGTATTTTTTTCCCCATTGATGTTTTTTATATTGTTTGCTCTTGGCTTGCATAGTATTATAAACTTTCTTTACCTCCATCCTACATGAAAAATTGAGATTACATTTTTTTCTGTCATCATTCCAAAATAAATGAGATGAGTAACATTTAAAGAAATATATATATTTTTTGGGTGTAATATTCCTTTAAGCAGAAGTGCATTTAAATTGAAGCCAGGAAGCATTGCTTCACACAAGGTGTTGTAGAAATCTGGAACAAACTATCAAGTCATGTAGTTAAAGCAGAAACTTTGATAACTTTTACAAAGTATCTGAATGAAATATTAGAACAATGTAGCTATTAGCTAAACAAATTTGATTGACTAAATGATAATCTCTCATTTATTCATCTACTTAATGTTCTTACATTGTTTTCTTTGGTGTCTTCCAGAAATACAATGGTAATGATTAAAAGGTGCAGTGTGCTGGCTAAGCCACAGTGCACCTCCATTAGAGTATGCTCCTAGATTTTACCACTGTGAATATGAAAAGTAATATTTCATTTATTTTCTTTATCATGAAGCTAATGCCAGTCACTGAATATTAATGCCAGAGAATTTAAGGGTTAATATACTGGGAGATTTGACACATGACAATGATTTGACTTACAATGTGTTGTAGTAATTGCTAATGACTGTTATTAGGTGCACCGTGGTATTCACGGTCTCATTATATGACTGAAAACCCATCAAAAATAAAAGGCTGCCTCCACCTAGATAATTGTTAAGCCAGTGAAAATGATATTTCATTAACCTCTTTTCCAGAAAAAATTGCAGTTTTAATGATTTTAATACAAGTGTCCTATAGGGCCAAGGTTCCAAGATTAGCTTGGAGCCTGTGGGATTAATGTTCCATTTACAACATAATTACTGACTTAGTTTCCAGTTGATGTAAAAGGAGCTGCAATAGTTACAACCTTTTACATTTTTTTCTAAGATTACTTCATATAAAAAGTGCTATATATTAGGTTTAAGGTCATTCAGTTCTTAGATGGAAAGCTTCTGTACATATTTAATGCTGATTCCAAGAAATAAGATAAAGTACTGATGTACAGCATGTAAGCTCATAAAAAAATCTGGCAGGCTGCCTTGTGCAGGGCTCTATTAACTGTAATGAAGAGAGCCAGTATAGGTTTTGGCGTGTTGTAATGGAATGGTTGTTATTTTCACAAGTCTGTATAAACTGTCAGTTGGGTTCCTAAGAAGTATGTTGAGAAACACCACCACCTACCCATGGTTTATCAGTCTGCCTTTATTTCATATACATAACACTTTTAATATTTGGTACTATTACTTAAAACATTACAAAAGCCAGCAATGGTTTCCTGAGTTGGTCTTGTGTGATATCAAAAGTTTCTGATTTTCTTTTGTAAGATAAAACAGGCAAACAATGATAACGTATCAGGGCACCAAATGGCAATCACTGTATAACTGGATCAAAAACACAGTTGAAAATAATAGCACTTTTCGTTTCAATATAACATTTTTGCATATGTGTGTTCAGAGACTGAGAAGATTTTGTGGTGGTGCTATATTTAAGGCAGCCCTGGAGAATGTACAGTATTTATTACATTTTTATCCCCCCCCAACATCCCCCTTGGATTGTGACATCAGTGCTGAGAAGGGGTTTGCATCACCCAGAAATATTTAGAGATTTGTGGCTGGGAGCCTTACAGAATGTTTTCCTTCTAATCTGGACATGTTTTAAGATGGCAGAGAAAACCCTCAGCTGGGTGATGTTTTTGGATTTTGTACCAGTAGAGAAGTTACAGAAAGAAAAACTTTGTGTATGTGCGGAAGAAACTATTAAGTCTTTTTGGATTTGGTGGGTGGGTTGTTTAGAAGAATACTATCTATTTACTTCCTTGATAGGTGTAATGTGACACATGTATTATGACAGATATCTGGTGTGTTTAGTTTGTGAGGAAAGAAATTGCTAAAAATAAACTTAATTTTCATGCAAGGGATTGTTTACAAGTATATCTGGAATCAGATCACCTTGGTCTAAAAGTCAGTAATTATATTTTTCCGTCATCTGAACGTAGGCCTAATTGTTTAACCGCATTTGGGAAAGAGAAATGTTGAACTGTCAATTGATCACCACTTGGCACTGAGTAAGATCACATGGCAAAGGCAGAGGCTGAAAAGACCCAGGCAACCAAATGAAAAATGAATGTGACCTGGAAATTTTAGTGTATGCCTTTGTTTGGAACAATTGTGATTTTTACTTCTAGAAGTGCCTCTCCTGCATTGTAGGGGAGGACAAGGACATACTGAATCCTGATTAAGACCTTTGTAAGGAGAACAATTGCAAGAAGATAGGGCTAACAAGTCATTGATGCCTGTCAGGGTGTCAACTCCAGAACTCCACTGGTCGACATCAGAAAAAAGGAAGTTAAGTAATTTGTGACCTTTAGTGCAACGTTAGTGGGTGTCTTTGCATCTAACTAAGTTGTACCAGATGGCTAAGACATCAGCAGCCAGGTTATTGCCTGGATGATACATATTCTCCCTGTGTTTGCATGGATTTTTCTAGGCAGTGGCAAAATAAGTAGTGCTGCTCACTTTATCCCAAAGAATAATGAACGTAAGCTTTACTTTTGTACAGCCTTGTTACCACAGTGCCAGTGCTTTTAATCCACTTTTGTCAGCAATCCTTCTATACAATTTTTTACAACAATTAATAAAAATGTATGTACAACTACAGACATTTTTGCGAAATGTTATTGTTTATTGGTAAGACAAGCAGGCCTACTTTACCAACATACTGCACACAGACAAATTGCCAGTGTTAAATTATCTCTTGTATACACTAGTGAGGGTTCCTTTAGCATTGTGGGGAAGTACAGATTCCACATATATATTATGGCTGGGTGCAGGAATGACAGCTTAGAACGGTGTTAGGGAACTTTGGTGCACCAACTGAGTCTTCTCTTTTATTCGTTTATAGAAAAAAACAAGGTAAAAAGAACTGAAACAATGATCGGTAGTGTGTGTTCCTTCAATGGGAAATCAAACAAGGTTCATTGGTTTTATCAGAGCGCCGTCTCGCAGGCTGCTCTGGCCAGTAGTAACGCTTCTTTCCGGGACGCCCGGGGTTTTATGGGGGCTGGACCAGAAGGGGCTGGACAAAATGCCTTCACTGGGAGGTTTCTTGGCACTGTGGGGAAAGAAGGAGATGACAGCATTAGTGGCAGTGCCTCCTTTCATTTTGGCGGATTATTGCATACCTCGACTTAGCCTGTGAGTAGGTCTGTGTCAATATACATACGCATTCTTCAATCTGCTAAATCCGGTTGGAGATCTTGGAGTGACAAACTTTATTCATACAGCACTGGGCATAAGGCAGGAAGTTGTGCTTGCTTGTGAACATGAGTTGCTGGTAGTGTCACAGATGATTACACCTACACAGATTTTGAGGATTTTGCCTCATTTCAAAGCAGTAACTTGTTGACTAATACATGTTGTCCAGAGGTAGCAGCTCTTGTAATGTAGGCAATATCATTGTTTATACTAAATTCTGAGTCCAAGGTTTTTAAAAACATTTTTCCTGTCATATTACAAAGAGGGGCGGCACGGTGGGTAGCGCTGCTGCCTCGCAGTTAGTAGTCCCGGGGTAGCTTCCTGGGTCCTCCCTGCGTGGAGTTTGCATGTTCTCCCCGTGTCTGTGTGGGTTTCCTCTGGGTGCTCTGGTTTCCTCCCACAGTCCAAAGACATGCAGGTTAGGTGCATTGCTGATTCTAAATTGTCCCTGGTGTGTGTGTGTGTGCCCTGCGGTTGGTTGGCGCCCTGCCTGGGGTTTGTTTCCTGCCTTGCGCCCTGTGTTAGCTGGGATTGGCTCCAGCAGACCCCCCTGACCCTGTAGTTAGGATTTAGCGGGTTGGATAATGGATGGATATTACAAAGATAAAGATAGGAATGCTAAATTTAGAGTTAACAGACATGTAGATCACTAAGAAGATCTTCGCTGAGTTTTGACTTACTTGGATGCATATTAGTTGTGAAAAGGTGTGAGTAGAGAACAGGGGTGCAATGTTATAAAATATTAAATACTGAACAAATTTATAATCCTGACTTTTACTACTGTGTGTTCCTTTCCTGCTTAACTGACTTTCTGTTAAGCTGACTTCATAAATATCTATTAACTGTAACAAATTCCTGTAGTTTGTTAATTTTAAATTCAAATGATTTACTGTGTGCTGGTTGCCTAAACCATACTAATTATTCTGCATCTACAGCATACCACAACAGGATACTAGAAATCCACACATCTAAACCACACATTTAAACAAAGAGTTTATATGTATGGACTGAGGACTTTAAATATAATATTATCATAAATAATATTATGTACTTGGCAGACATCTTTGCACAAGCACAGTATATGATCATAATGCATTAGGTACAGTTTAAGAGCTTTGGTCTGGGTCTTCTAGTAAGTTTGAAGCAGTACTTTAGCTCAAATTTAATCTGCATAGTCAAATAGTTTAATAATCAATACTTATGTACAATAAAAAAATAGAAACTACTAAAGAAAGGTAAATTACTTAGACTCAAGTCCTTATTCATTGCCTGCTTTAAAGGTATTTATTGGTGAGTTTTCATTATTTTTTTCTATTAGCATTACCTTTTGACTTTATATGTCATGCATTCTGTTTTATTCTTAAGTTTGTTTTATAACACATATACTCTTATGTCTGTTCAGTGCATTTACTGAATTAAAAATTAATGCTTAATAAAACTGTATTTTGTGTCAAGCTATTAAACATTATTTTAAACAATATGCCTGTAATTGTATAAGTATAATGAAATAAAATATTTTTTCTGTTGCCAGAGAATGTTTTCCATTTACTTAAATAATGGATATCTTATACTATCATGCTATTTTCTAGTCAAGATAACCTGGCATCGATAAAGGGTAATCTCTGTTTGTTGTTTATGCAGGACTTTGTATAGACCAAATAGACCACAGTGTGATCTATTGACAGATGGTTTACATACTTCCCATTTAAACAAGAAGTCCAAATTTAATTCCAACCCGTTATATTACTTTTTCTTTTTTAAACATGCATTTCCCCCTCTATTTTTCTCATGAGCTTAAGCAGTCCTTAATGGAGCTGTAGTGCCTCTAGAGTTATTTATTGCAATTTGGATTTTCCAGCGTAATCTTTCACCATTATGCCACCATCAATACCTGCCTGATGCTGCGTCTGTGTTGTATTCAAAGCTGTAAAAATCTGATTTTTGACATATTAATTTTGGCCCTGGCCCCTTTATTCCCAAGTATGTGACCCAAGAGATAACTCAGACCTCATAACGAATGTGGAGTATTGGTCATGTTTAACCTAAATGCATTAATTTTATCCCCACTTTAAATTTACAGGGTAGTCTTCAATTTCCTAGATAAAGCTGGGAATGGGGCTACTATGTCTAAAGAGTGAGTACCATGGCAAAGTGTGAGTTATCAACAGAAAGACTGCCTCATACAGGTTGTGACTTTGGTGTGATGGTCAGTATGCCTGCCTTTCAAGCATGAAATCTTGATTCGATTCCAGCCAATTGCAATTAACTTTTTCTTTAATTAAGCATTTCCCTCAGTGTTCTTGTCATATTCTAAAGCCACCCCTACTGGAGCAATATTGTCTTCCAAGTGATTAATTGTAATTTGGGGTTCTTTGCACTAGAAAGAAAAAATGAAGAAGCTCTGCTGTACTAACAATAGTTATGTACTAAATGTAACTTGGTTTAAAGTTAATGAATTATTAATAATTTAAAAACATTTGTAATTCCTTTTTACATTTCCATAGGCGAGATAGGTAACAGGTAGTATTCGGATGAAGTTCTGTAGGGCAAGCAAAATACTTCACTTCCTTTATTTTCAACCTGAGCTATGTTAAATATTGTAATTGTACATAGTATCTTATAGTGTAGTGGCTCATTTGCACAGTGTCACCAGTTTGTCTTTCTGTTAGAATAAAATTTAATTTGAAAAATGTGAAATAGATTTATTTATTTACTGTATTATTTGCATTATATAATCTGAAAAAGCCTTCAGTGTCCGTAATACTCTCTTGTTCATGTCTAGCTTTATTCATTTGTTTGATGTAAAACCTGCTACATTCTTGTTTTAGGAAAGAAAACAGTTTAACTATGTGCTATCTCATTTTCAAGAGTTATCAATATTTAATATTTTTTCACATTTTTTTAAATATTATACACATGTAATTTAAAGCTGTTGGTACCTAAGCAGGCTAGGGAAAATGCAGGGTCTAAAGTTTTTTTATTATTAATCACTGAAAAATATTTCACCTAATATGACAGTGGTAGAGGATTCCTCTTTGACTTTTATAGCTGTATCCTGAGCAGGGGAAATGTAATACAGAAAAACTTGGAATGGTCCAATTATTTCACAGTAAACCTCCCCAGGCTACGTTTTCAAAGACAAATTGTCTTTTTGGGTATAGCAGGGATGGTGCAGTTTAAAGACAGGAATTTTTTATTTATTTTTTTTCCTTATTGCTCCTATCAGTCGGTCTGCCTGTACTAAACAGAGTCCATTTAGCTATGCTATTTGATCACTTTAGATGAATCAAGAGATGTGATTGATTTTGTCATATTAATATTAAGTTTCTTTAAATAAATTTTATTGAAAATATCAACAATATTTGAACACTGGAGGGGCCAACATCATACATACAGATTTTGAGGATCATTAGATAATTATATTCTGCTGATTGAAAACTGAATAAATGACTGTAGTATAGTTTATATCCTGAGGTTGTCACAAGCACCAACACTCGGAGACTAATAAATATAATAATTAACCCATTTCTAAACACTTATATAAACATAGTTCTAATAGATTTGAATGATGTATTTTCAGGGTTGGCTTTATTGCCAATGCTGTTTCATAAGCAGGATCTTTGGTTGTTGAAGCATTTCATTTTGTGCAAGGGAAAATAAACAAGATCAGGGAACTGTACCTAGGAAAATCCATTTTATGAAATCAAAAAGTAAATTTTCTCCTGCAAAATAATGATAGACTACTCCCAGATAAATGTATCTCCTTTTAGCCAACCAGTTTCCAGAGGACAAAGTCTAAAAATGATCTCCTGTTGACTACACATCAATAAGATATCTAAGTGTGGCATCAGTAGATTGGAGGTAACTAGTTGAAACATTTCTATTCAAAACACAGAAGGTACTTTCACAAGTCTGAAGTTGCTGAAAAAAATCAAAGCAAATGGTTTAAAAAAATCCAGAGGTTAGTAATTTTTTTAAATAAACTAAATAGGTCATGTATTTTTTTCAAAGGTTATGGATATTAAAGTGATATTCCTAGTATCTAGTGCAGTGGTGGACTTACCCTATCGAACATCTAATAATTGTTGATTTGAGAATTTGCTATATTTTTTAGTTTAATTAAGTAGCTATAGTTTTCATTTTTGCCTGTAGCTTTTTGTCCGAATGGTCATTTACCATGTACATTGACAAAATTCCATAACTTCCATAGTTTAAATTTAAAACTTTTCTTTATAACTATTGACTAGTAGTGTGCAAAGTAGCACACTAAAATGGAAAGATTAGCATTGAATTTAATTTAATTTTA
>JANRMT010062854.1:52357192-52439087 GCA_026402145.1 Polypterus bichir lapradei
TTTTTTTAATTTAAAAGGGTTTTAGTGGGCGACAGAATCAAATAATAGACATGGACATGAATATTGTAAACTCAAGCTCTTTTAATTTCTGAAAAAAAAAAATGCTTTTAAACTGCATTTGAATTCAAAACAGAAACAAAAATATCATCCCTGGTTAAAATTGGGCAGACTTAAAAATAAAGTGGTAGTTTAAGTACTTTAAGTACATTTTCAGAATGGTATTGTCTTTAAATAATAATAACCAAAATTTCAACATAAAGTGCAGTTTTTCGTCTTAAAAAAATAAGTCAGAAACATAAAAGGTAATTTGACCAACTTAATCTTTAAACTCTGAGTAACCTTAGCCAAAATTATTTTGTACATTAGGCTAAAACAGTGTGATCATTGAACATTTTGTAATTAGATGTAATTAGAATTACTAACGGTCACGGAAGTCCAATGATCCCCAGTAAGAGCCACAAAGTCCGCTTTCTGTAATGCATCTAATTTTGCTTGCTTTTCAGTGTGCACAAAACCATGCTTTTATCAAGGCTTCGCTCGGGTAGTTTTTTGAAATGAAATTTTCCTCCGATCGGTCGTAGGAACGCGCTTCATTCCGACTCTAACATTTTTGTAGCTGTGATGTGTGCATCAGTGTAATCGATGTACCAGGAAATCATGCATTGACAAAAGTTCCCCTTTGCTTGGAATTGAAAGTGTTATTAAATGCGTTATTTTTTGTTATGGAGTACATGCATCGAAGCTTCTCAGCTGTGCTTGTGCTAAGAAAAGGAAAGATTTTAAAAATAACGTAACATGATTCTGCGTTAACCGCATATTTTTTCATACGTCTCTAACCAAGGAGATGCGAGGTTAAAATGAACCGAGAAGCGCGCGTACATACTCAGTACATCCCCTCTCGGGAATCGAACCTCGGATGTCGGCGATAGAGGCGAATCCTCTACAATTGCGCCACGGTGTGTGGCTTGTCTAGTTGAGAGTATGTAGATCGGGGTATATATATATATTCGCAGCGGAGAAATAGTGTGTTAAAGAAGTTATGAAAAAGAAAAGGGAACATTTTAAAAATAACGTAACATGATTGTCAATATACAGTAATTGTTTTGTGAGTGTTATTGAGTGATGCTGTCGTCAAGGATTTGATTATCATTATTTGTTTCAATCAGGGTCATATTTGTACGATGTGTTGTGTTCAAGTTACATTCCGTGTTTGTCAATCATTGTAAAGATAAGAGGTTTCATTTATCGATTCGTTTCTTACTGCATCAATAAACAGCTCGTCTTCCTCTTTATCTGAGATGTGACACACTGCATGCACGGGTTTTTTATTACACTGTCTTCCTTTAGCGGGACATTCACTTTTTGCACCGTGTGCTTTGTTTCCGCAGTAGCTGCACTTATGAATATGCTTGTATGTATCAGACGCTTCATATTTTTTTGCTGCCTTCTCAATTGTGTAATTCGGTTTTTGTTCAGCACTCTTTGGAACTGTTGCTTTTTGTCTGTGCACTGCGTCAGTTCACGTGAGCCGCTTGGTGTTCTTGCATCGAAGGTACCCAGCTGTGCTGGTGCTATCTCGTGTGATGTCCACGGCTGTATGTAATGTCAGCTAAGACCCGGCACTTAAAAGTTTCTCTCGCAGTTTCGCTGAGTTTGTGCCAAACACCACCCTGACCATCTCATCTTCCTCTGCATAAGCACAGTCCTTCACCCGTGGATATTTAGCGGCAGTGTTTCTATTGGATTGTCGCTGACAGACGGCCTTATATGGGCAGGCACTAAATTACAAACGCCAGCGGCAGCCTGTCTATGAACTTAATTTAAACTTTAGGTTTCCACCGTGCTTTGTTTCCGAAGTAGCATCACTCATGAATATGGTTGTATATGTCAGTCGCTCGCTTCTTATTGTTTTGCTGCCTTCTCAATTATATAATGCATGTCTTCAGCGCTCTTTGGAGCTCTTCCTGGTTTTCTATGTACTGCGTGATTACGTGGGAGGCGTGATGATGTCACACGAAACTCCGTCCCCACGGCTTTCCCGCTCAACTCCATTACAGTAAATGGAGAAAAACAGCTTCCAGTTATGATTATTACGCACAGAATTTCGAAATGAAACCTGCCCAACTTTTGTAAGTAAGCTGTAAGGAATGAACCTGCCAAATTTCAGTCTTCCATCCACATGGGAAGTTGGAGAATTAGTGATGAGTCAGTCAGTCAGTGAGTGAGTGAGTGAGTGAGTGAGTGAGTGAGTGAGGGCTTTGCCTTTTATTAGTATAGATAGTACAAGGGCAGCACGGTGGTGCAGTGGTAGCGCTGCTGCCTCGCAGTTAGGAGACCCAGGTTCGCTTCCCGGGTCCTCCCTGCGTGGAGTTTGCATGTTCTCCCCGTGTCTGTGTGGGTTTCCTCCAGGCGCTCCGGTTTCCTCCCACAATCCAAAGACATGCAGGTTAGGTGGATTGGCGATTCTAAATTGTGCTTGGTGTGTTTGTGTGTGTCCTGCGGTGGGTTTGCACCCTGCCTGGGATTGGTTCCTGCCCTGTGTTGGCTGGGATTGGCTCCAGCAGACCCCTGTGACCCTGTGTTCGGATTCAGTGGGTTGGAAAATGGATGGATTATATAGTACAGTAATATTCATTTTTGTAATTGCAGTATTTTATATTTTAAATGTGTCCAAGTTTGGTGAGTTTGGCTAAGGGTTCATCTGGTTTAAAAAAGTTAGAGAAAAGAAATCATTGCTGAGCAATAGAACAGAGGTACACATTTTTGTTCTTATTATGTACATAACATTACATTTTCAAACATAACTAATCCAACTCACAGTTATATGGATGGCCAAAGTTTATCCCAGCAGCACTGGACACAAGGCAAGAAACAGCCCTGGGCAGGGTGTCAGTCCGTTGCAATGTCTTTGTCACAGCTCAACAGTGCTAACAGTACGAGACTGCAAATTCAGAAGGGTTTACTTCTGATATTGTTTCAACGATGAGTTTGACCAGCTCACTTTACAAGAGCTTTTGGAAAAGAAGCCATTATTTGTAAACCTTATCTGCTGTAGTGATTGTGTGCACATTAAAAACTATCTCTTAAACAAACAAATAAGCCCCATCTGTCATTTAGTAGTGATTATTGTTTCTTTATTATTTTATTATAACAAATGTGTAAACCATATGCATGTATCAAGAGATGCAAAAAAAATGTGTCTATATTCATTTACACAGAGGTGAACGTCGCAAATATTGGTAGCAGACGTAAAAGTAGGTGCTGCGAGTTCATGGTATAATTTTGTTTACATATTTTGTACTGCATTGAAGTTTTTTTCCACTAAAATATGGCATTATGCATATACAGTAGCATATATTATTCTATAGACTAGAAATATAGCCCTTTTTGGAAAAGCTGAACTGAATTTTACATTTCAGAAGTTGTCAATATAAATTTGGTATGCATAAAACCTGTAGTTTGTGAGACACTCTGCTACACATGACAGTAGCTCACTTGTGTCACCTGATGTATGAATGATACATAAGTGAAGATCATTCAGGTGTGTGCTGGAATGTTGTTTGTTTAACTGTAACTAATACATTTCATTTAAGTCCTTGTCATTTAGAAAGAAACCAGTATTCACAATAAAGCCATGTAAAGTACTGTAGATATTTATTAAAATGCATGTTTTGAGAGAAAATACATATTTTTAATGACATTTTTGTCAGTAAATACACATATACCCTTTAGTATTTTAAAACAACAAACATAATTTAATTCAGAATCAAAGTCATCAGTTTACAGTTCAGTTATACAGTATTGAGTTTTAAAAGTAGGAGATGCAATACAAATCAAGAAATAATAAACAGACATTCAATAAAAATTATTTTATCTTAAGATAAATACTATACTTGTTTGAGCAGATACATAACAATCGTATAGATTGTTGCTGTAGCATTAGAAAATACAAAAAAAATCCTGATAATTACATCAGAAGATAATTATCACATTAGGGATATCCCAGAAAAGACCTAAAGATTTCATTGCAGAACCTGTGGATACATGCTTCTATTGTCAAATACAAAAACTGAACTTTTTGTTATTTGAAACAAAAATAATCCAAGAACTGCGGTGGGCTGGCGTCCTGCCCAGGGTTTGTTTACTGCCTTGCGCACTGTGTTGGCTGGGATTGGCTCCAGCAGACCCCTGTGACCCTGTAGTTAGGATATAGCAGGTTGGATAATGGATGGATGGATGAATAATCCAAGAGTAACCTAGTATTTTTCATTGAATTGCTTGTTTAAAACAATCACTATAATTTAAAAGAATCTTAGCAAACCTGAATCTTTTTAAGAGCAGATAATATACAAATACCAAAGCAAAGCCTATGTGATGCAAGGTGAGTCAAAATAACACAGACTGTTTCAGGAATTATGTGGAATCAATTGCTTTACTGAGAAGACCATAGACAATATCTCACTTGGGAGGCTGCTTGTTTTTTTTTTTTTTTCATCAGGGAAATATATTGCTGACCTGAAATAGAGCATTTTACTTAATTCCTACATGTTCTCTGTTGTTTCTTAACAGACCTGAAGTAAAATCCAAACTGAAAAGCCTCCTGTAGTATAATTAATTATCTTACATCCAGAAAATTATTTCAACATTGTCTGAAGCTGAGACATCATGTTGCCTGGACTTTCGAAATGCCTGCAGAGGATCAAGGCTCATCCTGAAGGACTACAGGCCCTACATAGAACAATAAAGGCAAAAGTATACCCTCCTCCTCCTCCAAATTTCACTGTTCGACATAGCTCACAGTTTACCATGATGGCTCCTTGTGTGGAAGGCATGAACCCTTTAATTCAAAAGGTTCAGGCATTGCACAAGGACCGTTATGTCAGCATTCAGTGGAATGATGGCACACAGAGCTTATATCCTTATGTATGGCTTCGGGACAACTGCCAGTGCCCACTCTGTTTCCTGCAGTCTGCTAAGGCAAGGAAACTCCTGATGACAGACCTGGATGTAACAACAGGAGTTGAAAGAGTTCTACTTACAGACCCAACAAAGGTATTCTATTCGTAGTGACCCATTGCTGTTTTGAATTTTTTCTTTAATCACAATCTTTAGTACAGTTGTTCAGTTCATAGTATATTCTGTTAATAAATTAATTTACAATAAAGCCAGAAGTCATTTGAAGATGTTAGTATTGTTTAACACACTAGAACCATCACACATTTTTCAGTTCCACAGTCATCAAAGCTATGCTAAGTGATGTCTGAATCCTTTTCTTCTCCCTAATGGTTCATCAGCTTGACATGCTGAGAGTGCATCCCTAATACTCCACCTCCAAAAACCACAGATAGCCTAAAACAGCTTGAGTAAATATAAAAATAAATAATATCTAGGCACACAGCTTTGTTTTTGCATATATTATCACTTAGCATACATTTCCAGTTTAAAAAGTAAAAATAAAACACTCCGCATCAGCAGTCAGCTAAGATTCTTGGCATGTTTCACGAGCATCATCTGCATGCAAAATGTTGGTAATTTACACAGTTTTGTTTTTTTGCATGTTAATTTTGCTACTTGGTGCTTTGTTATTCTGCTGGGAATGAGTGAGAGAGAGAAAGAGTGAGATATGCTACTCTTCAGCATAAAACACTTCACTTTTTAATTAAAAAAAAACCAAGCATATACTTTTCTGTCAGCTGGGTACATAAAATAACAGATGAAGTAGATTCTAATATTTTTCTCTATAAGTAAATTACAGCTACTAGCCGAAGCCCGCCGTAGCATACGGCGGTGTAAGAATAGGAATGGAAAACGGTGAGAAAGGAATTCATTATAACAAAGGCTTAGGAAACCACCATCGCAGTATAACGAAAATAGCAAGGAGTGAAACCAATGCCAAATGGTTGAGAGAGTACCTTCCTGTAGCAGGCTATTAAAAGCATAGACATATATAGATAGATACCGCATTCACTGTGTTGCCCAGTCGACACGGTAAGTCAGCGCGTCCACAGTATTGCGAGTGGTAAAAGTGCCATTTAAACTAATACAGGTAGACGTGGAAACTGGGTTTTCTGATGAAAAAACAATAAAGTTTTAAAAAGTATCGTTTACATACAACAGATTTTGGCGAATCGTTTGCATGCAATTATTTAAATCCATTTATACACTAATAATGGCAATTATTAAATAATAATAATAATAATAATAATAATTATTATTAAATAATTCCTCCTGTATAAGCAACATTTCTCGGACTGCTTTCTTCCATCTCCGAAACATTTCTAGACTTCGTCCTGTTCTTACGCAACACAGTACTAAAGTATTGGTTAATGCCCGAGTCACCTCACGTATAGATTACTGTAATGCTATTCTATCTGTCATCCCACAAAAACGTATCCATCGCTTACAATTTATTCAAAATTCTGCTGCCAGGATAATAACCTGCTGTTCTAAATACACTGGACATACTATACCTATTCTCTGTCAACCTCACTGGCTCACTGTTAACTACAGAATACAATACTAAATACCGCTCTTAACATTTAAAGCTCTCCACAACCTCACTGATCTCCTACAGACTGACATTCCTCTCGCACACTCAGATTCTTATCTGCAGCTGAACTTTCTGTACCACACATCAAACTCTGCGCAATGGGAGCTCGAGTGTCTCTCGTAGTGCTCCTCAACTCGAGAATTCTCTTCTCTCTCATATACATCAGCTTGATTCAATAACACATTTTAAAACTACCCTCAAAACTTATCTTTTCAAACTGGCATATCAATTGTGAATTTTGCACTGTTACTGACAGTTATCTTTGTTTGTTTGCTAATTATTACTGTTTGATTTAGCCTTCTCTTTAGCCTCGATAGCAACGGTGGATGCAGAAGGAGGATTAGAGATGGCAGGCTGGGCTTTGTCGTGCGTTCCTCATGACGCGGGAGGAGGGTTAGAGTGTTTGGGCGGGCAGGGCTCTGTCGTGCGTACCCCATGGTCAGGCGACTTGGTCGATTATACATATAGAAAAGCAGCCGGTATCAAAAAGAACAATGAAAAGTCAACATGGCTGTGAGGTTCATATGGACTGTAGCAGAGACGAAAGCGACTGAGGCTGTGTTTGGTGAGGTGTTCCATGCGGGCACATGAGCAGGCAGTACGCATGCCTCGAGAGCGAGGGTGGATGCGGCAGGAGAGTTAGAGTTGGTGGGTAGGGCTCTGTTGTGCATATCCTATGACGTGGGAGGAGGGTTAGAGTTGGCGGGTGGGGCTCTATCGTGCGTATCCCATGGTCTTAGAGTTGGTGGGAGGGGCTCTGTGAGTTGGCGGGCGTGGCTCTCTGTCTTGCGCTCACTGTCTTGCTTGCCCTTAGTGAATTATATATATATAGATACTTACATTGTTCACAAAATTTGAATACAAGCGTGCGATGGTAAACTGATAATAAAAATGTTCTCATCAGCAGTTCACACAGATGTTTTGAAGGCTATTGTGAACAGCTCTCACATACAAAATTGTAGAACACCATTCAATTTTGTTGCATGTGCATCCTCACTCAAGGGACTACCTCTGTACTTCATCAGTATCCACCTCTTGTGTAGTCTTTCACAACTCCCATTTCATTTTGTTTACAGTACAGTATAGAGCAGGCTTTTTCTTTTTAGCAGGCACATTTTGCCATGAAAGTGATGTGAATATAGTGTCAGCAATAACTTTCTTACATTATCTGTTAAAGGCTCAAAACGTCACATCACCACAGTCATGGGATATCTTTCCCTTGTGATCAAGTATGACATTTCTCCAAACAGGGAATATTGTTTTGTAGGTATTTGTTATTTACATCAGCATCAATCCAAAATTTCATGCTAAACTTGCTTGACTTGTACTTTGTGAAAGGGTATCAAAAATTGAAAATTCCATTTGGAATGAATGCTCTTCTGCTTTGGCTTAACACATGCAGTTCTGCACAAAGTCTGATATGCTGGCAAAGGTGTTAGCATCCTATGAAGCAGTGTTTAGGAAAAAAATTGTATGCTTTGAGTACTCATCTGCTGTCAAACCATTGTGGATATGTGATACAGTATAAGCAAAGTATACCTGTGCTCAGATTATGATTTTTTTTCCTAAATGGTACAAAGCCTCACGTTGCTTCCTGCTTTAGCCATGGTACAGTCTAAGATGTTAAGTCAGTATCTTCATGTAACACAAGCCAAGAAGATTTCTTCCAGCAGTGTGCTCTTCACTCATGGCTTATTTCTTCCATTATGTGCTATCCTGTGTGTTCTTCTTTAATTTTTTCAGATTGATTCTAGCCTCTGCACTTTGTAGTCTCAATTATTTGAAACACTTTGTGATGCTGTTTCAGGGGAGTTTATGTATATCTTATATTTAAACGTCTATGTGTGGAAATGTGTGTGTCTGTCCGGCCTGGAAGTTAGAGATGAAGTCGGGGTAAGGGCTCCACCTCCAAGGAAACATAAAACACAAGCGAGGCCAGCATGTCAGCAAAATGAAACCTCAGAAGAAAGATAAAATTGCTTAGCCACTAACATTGGAAAAACGGTATTCCTTTTACTTTTCCTTCTGCCGCTAATACACAAGCGAGGCGAAAACATCAGCAAAACAAATCCTCCTAGGAGAGAGATGCCCAGAGTAGTTCTTTTAAATGACATCTCTACATTTCAGTGGAGATATATATATATATATAATTGGACATCTTCCCTTTTATCATCACAGATCAGTTTAAATACCTAGGGGTAAACATCACAAGTAAATATAAAGCTCTTTATCGACAAAATGTTGCCGTCTGTATGGAAAAAATTAAGCAAGACTTGCATAGATGGTTAACCCTTCATCTCACTTTAGTTGAGAGAATTAACATTGTTAAGATGAATATCCTTCCTAAGCTTCTCTTTGTATTTCAAAACATTCCAGTATACATCAATAGATAATTTTTTAAGAACTTAGATTCAACCATAACCTCATTTATTTGGAATTCAAAACATCCACGTATCCAAAGGGCGACCCTACAAAGACTTAAGAAAGACAGTGGCATGGCTTTAACTAACTTTAAATTTTATTACTGGGCAGCGAATATACAAACTATAAAAACATGGACATGGACAGAAATAGATGAACATACACAGGCTTGGTCCACAATGGAATTAAAATCCTGCAGTACTTCTTTATATTCCTTGCTTTGTACCCCAGAAAATACAAGTTATCACTAATATACTAACAACCCAATTGTGCTTCACTCACTCAGAATATGGAACCAAAGTAGGATGTATTTTAAGATAGATAAGCTTTTATCTGTGGCACCTCTGCACAAGAACCACCTTTTTCTACCCTCTCAAACATATGCAGTTTTTAATGCCTGGAAAACATTCGGGATTAAATCACTTAGAGATCTGTACATGTACAACGTCTTTGCATCCTATGAACAATTACACTCCAAATGTAACTTTCCAGCAACACATTTCTTTCACTACCTTCAAATTCAAAACATTCTTAAACAGAACCTGCCCAATTTTCCTCACCTCCCACCTACCTCTATGCCAGAAAAAATGTTTCTCTGTCTTGAGGACTCGGACAGCATTTCCGTAATATATAAAACTATTTTTACAGTCCCTCTCTTTAAAAGATCCAAGAGAACATGGGAAAAGCATCTCAAACTCAACATTTCAGAAAAGGAGTGGAAAGTAGCAATGCAGAGAATTCACTCGAGCTCCAAATGCGCAAAGCATAGAATTATTCATCTCAAAATTATATATAGAGCGCATCTCTCTTGTTTAAAATTGTCCAAAATGTTTCCAGGGCATGATCCAGCCTGCAAATGCTGCAATCAAGTTCTGGCTTCACTAGGCCATATATTTTGGGTGTCAATGTCAATTTATTTATATAGCACATTTAAAACAACATAGTAATGCTGCGGCCAACGTGCTTTACAATAATAGAATAAAAGAAAAAACAAAAACAATAAACAATAAAACATAAATAGTAATGAAATATATGAACACAAAATAAGATAGATAATAAATAGAAATAATGTTATATGATCACAAAGAGGAAATCATCAGTATTACTGAGGGTCACTGAATGCAAGTGAAAAGAAGTGAGTTTTTAATCTTGTTTTGAACAGTTCAATTGTAGACGACTCCTTTATATGATGAGGTAAAGAGTTCCACAGGCGAGGGGCAGCAGCTGCAAAGGCCCTGTCCCCCTTGGTTTTACATTTGGTACGAGGGACAACAAGAGACAACTAACCAGAAGATCTAAGCACTCTGGATGGCTGGTGTAAAACACACAGTTCAGATAAATAGGCAGGAGCAAGCCCATGTAAAGATTTAAAAACTAGCAGCAAGATTTTAAAATCAATTTGAAAACTGACAGGCAGCCAGTGTAAAGAAGCTAAAATAGGAGAAACAGAGTCATACTTCCTTGCCCCAACCAGAAAGCGAGCGGCAGCATTTTGGACCAGCTGTAACCTGTGTATCAGAGATTTGTTAATCCCAGAATACAGCAAATTGCAATAATCGAGGCAAGAAAAAATAAAAGCATGAGTAGCTCTCTCAAGATCTTTAGAAGATAAAAAAGGCTTGATCTTACCTAATAGACGAAGTTGGAAAAAGCAACTCTTGACTACAGAATTTATTTGTTTCTCAAAAGAGAGGTTACTATCAAAGGTAACACCAAGATTGCGGACTTAAGGTTTGGAAAAGAGCCGAGAAGTCCAAGACCAATTTGGGCTTTAGCTGGTGGACCCACTATAAGCACCTCTGTTTTATTTTGATTCAGATCAAGAAAATTATTAGCCATCCAGGATCTTAGTTCAGACAGACAGTTGTGGAGTTGATTTGTTGCAGAGAGGAATATAAACCTGAGTATCATCAGCATAGCAGTGAAAAGAAATGTTAAGTTTCCTAAAAATCGCTCCAATAGGGTGAAGGTATATAGAGAATAAAATAGGACCCAAAATGAGGAACACCATATTTGAGAAGAGCAGTAGATGAAAAAGAGGAATTTAAAGACACTGAAAAGTGCCTACCAGTTAAATATGAACTGAACCAATTAAGAGCAGCCCCATTAAGCCCAACAAGATGTTCAAGTCGCATCAGCAATATGTCATGGTCAGTGGTGTCAAAGACAGCGGACAGGTCAAGGAGGACAAGGACTGCCACATCACCTGAGTCAGTAATAAGAGAGATGTCGTTGAACACTTTCAGGAGTGCCGTTTCAACACTATGATAACGCCTAAAACCAGATTGGTAGATCTCAAATAAATTAAATAAATTATTGGAGTTAAGCTATTTTTTCCAGTTAGCTTGTGCACCAAGTTAACATCATTTTGGACCAAAATCTTTAAATACCATTCAGACAGCCTTGGTGTCACAATCCGTCCTAATCCACTGTCAGATGTGTTTTGGGGTACTTTTAGATGGGCTTAAGGTGGAGAAGGACAAACAAACTGCAATTGCCTTTACTGCACTACTGGCACTTAGACTTATCTTGCTCAATTGGAAGAATCCTAACTCTATTCTAAGTCAGTGGGTAACTGATGTTATATACTATTTGAAACTGGAAAAAATCAAATTCGCACTTAGAGGATCTTTATAAAACCTTTTTCAAAACCTGGCAGATTCTAATCAATAACATTTTAGAATAAGCATTTAAATTGAGGAAGCAGGTTCTCTCCCCTCTTTTATTCCATTTATCTTTATTCATTTATTAATTTATCTATTTACTTATCTTTACTAGCATAAAGTTTTACACTGCTGGCCTAGCTCTCTTTCTCAGGAGTGGGGATTGATTTGTTTAGAACCTTTTTTTTCTCTTTGATAAAACTTGAGTTATGTGTATGGAATGTTATTTGATTTTAATATAATCAATAAAATAAAAAAAAAACATATAGCATGCAATGCTTTCACTAGGTTTTTTTTTCATTTAAAACTTTTTATTTTTGCAAATTTATTTCTGCTGCTATTGCAGAATTATATATGACTCTGTCTTGTGTTCTTGTATGTAAAGTTGCTGCTGTGCTTCTAATGGCATGCATTTGAAGATCATAACCTCTGACCAGTTATCCTGCAGGATTAAAAGTAACTCAGAAGGTTGAGTTTCCTATCCAGGTTGACTGATTTAAAACCATTTTTGGCATGTATTGCTGTGTGTCACAAATTGTTCTTTGGAAAGATTTTCTGGTTTCTACTCGTGCTAGTATTTTTTAATTTGTATTTTTGTCTTGTGATTGGGTGTTGGTTACATGTTTCTTATCTTCTGTTTTTCTACTATTTTTAACTTTTGACCAGGTCTTTTATTCCAGTTACTTACTGTAGATTCCGGAATATAAGCCTAAAATTTCGTCCTAGATTTTTGGCTTGGAGTTTGGGGGTCGGCTTATACAACGAGTATCGTTTCAGATTCAAGATTTCCAGCGCAATGCCGGTTTTGCCGATGAATACGGAAGTAATTAATGATGAAACCACAGCGCCATCTTTCAGATGAAGAAATAACTTTGCATGCCGGTACTTTAAATTAAATAAAGAATTTATTCAAAAAAGTGTTTTAGTTGTTGATTTTATTAATAAAATTTATAATAAATTATCGGGAAGTTTGAAATAAAAATTTTTGTTTTGATTTACGACCAACATCTTGCGTTACGACCCGAATGCAGTCACGTGTATCCACTTGCGCGATTGTAAACAAACAACCAAGAGCGTTAGTAAGCGTCAGTCGGAGCCCAGATACATGTGTTTGTGGATGTAATTTTGGTCATTGCAGTGATTTACCTATATATATAATTCACTAAGACCATGCAAGCAAGACACATAATTGCTAAGGAAGGAAGAGAAGATAACGAAGGTAAAGAAAGCGATCACAATCGAAACGAAGATGGAAATTGTGTGGAAATATGAGAGTGCTGTTCGTGTGACTGATCTCGCTAATATGTACAGCATGTCGAAATCCACCATCTCGACAATTTTACAAAGAAAAGATTTGCATAAGGAGGTTCCTTCTAAACAATAACCACCTTCCGTTTCATTCTCCTCCTCCCTTCCTGCAGCCCAAAGATGTCAAATTAAATGGTGAGTACAGTATGAAATTGTTGTTTCTAGAATAGAATAGAATAGAATGCCTTTTATTGTCACTATACACATGTACAATGAGATTAAAAGCAGCTCCTTCAGTGCAGACATATGTGTAGAACACAACAAGTAAATAAACAAATAAACAAATGGTGTGAAAAGATGCAAAGAAGTTGCAAAAAAAAAGTTCTGTATAGGGCTTGTATGGTTGTTTCTTTAGCCTTAGCATAACACCGGATCTGCGGCCCCGCTTCTGCTTCCTTTCTCTCCTCCGTCTGCATCGTCTCCTAGACCCGACAACAATCCACGGAGAGCCTGCTGGTCTCGCTATGTTGTCTGGGATGTTGTGCGTGTGATGAAAAACCCTCGAAACAGATGTCTGGCTCTGGACACCGATGTCTATAAGGTTCTGACGGGTGTAGCGGATGTTCGCCGAACCAATTGTGCACAAACAAGTAAAAAAAAAGTACAAAAACAACAAAAAAGTGCACTGAAAAGGAGAGCCCTAAGCCACTGTGTCCATGCGCGCCGCCATGCTCCTAGCTTAATCTAGCCTACTTCTGGTAGGCTAGGCACTTTTTATAACTTTTTGGTTAGTACATTAGAAAAATTATTGGTGTTTTGGTAAATTATGCACATTATACAACCCTTTTTTATTATGAAAAGGTTAAGTAAGTGTTGCAGTGGGAGGTTTGGAACGCATTATGGGTATTTCCATTATTTCTTATGGGAAAAATAGTCTTGACTTACAACCAACTTGAGTTACAACCAGCTCTCACAAACGAATTAAGTTCGTAAGTCAAGGGTCCACTGTATTGCGTATTTAAGTTAATCAAATTTATAACGAGTCTCCGGAAATCCACCCACCGATGTACCATATTTGCGTATATAGTTTCAACACAAAGGTTTCATTTTACCAAACTTCTCCGCAATCACTTCCTGGTTTCCATCAAAAATGCCGGCAGTCTCAAATTCTTGCCAATAAACATGATAAATATACATGAAGAGACACTTTTAAGGAAATTTAGAAAATTTTGCTTGGAGAAGGGAGTCGGCTTAAATACCGGTCATCAGCAAATACATGTAATTTAGTAGGTAGAAAAGGGGGTCAGCTTATATACGGAGTCGGTTTATATTCCGGGATCTACGGTATTCAAATAACTTAGCTATTTTTTCTAGAAGAACAATTCCATCTACTACATTTTATTCCATTTTTTTTAAATCTCAGTTTTCTTTCACATTCAAAAACAATCTCATTCGAAGAACTAACTGTGCTCATGTTTCTGTAGATATGAGTTTCAAACTATACTGGGAAGTTACTGTTAGATTCCTACTTATGGAGTACACCTGAAGCATGACTTGGATTTTGGATTTAGCACCTTTAGCACCCGAGACTTTTAAACATTTAGTTAATATAATGAATCCTTAATAGAAGCTAATTTTACAGCAAAGGATTAACAGGTTAATTAAACAAAATAAAAAGATGTATGGGGAAAAAGTCAAGAGGTGGTTTAATGATAACAATCCAAAGCAGGTCTGGAAGGGACTAAAAACAATTACAGGGCTGGGCTCTAAAAAGAATGTGAATTTTCCAGCTGACAAAGACCACAACTTTTAGCAGATGAACTGAGTAACTTTTTTGCCAAATTTGAAACAAGTGATTTCAGCACCCAAAATACAGAAATTAAGGAGATGCTTTATAAAAACACCAGGAATTCTGCTGTGATCTTCCCTGCAGATTTAATTTTTTTTTCTCCAGCCGTCTGGAGTTTTTTTTTTGTTTTTTCTGTCCTCCCTGGCCATCGGACCTTACTCTTATTCTGTGTTAATTAATGTTGACTTATTTTATTTTCTTACTGTGTCTTCTATTTTTCTATTCTTCATTATGTAAAGCACTTTGAGCTACATCTTTGTATGAAAATGTGCTATATAAATAAATGTTGTTGTTGTTGTTGTGATAGGGTTCAGTTTAACTGAAGTGGAGAAAGGCTTGCGGCAGGTCAAAACAAACAGTGCGGTGGGACCAGACGGCATATCAGGTTGGCTCTTAAAGTCTTACTTTAAGCAGCTCTCTCCAGTTTTTCATTTGCTTTCTAACTGGTCTCTGACCTGTGATATTGTACCTAATCTGTGGAAACAATCAATCATTACCCCTGTATCAAAGGTTTCTAGGCCAAGCTGTTTAAATGACTACAGACCAGTGGCACTTACATCTGTACTTATTAAATGCTTTGGACATTTGGTGAAAAACATTTTAATGACAGAGAAAAGTCTTTTCAAGACAACAATCAATTTGCTTACTGTGCAAACAGAAGTGTGGAAGATACTCTGCTTGTTATATTACATCAAATCTACACCTTTCATGATTAGCCTGGTTCATATGTCACTATTGAGGCATGAGCACTATTTTTGGATTTTTTTTAAGCGTTCAATACCATACAGCCTCATATACTGATTTGGAAATTGAACAGTATGAATGTAAACCCATTTATTACACTATGGATTCAGAACTTTCTTTTAAATCGTTCACAGACAGTTAAAGTAAAGACAATTTTTCAATATTCATTCAGTTCAAACACAGGAAGTCCACAGGTGTGTGTCTTATCACCATTACTGTTTACTCTGTACACAAGTAACTTGAGACCTGACTACTGCTCCATTATCAAGTATGCTGATGACACCTTGTTCATGCATATCTGGGGAGGATGAAAGCCACTATCTAAATCAAGTGGACCATATGGTAAAGTGGTGCAATAAGAACTCTCTCACTCTGAATGTAAAAAAGACCAAATAAATTATATTTGATTTTAAGAGACAGAAATCTGTATGTTCAGCCATTGTAGTTCTGGGTGACTGGGTAGAAATAATGACTGAATATAAATACTTAGGAACTAACCTAGATAACAATCGTAAATGAAATACAAATACAAAAAAATTATTCTCTAAATGCAACCAGCGGTTATTTCTTCTCCATAAACTCAAACTATTTAAAGTAGACAGTAGAAGTATGCAGCTAAAGGTATTGGGGCTGATGTAGATGATTTGACTAGTGTGTGTCAGAGGGCAATGTTAAAGAAACTGGAAATCATCTCAACTGATGACAGACATCCATTACATGTAGAACTAAACTTCAGTAAATCTGGAAGGATAGTCGCTTTGAAAACCCACACAAATCGTTCCAGAAATTCCTTTCTTCCTAGTGCCTTACGACTTTTCAATAAGAACTATCGGAGATAATGATTAAGGTTTTGATATATATCCTGCAGCCTTTTTTTTTGGTGTAAATATGTATTATCTAACTGCCTTTCCTTAACCTCTCTTGTTTCTATTTGTCTGTTTTATCTCATTCTGTCTGTTATTAGATGCAACTGAGAAGGCAAATTTCATGTTTTCATGTGTAAACATGACTAAATAAAGAAACATTAAACCTAACAACTTCATATCCAAACTGAATACATTTTAAATACACTGGTCTGTATCTAAATAGTACAGAAAAGTAAATTTCTTTTAAAATAGTGTGTAATTACAGTAAAGTTAGAGGAAGGTTTTTTCTAGTTATTTGTAAAAGTTTTAAAGTTTCCAATTGCACATAATTTTGTGTTGATTTATTTTTAAATGAAAAAACAAACTAAACTTGCCTCAGTATTAATTAATTAAAATATATAAATTGAATTAACAACTTGGTATAAAATTAGATCAATCCAATCTGAACCCACCTAATTTAAATCAGGGTTTTGTTGGGCTTAAAAAGAATTATTTCTGAAAAATTAAGCAATAAACATTATATGCATTGGCAAACTCGCTGTGATATTAGGTGTAGCCTTAATAATTAAAGCATTCATTTTAAAAATCTATATTTAAGGTTTTGCATAGGTTTTGTTATGGGTGTGTCTTGTCTTTTCTCCTGTTCATAATTTTCATGAGTGCCAATGACCAAAACAAAGTTCTATGCTGTGTGTCCACAAGTATGATGTACAGTATGATAGGATCGTAGACTGTAATTAAAATTTTTGTACAGCAAGATCTGCCAAATCCAGCACCTGAAGCAGTAAGAATGTCCTCTAAATCTCTGCCTCAGTCTGTATGTAATGTATGTCACATTGGGAGAAGATCAAGCAGAAGAGTTAGGGAACATTGAAGGGATTGTATTTTATTTCTGAGCTGGGGGGAGCTAGACATTGTTGTTAGAAATACAAGTGTCTGGACTGGGTAACTCCAAATATATAAACCCAGTGTATTCCTGGAGTAAGTAAGTAAGTAAATATAATTCCCTGTGATGGTAGTTTTATTATGAGGAATTACTTAGTTCAGGCATTAACACATTTGGAGTGTCTGCTAATTAAAGTAGGTAATGCCTTTTTTGAAAACTTGCATCTATAGGAAATCCGAAAGTGGAAATAGAAGAGGAAATGGAGCTCCAGCTGGCCCATTCCCAAAAAATTCAGTATATACTTGGTTACAAAATAAATGAGCAGGCACAATGTGCAGCCACAAGAATGTATGAAAAATATTAAATTAGTCTGTTTTCATCCACGAATAAGAGATTTGAAATGAACTTGCATTTTACAAAAAATAGGTGAAAATACATTATTAATAAACAAATAATATTAAATCTACAAGGATATCCACTTCATAAAGTGTATTTTATAAAAAACATATTGTTATTGTTGTATTACAAAATTGGTTAAATATACATTGATTTACATACATTGTTTTCTTAAATTGGTACAAATATATATTTATTAATGTTCAATGCAGTTGTAAGGAAATTTATGTAAAACATTTCTGCATTCTGTTGTTAAGTGATTCAGATCATGAATAGTTTTGTTGTAGTTGTGTAGTGAGGAAAACAAATAAATAAGTCATTCCTCATATCTTAGGTGTCCATTGTTTGGCCTGACCTCCATACCAGTGTTTTTGAAGCTGAGTGGTTAAGGAAACGATGCTTTTCACAATCTTCCAGAGAAAACTTACAAGAGACCCTATTTTTAAACGGTAGGAGGATATTTTTTGTTAAGCTATTTTGACTCAAAATGTATTGATATAATCAAGCTTAATATTTCCTTCCAGATTTAACACAATAGTAAACTGCCAAATTTATAAATATGTGACTATTTATTATATTTAAAATGTACAAAAATATGTATTAGTCTGATTAGCAAGTAAATTATCTATACTTTGTTTACACTTTCTTACTTTTGCTTTTATCCATATTTGCCCCTCTTACTGCCTATGGTGTATGTCACGTTTATTTTCAGTTTGGGGTGATGCACATGTGAATTCAAATGTAGATGAATATTACAGAAATTAAACCACGCTTAAAACAAATGTAAGAGCAAGAGTATTCATTTTTCCTGCCCTCTTAATTTTTCCTTTTTAGGCATATATGATAGGCTTAAGTACTTTTGGGAGATTATTATCTTTGTATGCACAGACCTTTGAAATACATTACTGACATTATCATGATGTCACCTATCTAGGCTGAGATTCCTTTCAATATGCTGGACATGAACTGCATATGTGAAAAAAATGAGATTACCAAATTTAGCATGAAAATAAAAGCTAAACAAAAAAAGAAATACTCTTTATAGAGTATTTGCTGGCTGGGTAGACCTTGACAAATAGTGATTAATAGTTCTGCTCATAATACAATCAACAATTAGATTTTCCTTTGTAGCAACAAGTTCTCAAAAGGTTTTGCACTTCAGACTATACAAATGTCAGTAAAAAGAATTCCGGGGCACCATTGGTGTTCCAGGATTCAAAACCTTAGGGATATCACATAAAACAATGTAATGATTCACATTATGAATTATGCACAGGCACTGGTTCTTTGGCTCCACATTAAGAGGAATTATTTTGTGTGATTTGCAATGGATAGCTGTTCAAATCTGGCAAGAAAGGCAGAGTTTAAATGTCTGGGTGTCTATATTAGTTTTTCAGTTATCAATTCACTAAAAGGGGAAACGGAGTCCTACTCGTTTCATTCAGTTTCCTTTTACCTGTTCTCCAACACCTAGCCGTCCAGGTAGGGACATTGTGCAATCAGAGTGCCATCTCTTTTTTGTCTTCCCAACTATCCATGGACCCTCTATAAGTCAAGGGTCTGGTACACCTAGCCCTTGCTGATTTTCCTGCTCTCTAGCATTGTAGGAGACTTGATATTTTGTTCTTTTAGAAACAATACCTAATTTATTCTTTAATTTATAATTTATTTTGGGAGCCCCAAAGGTTTCACTTCTGAGGCACTATGCCTCATAGAATTTAGGGGTACTGTTTGGTAATATCAGTTTCTTCAAAGCAGTATTCAAAACTGCCATATACTGTTGTTCAAACATGCATTCTCAGGTTAGGTTATTTATTTATTTTGTATTTTACATATGAAAATATCAAGGTGCTTCTGGCACTTTCAGAAGAAGTTGACTTCCATTTAACTTTTCTAAATGAATAAAATAGCTGAACTATAGAGAACAATTTGTGGTTAATTTTAGTTTTTCAACTCTTTTAATATTCTGGTCTCATTCCTTCCTCTCAATGTTTTTCTGTCTTTTTATTTTGTTAAAAAAGTGCATGTTATTTGTGGTTTAGCTGTTAATAATGCTGTGAACAAGTGAGACATTACATTTATGTAAAGACAAAAGTGATGTGCTAGGAAGGGAAAGGTTTGTGTAGAAACAAGGCAAATTTTATTTTATTTAATTTAATGTCTAAAAATATCTAAAATAGTGACTCAGGCAAAACATGCAAGTGGTAGGAAATCTAGTAAGCCCTGAATTTTAAAAGCCAGATGCTGAAAATATGCTGTTGCATACAATTTTCTATATTGTCGTATACAGTATCCTGAAATTCTTGGTACATATTTTTCCTTCAAAGGATATTGATTTTTTTTTTTTGCCCAGCTTTCTTCATGACTCAGTAAATCTTTGTCATTTTTAAGCTCTTACTTGAAGCCTATAAAGATGCTAATGACAGTTTGGATGCTGGTATTTGTACTTATTTGCTTAAACCTGGATGCCAATAACAATGAGAACTTTCATTGGATTCTAATCCACATAAAAGCCCTTAGAAAAACTGTTAGTTGGAAAACACTTCACATGCTGAACATCAAGAAAGCCTCTCAGTGGAAATTTTAGTTCAGCTTCCTTTGTCGACACATGCAAGACTGATTTAATACAGGGAAGACCACAGAGGAAATAAGTGCCCCGACCCCCCTGTTGTCTAGCCTGCCTTCAAGCCATTGCTGCACATTTGAGCAGGAGCCAAACTTCCAAATTCAGATCCATCTTACTCCACTTTGTTTGTCTTTCATTTCAGAAGACAGAATCCTGGAGCTTAAGTTTTTTTCTGGGTTTCTGTTTAAGGTTTTGCAAAGGATTCTTTGCAAATCAAAAAAAAAAAACATTTGGAAAAAGAGGTATTTTACCACAGATTTTGCACATTTTTTGCAGTATTCTTGTGACTGGCACAGTTCAAAGCATTAACTTTTTTCTTTTGCTCAGTCAAGCAATATTACTAATTAACCCTTACATCTTATGTTCCATTCTATATTATAGATAACAAAACCTCAAAACAGCATTTCAAATGCCAAATTGCATTGTACTTTTCTGAAAGTGTCTAGTGTAATGAGCACCTTCTTTCACTATTTCAGTGGTGCTGCTTTATTTTTAATACCACTTAATCAACTTTAAAAATGATCTCTTCAAGAAGCCTATCATCCACTGCAATAGAAAGTCATGTTTATGTATATAATACAAAAACCACTCCTTTTTAATCAGTGATTAGTAAGGTTGCCAGACATCCAACAAAAGCAGGACATGTCCTCCTTTTTGGCCTAATGTCCTCCATTCGTCTGACAAAGCTAAAAACCTAAAAAATGTCTGCCTTTTGCATGTGTACCAGCAAATAGTTGCATACTGACACTTCACCGTCAGACCCTTAAACCCAATCCCCATCCCCCTTTTTGATAGAAGATAGGTATCTCAACAAGAGTAATCCAATAAGAGGACTCTCAGCAATCCTCTGTTATATATGTATCACTAGCTATTTGCTAAGAAATCAGCATCATGAGGAGGTTGTAGAACACTTCTAATGTGTTCTCCTTTGTATCTGGCAATCTTAGTGATGAGTAGAATTTCCAGTAGGTCCTACCTTTTTGTAACAGACTGGCATAGTTGAGGAGTTTATGTATATGCATCTTGGCATATGAAACCCAGTTTGTTGACACTGTTACAAGCCTGTACCTCACAAGTGGTCTTAATGCTGAAGTGATGATAATGCTGTGAATAGTAGGGGGGCACTCTTGAGCTATCCCTGAACCAAAATAATGAACATGAAAATCAAAATATAAAACAAAAATAATTTATAATATTTCTAATATTACAGGATAAACACAAACTACAAAAAGTAAGCACGATAGAGACCTAATGCCTCAATGGCCTACTTAAACACATGGCTTTCCTTTACTATTTAAGTGGAGTGTATGGTTCAGTTTTACACCCACCTTTTGCACTCTTGCTAGGGCCTCACCATTCGACTCCAAGCCCAACTTACTTGTAGCTTGCAGGGACATCCCAGGAGAGTAACTACATTTGAATGAATAGAAGCCATGGAAGCCATACCAGCTTCCTAGATGCCCTGTAGAAAACTTAAAACTGTATGTGTAGTGTTTGCACTGGAGACCCAGGTCTTCCTGGATTTCTGTGCCCTGGCCATCATGGAGAGGTGCATGCAAATGCTACACAGACTGTTGTCTCCAGAAGGAGCCCAGACACAATATCAAGGGTTCACATGCCTCCTTCAAGGGCTTCACGTGTTAGGGCCCATTCATGTATAATCTTTGAAAATTTCCAATGTTTGTTCAGTGTTTTTCAAGCTTTCTAATGGCTTTGTGCATGCATTTTTAAAGTGTTTTTCAATATTTTTTGGGGTGTGTTTTGCCTCTTTTCAGGTGTTTTTCAGGCATTTTTCCGTCATTTTCAAAAAAGCATTTTGCAGGGAAAATATGATTGACATCATTTCAGTTTTCTAGGTTGTGAGGTGACTGTTCTGTCTCCAGAATGTCTTCTATGACTTAAGTGCTTTAAATCCTGACAAAGTACTGCAGAGCAGGTGTCGTCAGAGTGGTGTGCACACAAATTGGGTTAACTCTTCCACACCAACGAGAGTCAACAGGACGATTCCGGACTTACTATAAAATCGGAAACATCCTGGAAAATTCCAGGATTACACAAAGGAGTCCATAAGCATGTAAGCACATGATGTGTGAAAAAACAAAATAATTGTGTTATGTCACAAAAAAAAATTGCCTGCCATTGTTTGTGCAACATCATGCCCTCGTCTAGTAACAGCTGGGGGGATGTGTGAGGTGTTGGTTATCGTACACAGTGCGTAGTCAAGTGTAAAGAATTGAACATATGTTGTATTCATATAAAGCCAGTCTTGCATGTGCTGATTGGTAATTTTAATTTGCCTAGTTTATGGTCACCGAAAGTCGAAGATTTTCGCAGCAGCACTGGGGGTAAGGCAAGAAGCAAATTTAGAGCCCAGTAGCATAGCCAAGCAGAAAAATGTGTGATTACATGTAATCCAATAACAGAAACCTATTACTAGAGCGTCAGTTATATCCATCCATCCATTATCCAACCCGCTATATCCTAACACAGGGTCATGGGGGGTCTGCTGGAGCCAATCCCAGCCAACACAGGGCACAAGGCAGGAACAAACCCTAGGCAGAGTGCCAGCCCACCGCAGTAATTCAGTTATTTGCTAAGTATATTTTGAAATAGTTTGATCTGGTGGTGCAATGGCTAAAGTTCACCTGGGGACTCCGAATATTGATGGTGTGATATAAACACAGACCAGACATCATAAAAAGGTTTGGGGCAGCCACCCGTATAATATCCCTAGCTGCAAAAGGTTTATAGAATTGAAGTGAGATGTTCACAATACTGAGTCCGAAACAGAACTGATTTCATGGTGGTAAAATGGCAGCTTTAAAGGCCCATACAGGAAGTGACATCATCAAAGGGGTGTGTCCTGGAAGTGACACCATCAAAAGAGTGGGGCCCGAAAGTGACGTCATCGACGAGGCGGGACCCGGAAGCGACGTCATCTGGACCAAAAGTGGCGTGATCAAGGCGGCGGGACCTGGAAGTGACGTCTTCTAAGGTACCAGAACCTAGTGGGATTTCTCGGGAAAGGTCTGCAGGGAACTGAGAAAGACAGTCAGTGCACCCCACCCTCCCCTGGTCGGATGTGGTATTAACATTACTTAAACCCTTCAGCTGTCTCCTACTCGCACGTGTGTGACAATGGAAAAAGGGTATTGATGCCATTTACTACAAGAAAAACTAAACATGTTTTCCTAATTGAAAAGTATTACTGATACCTTTTCAGTATTCAGTGTTAAAAAGGGTAATACTAGTCAAACACACTTGCTAATAGCAATCAGTGCACAAATACACAATGAGGGAACATGCAGAACCCATATAGTTGATGCTGTAAGGAAGGAATGTCAGCTCTGCACTACCACTCTGCCTATATTTTAAAGCATCTGTACTGAACTTTAACCTAAAACTAAATGTATTCCTATAACTTTTGTTGAATTTTTGTCACTTGCTTTCAAAGTATGTTCACACGTGACCTCCACCTCAATAGCTGTCACTAGCTAACTGAAGCATGTGCATGCATGTTGAAACCAACATTTCTTTTTTATTTTTAATTTTCAATTAGCTGCTTCACTCCTGGCTTATACAAGAAAAGACAATGAATTCCTGTAAAAACGCTGCCAAAACTCTTGTTTTCTTTAACAGCCTTAACTATTGATTTCAATGGAACAAGTGTTTGGCTGAAAATGCTCAGAAACATGGTGTTTTCTAAACCACTTGCTGCTAAAAGGCTTAGGTGTAAATAGTGTCATTATAAATAATGGGAAATAACTTTTCAAGCAGTTTAGGAGCATTCTGGTATATTGCTAAAACAGTAGAAAAATGTTTTGGTGTGAACGAGCTCTTAATTTTATTTCCTCACTGCCTTCTCTTATAGTGTTCTGTACCCTTGTAAGGCCATTGTGTTTGTTCAGTAGTGCCCCCAGCCATTTTAAAACCTGGATTGCTAAATGTATTAATATTACAATATGTGCAGACACAAAATGACTAATAAAGTAGCTTGATTCAGCCTGTTTTCTGTTTGTTTTAGCCATTTCAATTCAACTCGTAAAAAGGGGAATAAAACAAAAAGGTATTTGAACAGTGGGAAAGGTAAACTTTATTTGTCTAGATATGACCTATTTACACAGAGAGTAAGACAGTTCCTAATTTACATGCAATATAGCAATTACGTCCCATACAACAAATGCCAATTGTGAACAGAAACATACTGTGGCATGTAAAAGTATTCAGTCCCCTTGAATAGTCGTCATCATTTTCTGCATGACAAAAGATGTGTTCGCAAACACTGCTTAATACCAAGTCAGTTAAGCTTTAGAGATATCAATCTTTTCAGATAGGAAGCATAAGCGATTGTGAATCAACTTCACCTGCTTTGGTGTAAATTTGACAACAGGTAAATTGGAGAGGCAATAGCAAGGTAACCCCCAAAAAGGGAGTGGTTTTGCAGGTGGTTTGCCATAACAAATTACCATCTCCTTATCCTTACTGACTGATTCTTCTCAAGTTTTGCATTTTGCTAGTGTCCTTGTCACTGCTGGTAGCATGAAGCAGTACCTGCAGCCGATTCAGGATGCAGAGGTAGTCCAGCTCTTCCTGGTTGGCACATCAGTACATATCATTGTAAGAAGGTCTTAGGAGCATGGAGGCTGAACACCAGGAGGAACACATGGCTAACTGCATCAGCATAAGGTCTGACAAAGGCTCTGAGGATTTCATCCAGTGTGTAGGGCTTGAAGACTTATGCAATCACTAACTTTTTAGTTTTTCTTCTTCAGTTAAATATCTACACAAAATGGTTTATTTTGTCAGAAAATTATGATGACTTTCAAGGGGATTGAATACTTTTGCACATCACTGTATAATCATTGGGTGCAACCCCTTAACCAGAGCACAGAATGTAAGCTATACTGGCAGAAACACATTTTGCATTTAGGAAAGGGAGGGAGCAGCAGTGCCATAGTTGTCTGAGGTGCCACCAAGCAAAATCCACCTTGTGTAGACCTTTTAATAGGGGACCCATATAATACAGTATATAGTCAAAACCTTTCATTCTACTCATTCAAAAATAACAAGAATAATTGCAATTACATTAACTTAGGGCTTTCTCTGCACAGTGTTCATTTGGAAGTCATTTTCCTTGTATTATGAACAATAATATGGGTGCTGGCAATTAGTGGCTTATTTAAACCTGCCTCCTTGAGAACATATTGGTTTAATAAAGTCCTTAAGGTAAAGTGTTCTCTGAGCTCTGGGGTAGCTCGTAAAAAGTGATCCTGCCTGTTTCTATGCTCTGCTCTTGAGGATCAGAAATCTAACTTGGACTAGGAAGGCAAAATAAATATAAACTTTAAAAAGCAGATTTTATGAAGGCGCAGTGGTTATTGCTACTTTGTCACAGAACCAGTATCCAGTGCTTTGCCGTGTGTAATTTGCAGTTTCTCCCCATGTCTGTGTGGGCCATATTCAAGATTACTTCTTGCTTATCTGTGTACTTCAGCATCTTGCTTGCTTATTCTTTCTTAGTCTTCATCAATTAACCAGCTATTTAGGTTGTGCCCTGCTGACAGAACACTGCCATAATTCAGTTATTTGTGTATGTAGCAGTAAACCCACAGGTCAATCAAAATGTAATAATGGTATTCTTACATACCTAAAGGTGTTTTCTTGCAAATAAGTCATGTTTCCATGTTGTCTGTTCCTTTTTATTAGTCAAATAGATAGATATGTGTGATTTATACACATATATGCCAAGGCTAGCAGCACATCACAGCTGAGTGAAACTGCTTTTGTCAAGATCCCACCTACATTAAACCACAGACCCATTACCACAGTTATTCAAGTTTCAGTCCTTTCCAATGTCCATGATTGGTCATTTGTACTACATGTCACAGCTGTGCGTAAAAGGCAGGAAGTATGCTATGTATACAACAGCTAATCTTTACACATCATTACTTGCGCACAAGTTTCTGTGAGAGTGCATGCAGATGTTTTGGTTGATGTACAATAAGACTTGAAGTTTGTGCTAGGGAAATGTCCTCTTCTTATTTAAAAAATAAAAATTATGGCCGAGGAAGTCCTAGAAACGTTACAGAATGGTAGTTATACATAATATGAAGACCTTTAGTTACAGTTTTAACTCTTTTGAGAGCAACATGTTTGTTGAAAGACTTGATGCTATGCTTAAGTTGTGAATATTGCATTATATAACTTTGTAGCATTGCAGTTCAAGTGTCATGGGTTCAGTCATCATATTTGGATTCTGTCTGCTGTTGGTTCTCTCCATGCAAGTTTTCTTAGCAGTGCTCTTCCAGTTTCATCTTCTAAGCTGTACTTGCTTGAAGTTTCATGTGAGAGCCCCCCTCCTCCTTTTATCGAATGTCACTGACCATTCAGACTTTCACAGATGACTTGTCTTCGATGGAAAGTGTTTGTACCACGTCACTCTGCCATACGCAGTGTCACACACGTGTAAATAGGAGGCAGCTGAAGGGCTTGGAGATGAATGGTAATACATCTGCCCAGGGGGTGGCGGGGTGCACTAACGCTCGTTCCCTGCAGACCTTTCCCGGGAAATCCCACCACAAGCCACTACATCGACTCCGAGGACGACATCACTTCCAGTCCCGGCCCCAAGGACGACATCACTTCCCCCAGACTTCCTATAAAACCTCACACCTTTTCACTGAAATTCAGTTCTATTTTGGACTCGGTCTTGTTAACTTGACTAACACTAAAAAGCATTTACTTTTGCAGCCAGGATACTGAAATATACGGGTGGCAGCCCCAAACCTTGCCATGTCTCTTGTCTCTTCTTATTACAGCAGTTTCATGTGGAGATTTCTTGACCCAAAACCCCCTTGACCAAATGTCACCATTCCACACCATTGTTTAAGACTGTGCCAGTTTTCGACTTGCTTGTTTGAAGACATGTTATTTGCAGCACAAAAACCCCAATCTGTTGTACAAAATGTAAGGTTTTTTCCGTATCTAGTGGCAAACAGAAATTGTTTCCAGGACTGGTATGAAAAATAATTTTGAAAGTAAAGGTTTTGATGAGTACATAATCATACATTGTTACAAATTGTTGCTTCAGAGTGATATATAGTGTTTGTGTATGTGTGTTTGTGGGTATATACTTTTTTCATAAAAAAATAAAAACATGTATAACTGCAGCTGCAATACTTGTTTTGAAAAACTGTTAAGTGCAAGAGAATAAATGTTTCCAAAAAGGGACAGTATGTTTCCAAATGGAGGGGCACCTTGTGCTAAACAGTATTACATTGCAATGCCAAGGGACATTTACCAGGCATAAATATAGCTGATAGGTTGGAGTACAAAAGTAAAGCGAATCTAGGGTTGTGTATCATAAAATAACTTGATTATGTACTGTAAAAAAAAAATTTGGAGAGAAATCCCTACAACGGAAATTTTTGAGTGTTTTATTTAGTTGATATTGGTGTAAAGGTTTTTAATTATCTAAATGCTTTCTTTTAAAAATATGAAGTGTTATGCTCGGTACTGTTTGGCCATTTGCAGCTCCTTTATTTCTTAAGCTGAGTAATAATCGTTTATTTTTAGATATGTAATTTGAGTGCAATAATGCCAGAATCATCTTAGTGCATAAGGGGTTAATCACCTTCTATGATATGCTTGACTCTCAGCAGATGCTGCTGCTCTTCATTTTATTTCTGCTAAGTCACTTTCTCAGTCACTTTGCTTTAATAAACACATGAGCACAGGTCACTTTGCTGAGGTTGCTGATAGATATTTTGGAATTTCCAGAACAGATTGAGTCATAAACTCTCACTTAAAACCAAAATTAAGGATGTAGCCTTAGTAGTTAATGAGTACTCATGTGACAGACAGACAGACCCTTAGCATTTATATATAGAGATTTTGTAAAAGGTTAAATGCATCTATCCTCAAAAACACTATACTGTTGTTTTTATTGTATTTTTGTGTAGATTATAAATAACTTTTTCATGGTATGTTCCAAAAGTGTTGCATGATGTAAAAAGTAATGTTTTGACAGACCTCGTTCCAAGAAGTCATATTCACAAGCCTCTTTCTTGATTCATAGTGTGCTGAACTGCAGAATAAGTCTGTATAAAATTGATAGTAAATGGTTAGTGGTCAGTGTAGTGATTTCAAGATTCAGTGCTGCTGCACCCTGCTTTTATTGACAGAAAGAGCAAAATAGTATTTGGTGATTTCCAAACAAGCTCTGGCTCTAAGCCTAACATTGGAAAGTTAACAAAGGCCCTACAGGTTGACAAACATTGGTCTTTTTTGCGTTGTCGCAGAACACTTAAGGCAGCCTGATATTTCTGTACTCCAAAGAACAGACATACTTGAAATAAAAATAAATGCAAAAATCAAAAGCATACTTAAAACATACGTACAGGAAATTGGAATGTAAAACCAAACCTTGATTTGGACTAATGACTGCATCTTATCTTGATTGATATATTGGTGAAATACAGTTTTTCACATATGAAAACCTTTTTTGAATGTGCTTGAAATTAAGAGTTTAAGGTAGTAGCTAAAATGAACATGTGTCTTTTGGGATAATAAGCTTTTTTTCTGGACAATATACTGAAACAAAATCACTTTTCTTGATTTTGTTTTTGTTTCTGTTGCTTTTCAGGGTAAATATGTCTATTTTGGAAATATTTGATTGTGACTCTCTTTAATCTTGCACACAGATTGTGCAGGGTCCTAGGCTGAAAATGGTATGCATTACATGGCTAGCCATCTGTTACTAATTAAGGCAAACACATACACTTTTTCTTTTTAAAGTTTGCAGACAAGCGAAAACTTCTAATTCTAAAACATCGTGTCCCAAGTGACTCTGTTTTGATTCTGGCAGAATCTCTGTTGATTAACATCTTAACTGCTTTGAAATACCTATTTGGTCCGAATTTATTCTAGCGTTTGATTAGTTCTGTCCTCTAACCCTGGTGTCCGTGATAAAATTTGACGTTTAATGAATTAAAATTTCAAGTTTTAGACAAATAACACCGTGTCTTCTAGTACCAAGTACTCAATGAAACGGACAATCTCAACACCTTCATCCAATTCAAAAATTTGGTTCTTGATATATTGTCTTTTCCATTTAATGAATATGAAAATGACTGTAACATTCAGGGTCTGAATATTTTTATGCTCTTTAATGTATGTAGAAAAGTGAATATATACAGTAAATCTGATCTGTTTATAGAAAACACAATAGATGTATTGCTGTTGAATTATATTAGAGTTGATATGAATATGGAGAGCTTAAAATGGTGTTAATGAGAGCATACAGTAAGGAAAAGTGAAGAAAAAAGTAATTCAAAATAAACACAAGTGTTGCAATGTGTTTTATAAGATTATGATCTCAGCATTGATCAATCAAACTGTATTTATACTGTTCTTCCCTAAGGTCTCTAATGGCTTCCACACTCATAAAACAGCAGATTATTATAAATGGAGGAATCCTGTGAACACAACGAATATAGTAGTACCCCCGTATCTGCGAGTAATATGTTTCATGACCTACTACAGATTAATCTTTTCTCATATACATACTGCAATGGAAGCAGAAACAATGATAAAAAAGTTGGGGACACCACCTGGTAACCCTGTATAATTGCAGAGGGGGAAAAAAACCAAAGCAAGTCCAGAAGAGAACTGATTCAAAATGGCAGGTGTGTGGTTTTAAATGATCCCAGCAGGAAGGGGTAGGTGCAGGAGGGGACATGAGTGGAATGGCCATCAGTCTTCTGTTCTACAGAGGGAGGAAGAGAGAAGACATTAAACAACAGCGCCACCCCCCTGGTTCAGTAAGTTATTTTCATCACTAGAGCTATTAAGCTGCCTCCTATGCACATGCACATGGCAATGCTGACCTTTGATAAAGTTTAATTGATAAATTAAACACAAAACATATTACCAATACTAAATAATGATAAAAATACATTATACATTATTATTATTATTATTATTATTATTGTGAACTCTCTCTGTCTCTCACTGATTCTGACATTTTAGCTTATCCCTCAAAGGACAATGTAGCAATGAAAAGTATGTTGCTCACAGTTTAAACACATTTTTTCTTGTTTTTCATTTTTTTCATTTTTCATTTAATTCTTAGCCTATTGTGGGTACTCGCCTGCTACTCCATTCCTCATTGTTTTCACTGATGGGAAGCACCTAACGTCTTCTCTTAGGCTTTGAGTAAGCCTGTAATTTAGTGTTTTGGGGTTATTATTAAGGAAAATTTAGGGTTCTTTTCACAATAATACTGCAATAACATGGCAACGTATGAGGATAGCGAGGACGCTAGAGACTTAGCGGCTAGTTTATACTGTACTAAAACCATCAGCATGACAAAAATGATGTCAGACACGTAGGCATACCCCCAAACATTTCTGGCACTGTGACGATGTGGGTTCAGCTCCATGGTCCCATCCGCTGTTCGGGAGCCCTTCCTTGAACCCTACACTGTCGATAATGTCACCGAGATGAGCTAGACAGTGGAGGCAACAACAAAGCAAGGGGATGGTATAAATGTGCAAAGTGCTTTTATTAAAATAGTCAAACAAAAACAGTGTTCCAAGTAAAGTGCAGTGCTTTCAAAAATAGTCATTAAATAAATAATCCAATAAAAACATGGAGGGAAAAATGCAATAAATAGAATCTAAGACAATCCTTAAAACCAGAGGTTAAAACGTTCACCAGGAAGCAGTCTTTAAAATCAATAACAAGTCCGGTGTCTTCTTTTAACTGGTGACTCCCCTGCTTTTCCCTGTCCAGGCTTCTTAACAGGGGAGCCACTCTACCTGCAGCTGACCTTCTTTCCACGACTGATCTGGAGGCGTCCCGATCCCTGGATTCGGTTCCGCTCCCTGCAGACCGAGACTTGGCTTCCCTGACGACCAGGACGCTCACGCCAGGGAGTTTACCGCCCAAGCCTCCCGACTCCCGCAGCCTTCTCGGCCTTACGTGGCCAGCCATCCTTCTTCCCGTCACTTCCGCTCTTCAAAACATGCTCAGCGGGAGCACCCACTAACTACAGCCCTCGGGTGTCGGCCAAACACCCCGGTAGGGCTCACTGTCCAGCTGCCTGCGAGCCTAACTTTCGCTCGCTTGCTCGTCCACTCGCTCTCCTCCACCGACTTGTGCGCATGCTTCCTGCAACCTCCGTCCTTTCTCCCTTTCCATTTTATTCTCTCTCATCTCCTCCCAACCGACCCGTGCTTCTTTTTATATTGCGAGGGGCCATAGCAGCTGCAGCACATTAGCCACGGGAACAATCACGGATGTGGGCAGTTCCTCACCTGTGCACTAGGTGAGAAACGCCCACACCGCAGATCGCCCCGTGGCTTGCTATGGCCACCGCGCCCCCTCACTAAGCCGCCGTGAGTGCGGTGATTATTTAAAAAAAGAGGCCTTTGCTGAGAGGGCTGTGGACCTGCTATACCACAGGCACATGCTGAGTTTTCATCGTTTGATAGTTTATTTCTGGAATTATCAATTTAATATTTTTGGGTCATGACAAATCTCAGAAAACTGAAACCACAGACAACAAATCAGCAGATATGGGGGTTTTACTGTATTCAGATTATGTGTGGGAGGTTCAGCTTTACTGCGGTGGGCTGGTGCCCTGCCCAGGGTTTGTTTCCTGCCTTGCGCCCTGTGTTGGCTGGGATTGGCTCCAGCAGACCCCCTTGATCCTGTAGTTAGGATATAGTGGGTTGGATAATGGATGGATGGATGGGTTCAGCTTTATGAAGACAAGTCCAGATGACAGAGGCTTTCATAATTAATGTATATAGTTGTAGTACACCTTGCAGTATTTAGGTCAGGTGGTAGTGAGTTTTTTAGGCCAAACAGTTGCATGAAATCCCAGCTCCCATTAGGAGAAAATGGAACACAAATCTTTTTTAAAAAATATTCTTTACGGTGATATTAAGTAGTTATTTTAAACTATAAAACCAACAGAATTAGTAATGAATCATCTTGTTTTACAAGTATACACCTACATTGACAGGTAGCTGTGTGGTGATGAGTTGACATTGCTGGCAGCAGTATGACATACTTTAGAATCAGTTTAGTAAAGTGACCCAAAATCCATAAATAATATGGTCATTCACAAAAATGTATTGTTACATTTATACAGTAGATTATTGATTTTATCATGTACATACTCTGTGCAAAAATAACTACACAAGCGAATATCATTTTTTTTTCTTTAATCCTCAACCTATGAAGTTTTGGCAAACAAAAATGAGCACTTATATTATTCACTGCATTAGTTGTTCAACTCAAAAAATGTATTCACACAAAACTGAATATTTTTTTCCATTTTTTAAATTTAATATGGCTAAGCTTATTGAAAGTATTTACTTTGTACTCTAATGCATAAACAAAGTTGCTTTTTATTTAGATACTTTAGGCCGGTTTTCTCCTGGCAACACTACTACCAGAGCCACTACTCCTCTGTCGTCTGCTCTGTTTGCATTTCTGGACTGTGCTTGTCTCATAATGTGTTTTCCCTGTTTCTACACTACATAGTCATCTTTGGGAGAATGCCACCTGGCCTAAGTTTTCCTGCAGGAAGCCCTGTACTTCTTATGATACAGATATTAAAAAGCACTTGTAGTAACTGGCCTTATTCCGTTTTTCTTGAAATATTCTCAATTGACCTTTGACTGCAAAGCATATGGGAAATGAATGGATGAAATGATAATCTAATAATAAGGGATAATTTACCAAAATGTTTTTAACTGTTGTATCACATGGAAAAACATCTGTGAATAATTGGAAATTGCATTTAACATTTCCAGTTTGATTACCACCGACCAACAAATCATAGCCCATCTCCAATATAGGGAAATTCATTTTTCTCTGCTTAGCATGTCATAAGAACACCAAAATCTACTCATAGCAGCTTTGTGGTTGCTTAGAGTAAACTCCCATGCAAATCTGTGCATGCCTGCATTAAAAAGTGAAGATTAACATACTGTATTTTCATTATGTTCATAATACATTCTCTTATTTATTTATTTAATTAATTTGCTCGTAGTTTAATAAAAGGAAGTGAGATTTGTTTCAATTAGGAACAATATTATGTTACTGATATGCAGTAACTGTTCCTCTGACTACTATCACCATTCTTCAAAACTCCATATAATCATATTAGAGGCTATTTTAAAATAACTAGTTCATGTGCACTGTGCTGTGTTCCATTGCAAATAATAAAGTATAATGAATGATTATGAGGAGAAAGAAAATGTTTACATTGCATAGGAATAGCAGTGTTGTCAAGAATTGGTTCCTGCTTTGGATAGAATGTTGCCAGGATCGCTCTTGCTCCTGTGCTGCGTTAAACTGAAATAAACAGGCTTTGGTAATAGACAGCTAAAAATGATAATGATGGCTAAAGGTTCAATCCCATCCACATCAAAAAAAAAAACTTCACAGAAAATTAAATCTTCATCAGCTGTGTGCTGCATATATAGTATATCTACAGAATCCATGCTGTTTTTTGTTTCTTAGCCTATGAATGCCTGTGGCACGATAAGCACTAAACAAAATGAAATGAATTATGCAGACTTAAAGCAACTAATACAAAATGTGCAGCTGCCTTAAAAACACACAGCATGGCCAACATTAAATATTACAAAAAAAAAAAAGAACAGTTTCTGCTTGGTTCCACCTGAAATTAGGCTTAACTGGACTTTTTTTTCCACTGCCACTAAAACTTGCTTTCATGATCCATGCCAGCTTGGAACATAGCCCAGTGAAGAGGTAATGTCCACTGAGATAAATGAACTATCTCAGATAATTATTCCTCTATGGCTTCAAAATTTCAGTTAGAAGCAGTATAGCTGATCAGTGGTAACCTCAAGAGAAAACTTTCTTCTCAAATCCAGACATTGTAGACAAATAATTTAAATGTTTTCTAGTACATTGATATTTCATTTATTCAGTGTTATGGATTGTGTATAGCAAAATGTAGAAAAAAGCAAAAGTCTTAACTCTTAAAATGTGGAAATTAGTTCTATACTTCATTCGTAATTGTTCAATTTAAATGATTCTTATATTGTCAATTGACAATTACATTTTGTGGACATCTGGTGCCAATATGAGACATACAGATTTGTTGCACATTGTCGACTGCTGTCCTAAGAAGTCAGGCTCAAAGCACTACATTATTAATACAGTACTTTTACATTTTTACATACATAAACAGCATGTGATGTATGTGTTTTATATATATATAGTGGCCACCAGGGGGCAGCTTCCCAACTCAAACACAACAGCAGGATACAAATTCTGGTGTATATAAAGGTTTAATTGTTTTTCAGACATTACACAAAGGGCCTTAAACATGCAAATCAAACATTCAGCAATTCTGTTGTCTCTCCTCCTGGCAACCTCCTGCTAATGTCAGAGAGAGGTCCACCATGCCATACCTCATAGCCAGGCAGGCTTTCTCAATCCCCAAATTGGCTCCTTTGCTGGCAGAAACACTGTGCATCTACATCTCCGTCCATTCCCGCTCTGCTTTGATTTCTTTCTTCCCATTGTGGAAGTGGATCCTTTTTCCTAACTTATTTCGTAGACTCAGCGCTGTTGTGTCTGAGTTTTTGGCCACAAGAATTTTGAAAAAGAGGTACCTGCCATCAGATGGCTAGGAAATCCTGCTGACTACGCCACTCGTGGCCCACCAGAGAGCGCTGTATCTCCCCAAACTCCCAAATCAACAGCAGGACACAAGTTCTGGTGTGTTTCAAGGTTTCATTCTTTTTCAAACCTTACACAAAGGTATGGTGGCCCAGAAGTGAAATGCTCAAAAACAAATTAAGTTATGCAAAAACAAATCAGAAAATGCATAAACAGATTGGAAATGCAAAAGCAAATTCAATGCACAAAAACAAATGAGAAAACGCAAAAACAAATTTTGTACGCAAAAACAAATCAGAATAATTCAAAAACAAATTGAATATACAAAAGCAAATAGGTGCAAAAACAAATTGGAAATGAAAAACAGAAATGAGAAAATGAAAAAACAAATTGTATAGAAAAAAACAAATCAGAAACAACAAATGCAGATGAAGCAGCACGCAAACAAAACGTTGACTGAGCAAACAAATTGAGAAGCATAAAAGCCAAAAGAGCAGTGAATAACCCAAACTGAAGCGGAAAAAACAGTGAAAACTAAATGTTCATCATGATTCAATCAAAGGTTTTCAGTGAGTGTTTTGGTGGAAGCAAGAACACTGAAAGGTAAAAGAAATCTCTTATCTTTTTTAGGTATTTTTTATATACTGTACTTTGGCAGAAATTATAACATTTGCACAACTTCAAGCACTCTGCCAGGCAGTGTTTAAAGTATTACAAACATTTTTCAGTATTTTTATTTGGTAGTAAACCGATAACTTAATGCCAACAGCACTCATTACAGTCTTAGGTGTGGACCTAAAATGTATGTAATGACTCGGGAGAGAGAGAGAGAAATGGAATCAGCCACTTTAAGCCATTTGGTTTCGATTTGTTTTTGCGTATTGCACTTCTGAGCCATCATACAAAGGGCCTTAAACACACAAATCAAGTCCTCAGCATCTCTTTTGTCTGTGCTCTACTCCTCCTGGCAAGCTTCATCTTCATCCTCCCGACTCTGGCTCCCTGTATTGAGGCAAGTTGCTCCTCTTATACAATACTCAGGGGTACTTCTTGTGTCTCATGAGTGTGGCTTGGAGGTACTTCCGGGTATGCCTGAAGCACCACAAAGTAGGGCTCTCTAATCCCTTCAGTACCTCCTGGCAACACCCACGGAACCCACCAGGGCTGACCCAAAGAACTACTGTTCCTAATATGCCTTGTGGGTATCTGTAGTGGTACTGTAATGTATTGAGGCTGCCACCTGTCATGTTGTGGGAGACAATGACCTGAATAATTGTCTTCCCCTGTCCTTTCATCATACCAGCTGAGTAAAGATCCTGCTATAGCTCCAGCTAGGATGCCAGTCCCAGCGTGATGTTACTCACAATGTGTGTGTGTGTATATATTTATATATATATATGTATTTATAAATATGTGTGTATATATTATATATATATATACACTAATAAAAGGCAAAGCCCTCACTGACTGATGGACTCACTCACTCACTCATCACTAATTCTCCAACTTCCCGTGTAGGTAGAAGGCTGAAATTTGTCAGGCTCATTCCTTACAGCTTACTTACAAAAGTTAGGCAGGCTTCATTTCGAAATTCTATGTGTAACGTCATAATCGAATCCTACTTACGTACATATATACGTCCATAGCCTGCAGCTCGGTTGCCGTGTGAGGCGGCGTTGCGTCCCCCATCACCACGCCTCCCACATAGTTGGCTGCCTGCCTATATTGCGTCCCCCATCCCCACGCCTCCCACGTAATTGACTGCCTGCCCATATAAGGCCGTCCGTCGCTCCGGTCTCTTCATTCCCTTCTTTGCTTCGCCACGGTATTCATGTCTCCCTGCTGATAACTGCAGCCTTTTTATTTAAGCCACGGCTTCTCCACTGTTTTATTGTTCGTTTATTATGATGCGAAGTTATCGATGAAGCCGGTTGTATGCTTACAACGCTTGACAGATGCCGAATGGCACTTCAACACAAGTACTACAAATATTAACGTAATTGAAACAAACCATGAAACTCAAACCAATTATGACAGCAGCAATCCAAGCTGTGAGAAAACAGTAAAAAGGAGGCATGTCAGACGTCGAGGTACATTTTTTGATGCAGCTAGATGAAAACAACTTCGTGATGCTGATGCCAAATACTCGCAGAAAAATCCACAAGTTAATAGACATGCTGTCGCTAAATACTCGCAGGCAAATCCACAACTTGATAGAGACAATACCGCTAAATACACTCAGGCAAATCTACAAGTTCATAGAGACGCTGTCGCTAAATAATCGCAGGCAATTCCACAACTTAATACCGGGAATGCCTGTTAAACATCTTAGATTCACGAGTAGCAATTTGGGTAGTGAACACATCGATGAATGAAACCTGTTATCTTTACAACGGTTGACAAACACGGAATGTAACTTGAACACAACACGTCCTCCAAATACGAACCTGATTGAAAGAAATAATGATAATCAAATCCTTGATGACAGCAACACTCATAACAGTGACAAAACAATTACATTGACAATCATCTTACATTATTTTTTAAATGTTTCCTTTTCTTTTTCATAACTTCTTTAACACAATACTTCTCCGCTGCGAAGCGCGGGTATTTTGCTAGTTGTAAGAATAAAGACCACAAGACATTGAGAAGGTTTGGGGCAGCCACCCGTATAATTGTTCCCGGCTGCAAAACTTATTAATCATTAGATCCATGTTCACACGACTCAGTCCAAAACAGAACAAACTCAATACTAACAAGATGGCGGCTTTAAAGGCCATTACAGGAAGTGATGTCATCGGGACAGGAACCGGAAGTGATGTCATTGGCTGCCCCAGAGCCAGGTGGGATTTCCCTAGAATGGTATGTAAAAGATCGAGAGAGAGAGAATTGGTGCACTTTGACACTCCCTGGTTCGGCGTGGAATTACATGTTTTCGAGCCCTTTAGTTATTTCATAAACATGCTGTGTGACAATATATATATATATATGTACAGTGATCCCTCCTCGATCTCGGGGGTTGCGTTCCAGAACCCCTCGCAAAAGGTAAAAAATCCATAAAGTAAAAACCATACGTTTATATTGTTATTTTTATATTGTCACACTTGGGTCACAGATTTGCACAGAAACACAGGAGGTTGTAGAGACAGGGACATTAAAACACTGCAAACAAACATTTGTCTCTTTTTCAAAAGTTTAAACTGTGCTCCATGACAAGACAGAGATGACAGTCCCATCTCACAATTAAAAGAATGCAAACATATCATCCTCTTCAAAGGAGTGCACATCAGGAGCAGAGAATGTCAGAGAGAGAGATAGAGAGAGAAAAGCAAACAATCAAAAATCAATAGGTGCTTTTAAGTGTGTGAAGCACCGCCCGACAAAGCAGCCGCAAGTAAGCGAGCAATGTGAAGTTAGTCTTTCAGCATTTTTTAGAGGAGCGTCCGTATCCTCTAGGCCAGCGTGCGAACAGCCCATCTGCTCACACCCCCTCCATCAGGAGCAGAGAATGTCAGAGCGAAAGAGAGAGAGAGAAAAAAGCAAACAATCAAAAATCAATAGGTGCTGTTAGAGCTTTTAAGTATGCGAAGCACCGCGCAGGAAGTATATCGTATGTCATTGAGGAGTTTTTTTTAATACATAATACATGCTCTGATTGGGTAGCTTCTCAGCCACCTGCCTTGTATGAAATCAACTGGGCAAACCAACTTAGGAAACATGTACCATAAATTAGATCCATTGTCTGCAGAAATCCGTGAACCAGCGAAAAATCTGTGCTATGGTTATCAAATGAGAACGCCATCAACACTTGGACATAAATCCAGCATATGCAAACTTAAGAAGAACTTATTCATAATAAAGAAGACTTTACACCCAATAACCCCCAACCACACGGACCTAGCAACCCCTCCCCACCCCTCCGTAAGTTATTGCTATATATTGCCTTTGATTCTTGTAAGTCTAAACATTATCCTCTGATGAAGACCCCTGGTAGGGGTTGAAAGCTCAGGAATAAAAACTACTTTATGATACGTGATTTATTTTCTCCCTTTGTGGATCTCCAGCTGCAAGCTTACAAAAAATACGCGATGGAGTGAAGCCGCGAAAGTCAAAGTGCAATATAGCAAGGGATCACTATATATATATATATATACTCAGCAAAAAAAGAATCGTCCCCTGACTTTCAACTGTTTTTACTTTCAGTAGACTTAATGTGTAAATATTTGTATGAACACTAAAAGAGTCAACACCATAAGACATAAACTAAAAATGTTTCACAATGTGTCCCTGAATGAAGGGAGGCTCAAAATCAAAAGTACCAGTCAGTATCTGGTGTGGCCACCAGCTGCTTGAAGTACTGCAGTGCATCTCCTCCTCATGGACTGGACCAGATTTGTCAGTTCTTGCTGTGAGATGTTACCCCACTCTTCCACCAAGGCACCTGCAAGTTCCTGGACATTTCTGGGGGGAATGGCCCTAGCCCTCACCCTGCGATCCAACAGGTCCCAGACGTGCTCAATGGGATTGAGATCTGGGCTCTTCGCTGGCCATGGCAGAACACTGACATTGCTGTCATGCAGAAACTCACGCACTTTTTGCCACTCCTGTCTGGTCCAGCGAAGGTGGGTTTGTGCCCATAGGTGGCGTTGTTGCTGGTGATGTCTGGTAAGGACCTGCCTTACAACAGGCCTGCAAGCCCTCAGTCCAGCCTCTCTCAGCCTATTGCGGACAGTCTAAGCACTGATGGAGGGATTGTGTGTTCCTGGTGTGACTCGGGCAGTTGTTATGGCCATCCTGTACCTGTCACGCAGGTGTGATATTCGGATGTACCGATCCTGTGCAGGTGTTGTTACACGTGGTCTTCCACTGCGAGGATGATCAGCTGTCCTTCCTGTCTCCCTGTAGCGCTGTCTTAGGCGTCTCACAGTGTGGACATGGCAATTTATTGCCCTAGCCACATCAGCAGTCCTCATGCCTCCCTGCAGCATGCCTAATGCACGTTCACGCAGATGAGCAGGGACCCTGGGCATCTTTCTTTGGGTGTTTTTCACAGTCAGTAGACAAGTCTCTTTAGTGTCCTGCGTTTTTAGAACTGTGACCTTAAATGCTTACTTTCTGTAAGCTGTTAAGGTCTTAACGACCATTCCACAGGTGCATGTTAATTAATTGATTATGGTTAATTGAACATGCATGGAAAACATTGTTTAAACAATTTACAATGAAGATCTGTAAAGTTATTTGGATTTTTAAAACATTATTGTTGAAATACACAGTCCTGAAAAAGGGACTTTTCTTTTTTTGCTGAGTATATATATATATATATATATAATGTATATGTATATATATATATATGTATGTATATGTGTATATATGTACTGTATTTATATGTATATGTATATACATATGTGTATATATATATGTGTGTGTGTGTGTAAAACACCTTTTATTTGTGAGACTGGATTGATAGCAATCTACAGTCTTTTAACAGCTCTGTTTGGAGAAATGCTTGATGTTACATTACTTCTTCTAACATTACTTCTAACATTACTTATGTTACACTGCTTTTATACTGATCTTGCTCAACTATATCCAAACTATTACACCACAATGGGAGAAGGAGGTCCTGTGTCGTTTATATTAGAAAATATAACTTTACTAGGAAATGTAGTAAGTATATTGAACCATATGTAACTTTATTACTTTTAGTGATTAGTTCACAATATGTCTTTCTTTTTCCCTCTGTGAGGGTTTATCTGATATAAGATGTAATATGATGTGATACTGCACATATTACTTATCTGTAACTAAATCATTGTAAATACAATGCTTAAAATTGATAAAACATAAGGAAAAAATACACTTGCCACTTACACTGTCTTACTTTGTGATATGGGAGGAAAACTGGAGCCTTGGAGAAAAACCTTTGCAGACATGGAAGAAACATACAAACTCCATAAAGGAATTTGAATCCAGGGTAGTAGATCTATGAGGCAGCAGCACTAGCCTTCTTTTAAACTATTCAGTCTGAATTTTATCTGTTCTTCTATGTGTACTTTATCTTGGAAGCTACATATAATTTAAGAGTAAACAGAAGGTAGCTCTGCTAACTTGTATGTATGTATTAACTATACTTCATTTTACCTCTAAAAATATGACTCCATCTTCTATGTCCTAGTGTTTGAGAAGCATATTTTTTCTTGTCACACACATCAATATTTGTAGGTACAGTCACAACTCACAGACAAGAATCCTTTATGTAAATATAATTACAGTCATAACAAAAATAGAACGGTGTATGCTTGTATACAAACAGAAAGCAAGTATCAGTTAACCAGGATTAGACCGTGTGATCCAAACATAGATTATTAACTTTTTTTTATCATTTTTTTCTCTCTTCCACTACAGCGCATATGGAATAAAACAAACTGGACAGCAGTTTAGAAAGTGTGATTGCCTGCTTGATAGTTGTAGTATTTAAACAAAAATGAGTGATGCAAAGAGATCAAAAGAAATGAGGGTGTGATTACTTTTATGCTTTCTCATTTCAATTGTGGGCATTTAATCTGTAATGCTAGTGTCTGCACAAAAATGCACAAAAAGCTTATGATTTTGGACTATCCCACTTAAAGTGTGTTACTGTATGTAAAAAGAAAAATAGCAGTCGGTTTTCATGAGACATAACACAACAGGTATAGTGGTAACCTTTGTATCTCTCCACATGAGCTATGTCCTTATTAAACACATTTAGCAAGGTCATTTTGCAATGGAGAAGTCATAAAAGACAACTTGCTGAGGCAGCTGACACAGAATTTGATTAATTTTATTAATCAACGAATAACTAATAGATAAATAGCACTGTACAAACCTAGTTTTATTTATTATAACTAAATAATTCATCAGCAAGAATTGTACAAGATGTTTTTTGAATATAAAAGGGGTTGTGGACCTTGCAATGATGGTTGTGAAGTAAATAAAGGCAAGACAGTTACAGTGCAGGCTTTTTTACTTACAGTACTTGTAGCTCAAAGAAGCAGAGGAAGATGAAAAGGCATTGTCACTGCAAATACTTGGCAAGGTTCAGAGAGCTGCTGCTCTTACCTTGTTTAAAAATACTGAATATGCTGAATTATGGGATGAGCAGTGGCCTCTGGATTTAGCATTCCTTCCAGACCTGTCTAAACTGCTTAATGTCAACCTGCAGGGACAAAATGGAAAATGGTATTGACTGTATCAGCAGTGCTGCACTACTAACAGGTTCAAAACAGATTTACAAATGTTCTCAAGTAAGCTTCACAGCCAAGACCTGCGCTACTTTCATTGTATGCAGTCAGAGCTTGAGTGATTCTGCAGACACAGCTTGACAATGTACATTCAAAACGTCCCTTACAAACACACTTTCAATGACTATATATTATGGGACCCTGTTGTCTTATACAAATGCTTCCCATTTTGCCCTGGTTTAAATGTGTAAAATATAGCAGTGGGATCACTCTTTTACTTCGACACAACAGCACGAGAGAAAGAAAGTCTTACTCTGCAAAATCACATTCAAATGAAAGCCAGTGAGATGTTGTGGTATAGTGGGTCCACAGCTCACTGGGCAAAGGCCATTTGAAATAAATAATCACCGCACCCGAGGCGGCTTAATGAGGGGGGGTGTTGGTCCATGGCGTGCCGCGGGACGCTCGGGAGTGTGGGCGTTTCTCACCGAGTGCACAGGTGAGGAACTGCCCACATCCGTGATTGCTCCCGTGGCTAATGCTACGGCTGTGATGGCCCCTCGCTTTATAAAAAAGAAACGCGAGTCGGTTTTGGAGATGAAAAAAGAACGAGATGAGGAAAAAAGAAAGGAAGAGAAAAAGACGGAGGTTGTAGGGAGCGAGTAAGGAAGCAGGCGGTGCAGGAGAGAGACAGACACGCGGAGCGTGTGGTGAGCGCGCGATCGAGCGCTCGTGGACAAAATGTGACGATGTGGGTTCTGGCTCCACACTCCCATTACTATTCGGGAGCCCTTCAACCCAAACACCGTCGGTAATGTTACCGATGAGCTAGTCAGTGAAGGCAATAATTGAGCATCTGAGCAAGGGGATGGTTAAAAGTGAGACAGTGCTTTTATTTAAAATCCAACAAAACAAACAGTGTTCCAAAAAGTAAAGTGCAGTAGTTCTGCTCTTCAATAAATAAATAAATCCTTTAAGAAAATGTGGAGGTTAAAACAAACAATCGAAAAAACACAATCCTTTAAAAACGAGGTTAAAATGTTCCTCTGGAAGCAATTCTTTAAATCAACAACAAGCCCGGTGCATCATTTAACTTGTGACTCACCTGCTTTTCCCTGTCCAGGCTTCGCAACAGGGGAGCCACTCTCATGCTGCAGCTGCCCTCTTCCCTTCACTCTCACACGAGACTGGAGACCTCCCGATCCCTGGCTTCGGTCTGGCACTCAACCCAGCCTCGGAGACTTGGATTCCCACAACGGCCAGGTCGCCCACGTTGGGGATTCCAGCACCAAGTCTCCCGACTTCCGCTGCCTTTCCACGGCCTCTCTGCGGCCAGTCGCCTTCCCTTGGTCACTCCCGCTACCTGATCGCTCAGCGGGAGCGACATGCAACTCAAACGCCTGGGTGTTGGCCTAACACCCAGCTTCCTCGCAGCTGCCCACGAGCGCTCGATCGCGCGCTCACCACACGCTCCGCGTGTCTGTCTCTCTCCTGCACCGCCTGCTTCCTTACTCGCTCCCTACAACCTCCGTCTTTTTCTCTTCCTTTCTTTTTTCCTCATCTCATTCTTTTTTCATCTTCAAAACCGACTCGCGCTTCTTTTTTATAAAGCGAGGGGCCATCACAGCCGTAGCATTAGCCACGGGAGCAATCACGGATGTGGGCAGTTCCTCACCTGTGCACTCGGTGAGAAACGCCCACACTCCCGAGCGTCCCGCGGCTCGCCATGGACCAACGCCCCCCCTCATGAAGCCGCCTTGGGTGCGGTGATTATTTATTTCAAATGGCCTTTGCCCAGTGAGCTGTGGACCCACTATACCACAGATGTATAGCAAGCTCTTGAGCCTTCCCTTGGAAGAAGAGTATCTCAATATAAAATGATATGACATTAAGTTTTGAGTCTGCATTCTCTTACAAGTACATAATCAAGTCAAAGTAGAGATCCACAGTGATTGATGAACATCTTATGGTCTGCACAAAACTTTCACAGCTACAACTCTTGATTGTGACATACTATCAGTTTCTTCCTTTGTGCCTACATTATTTAGAAAATATAATTATATAGTATAGTAAAATAACAACATCAATCTGGGTTACAGACAGAAGTGTGAAAGTTAAGTTTGAATATTCCTTATTCTAAAGTGGGGAGCATTACTAGTTCACTGTGGTATGAGTTATTTGCTTTTATTTGCTGTAAGCCGGTTATTTTAATGATGGACATCACTGATGTGCCAACAACATCAGAGCTCCAAATTGACAGCTAGATTGTCCTTGACTGGTGAATAAAAAAGTAACTCTTGCATTAAAATGGGTGGCCACTCTTAATACAACTGATTTTTATACTGTATGTTACAATTATTAACATAGATTAAGGCTTTATGTGCTCTTAGAATTATGTGCTCTTGATCAAAATTACTTGCAGTTTTATTCACTCTTCTGACAAAAATGTGTCTTTGAATTATTTTTTTTTGCTATAAATGCTGTGCACCTTAATCAGCTTGAATGGTTTTCAAATATGTAAAGAAACTACTTGCACTTTGACTTTCATCTTTTTATGCAGAGTTAGATAACATCTTTTAACAAAGATTAAAGCCACTGCATTTTTATGGGAAGCACTTAAGAATACTGTACCATTGACTTGAAATTTCCATCACTCAGAAATTGTTAAGATTATCTGAATGCAAGAGATTGTCATGCTTGATCTTTTTTCATAAAAAAATCTAATGTCTTTCTACAGTTGTTATGGAAATAGTAAAAATCTTATTTTACAAGGACAGTTTAGAAAATAACTTGGTGCAAGTCCAAATGCGCATGAGTGATGCACGACTGAATTTGTTTATTTGTCATTCTTCATTTAGTTAATGAGCCACTGAGACCTTAAAAGCTGCCATAGAAGGGGACTCACTGGCTTGCTTTAATGACATCTCGTATAGATCCAACAACAGACTGGATCCATCATGCAGAGTTAAAAGTGTAATCCGTGGTTGTAAATACTGCCTCACACTTGCCAAAAATACAGAACAAGTAAAAGCAAATCACGTGAAAAAGAGCATCCAAACATGTACTTTAGGAAAATGTAACATTATAGCTTTGTTTTACAATATTTGTTTCTCCACCATTTTGGTTTGATAATCTTTTTTTGTTTTGTTTTAAAACTACATTTGGATTTACTATGCTTTTTCTGGACCACTTTTTAACACCATTCCCTGGGTTTTATTATCTTAATACTTTAAGATTACTGAAGATTATATTTTATGTTTATAGTTTTTTAATGATTATATTTATGCATATAGTATTTAGACTTTATTGGCAATAGATATCTCTACTTTTAATCCTCAAACGCCGCTGCTGGGGGGATTGTTTTGTTTTGGATGTGCTCTGTCTCTAGGTATGTCAGAGGACCGGGACTCTGTGAAGTGGGGTCCAGCCTAATGTGGGGAGTCAAAATGGGGGGGTGGGGGGTTAAGGGAGGGAGAGAAAGAGAGCAGGCTATATCTAATCTATCCTTTTAACCCTTATAATTACAACTATCAACGTAACAATAGGCTGTATGGCAATAGCTCGTGGGGAAATTGGAAATTAAGGTTAAAGCTGTCTCGCTTCCAGTTAAGACTATAAAATGACATCATAAATTCAGAATCAATGTCTTCATGATGGTACAGTTAACTTTGTGAGCTGGAATGTTAAAGGCCTGAATCATGAATTAAAGAGAAAGAAAGCATTCTCTCACCTAACAGGTTTAAAAGCTAAAATAGTATTTTTACAGGAGACCCACTTACTAAGCAAGGATCAGTTCCGGCTGCAAAAAAGACTGGACTGGTCAAATGTTCCATTCTACCTTTACAAAGAAAACTAGAGGAGTGGGAATTTTCATACATAGAACAGTCTCATTTGTAGCATCAGATGTAGTATCTGATCCTGAAGGGAGATATGTGATTGTCTTGGGCAACTTATTTAATTGTAAAGTGATTTTGATAAATGTTTATGCATCTAATATTGATGATAAGGAATTCATCCAAAATGTATTTGCATCTATTCCCAATGTGAACACTCATAAAACTATAATGGCTGGGGACTTTAATTGTGTTTTAAACCCACTCTTAGATAGGACTCCTGTCTCAGGGGGGATGACATCTAACACAGCTAAGACAATTACAGAGTTTGTAACTGACCACAACTTATCAGACCCCTGGAGGTTTCTAAACCCAAACTCAAGAACATATTCGTTCTACTTACCAGTACATCATTGCTACTTAAGAATTGATTATTTCTTCATAGATAATAAATTCTTGCCTACGAACAAGTACGACGCTATTGTTATCTCTGACCATGCACCTCTAATCTTCGTGCTAAAGTGATCTGATCTGATCTTGGAGCTAAAGTCATTATGCCGCACACTCTCACCTCACAGATGGCGTCTTAACCCGCTTCTATTAGCAGATGAGAACTGTACAGAATTCATTCAAACAAATCAGCTTCTTCCTAGAGACAAATAGATCCTCAGAGGTGTCTGCAGGAATACTCTGGGAAACTCTTAAGGCTTCTTAAGAGGACAGATTATTTCATATCTTTCCCACAGGAATAAATTAGAAACCAAGAAAGTATCAGAGCTAAGAAGCGAAATTACTAAAATAGATGAAGAACATGCCAGGCATCCAAGCAAGGCTCTACATAGGAAAAGGCAGGCTCTGCATTCAGAACTCAACCTCCTGACAACTAAAGAAACTGAACAACTAATTTATTAATCAAGACATCACTACTATGAACACGGCGAGAAAGCTAATAAGCTTTTAGCTCAACAAATCCATAAGCAAGTTCGCAATGCAATCCCAGTAATTACCAACACGAACGGAGATGAAATCATTGACCATAAAAACATGATGTACTCATTTAGAGACTACTATAAATCCTTATATTCTACTGAGTTTAAAGAAGACAACAAATAATCGAATGCATTTCTGGATACATTACAGATACGATACCACAAATAGACACTTTTAGTGCGGACGAACTCGATAAACCTTTGGCGCTATCAGAATTACTAGATGCTATAAAATCACTTCAAGGCGGGAAATTTTACCTCAAACTTTTTGCCAAGCATTAATCACCATCTTTCCTAAACAAAATACGGACTTATTACAATGTGCATCATACAGACCAATTTCACTTCTGAATAGTGACGTTAAGATACTCTCAAAAATCATAGCTAGAAGAATGGAGAAAGTGTTGCCTTCGATAATATCACAAGATCAAACTGGATTTATCAAGGGTCGACACTTATCTTCCAATCTTCGACGCCTGTTTAATGTAACATACTCGCCAGTAAAGTCAAACACCCCAGAAATATTATTATCATTGGATGCAGAAAATGTATTTGACATGATTGAATGGAAATACCTTTTCACTACATTAGAGAAATTTGGGTTTGGCCCGAACATTTGTGCATGGATCAAACTACTGTATACCAATCCAGAAGCTGCAGTCTGTATTAACAACATTTGCTCAGACTACTTTAAACTAGAACATGGTACCAGACAAGGATGCCCCTTGTCACCACTGCTATTTGCAATCGCCATTGAACCACTGGCAGTTCACTGTCAAAATACGGGATAAAGGGGATTATCAGAGAGGGACTGGAACAGAAAATTTCTCTATATGCAGGTGATATGGTACTGTATATATCAGACCCACAAAATTCTGTGCCTGCAGTCTTAACAGCACTCACAGAATTTCAAAAGATCTTTGGTCTCAGAATTAATTTGAATAAAAGTGTACTCTTTCCAGTGAATTTTCAAGCATATAATATTAGATTGAACACCCTACCTTTCATCATTGCAGATCAGTTTAAATACCTAGGGGTTAATATCACAAGTAAACACAAAGCTCTTTATCAACAAAATTTTGCCATCTGTATGGAAAAAAATTAAGCAAGATTTACATAGATGGTCAACCCTTTATCTCACTCTAGCTGGAAGAATTAACGTTGTTAAGATGAGTATTCTTCCTAAACTTCTTTTTTTATTTCAAAACATTCCAGTATACATTAATAAATCATTTTTTAAGCAATTAGGTTCAACAATAACCTCATTTATTTGGAACTCAAAACATCCACGCATCCAAAAAGCGACCCTACAAAGACCTAAGGCAGAAGGTGGCATGGCACTACCTAACTTTCAGTTTTATTACTGGGTAGCAAACATACAAGCTATAAAAACCTAGACACAAATAGATGAACAGATAGATACACAGGCTTGGTCCGCAATAGAAGTAAAATCCTGCAGTACTTCTTTATTTTCCCTGCTATGTGCCCCAACAGATGTAAGTTATTGCCAATGTACTAATAATGCAATTGTGCTTCACTCACTCAGAATATGGAACCAATGTAGAAAGCATTTTAGGATGGAGAATCTTTTATCTGTGGCACCTCTACAAGAGAACCACCTCTTTCAACCCTCGCAAACATATGCAGTTTTTAATATATGGAAAAGATTTGGGATTAGATTGCTTAGAGATCTTTATATAGACAACATCTTTGCATCCTATGAACAAGTACAATCCAAATTTAACTTTCCAGCTATACATTTCTTTCACTATCTTCAAATTAGGAACTTTGTTAAACAGAACCTGCCCGATTTTCCTCATCTTGCACCCTCGTCCAGGCTGGAAAAAATATTGCTCAATTTCAAGGACTTAGACACCATCTCTGCAATATATAAAATTATTTTACAGTCCCTCCATTTCAAAGATCCAAGAGGACAAAAATCAATATATCAGGAAAGGAGTGGAAGGTAGCAATGCAGAAAATTCACTCAAGCTCCATATGCGCAAAGCATACAATTATTCAACTCAAAATTATATATCGAGCACATCTGTCTCGCTTAAAACTGTCCAAAATGTTCCCAGGTCAAGATCCAACCTGCGAACGCTGCAATCAAGTCCCAGCTTCACTGGGCCACATGTTTTGGGCCTGCAGCAAATTAACATCATTTTGGACCAAAATTTTTAAGTGCCTTTCAGACAGCCTTGGTGTCACAATCCCTCCTAACCCATTAACAGCTGTGTTTGGTGTTCTTCCAGATGGGCTTAAAGTGGAGAAGGACAAACAAACTGTGATTGCATTCACTACACTATTGGCACGCAGACTTATTTTGCTAAACTGGAAGAATTCCAACTCTCCTCTTTTAAGTCAGTGGGAAACCGATGTTTTATACTATTTGAAATTGGAAAAAATCAAATTCTCAGTTAGAGGATCGGTACAGATTTTTTTCAAAACATGGCAGGATCTAATCAGTAATATTTTAGAATAAGCTCTTAAAGCACCGAGGAAGCAATTCTTTCCGAATTTCTTTTTCTTGTCCATTCATCTCTATTGTCCTTTTAAATTAATCAATTTAGGTATGTTTACAAGCTTTAAGTTTTACTCTGTTGGCCATGCTCTCTTTCTTAGGGGTGGGGGTTAAGTTGTTTTCATCCTATTTTTTTTTTTTTTTTGTAAAAGTTGATCTATTTGTATGGAATGATTACAATAAAAATAATCAAATTAAAAAAAAAAAAAACTACATTTGACACATAATAGATATATTTTGGTGTTGAGTTTATATTATGCAGCCTTTGCCCTTTGTGTGGCTATGCTAAAAGGATGTTATTCATAAAGACAAAAGTAAACTTACAGTCAGCACTGTGTAGTCAGTTCTTTCTGTAGCTAAGCTAAGTTTATGTACCGGTAATAGACAAACCATCACATACAATATGTTAATCCTCATATTTTGTCTGTTTTGGTCTAAAGAAAGATTGGACTGTCAATGTGGTGAAGGCACACAGTGCCTATGTCAAGGGAGACCAACCTTGACACTGAAATGCTACAGTAGTATCAAGCTTTCATTCCAAACAGACTTTGAATTATAAATCAGTTCCAGTGAAAATACCATTAACTAGTCATTCTGCATTAGGAATTTCTAAACTACGTGTATTTTACATATCTGAAATAAAAAACAAAACAGCAAAACATTTCTTGAACCAGTTTAGATTAGTACATCACCTGAATGTCAGGTGGTCTGCTGGATTGTCAGTAACTAATCTGACACCACATGAGCTTAATGTATCTGTACATAAGACCATTTACTGAACTGATATTTTACTAGCAGTCATTAACTATAAAAGTCTTAATGTTAATAAGATCTAAAATACATCAACCATGCCTAACTTGGTTCAGTAAAATATTATGTTCTACAAATGCTTGTTGTCAAAACTTGGGATGCCACTGGCATAAATCTAAACTTACTAGTCATGCAGACCCAGAAGGCCTTCCAAATAGCCAATATTAAAGCTCTCTAAATTTCACGGTTATCAGTGTGTTTTCATTTGTTTAGTATGACAGCAGTATGCTACTGCAAACAACTAATGATTATGTTCCAGTTATAGCTTTTCAACAGGTAAACAAATAAAGGATATTTGTAAAGACAGCCAGCAGCTGCTGTAGTTTTTTGGGATGAACAGTAGAGTGATTTCATAGTCTGATTAAAAGTGATACTCTTTTTTTGCTATACTGGTCTTCACTTTAAAAAAACTTAAAATAACTAATATCTGTTGTATGCTTACTAGATTAGGCCATATAATAATGTAGTGGTAACTACTTCTACCTCAGAGCCATAGAGACCTGTGTTTGACTTTCTACCCTGTCACTGTTTTGGGAAGTTAGTATGTTCTTCCCATACATGCCAGTTTTGTCCTAGATTATAATTTTCTGCAATATCACAAAGACATGCCCTTATGTTTAAATTAGCTTGGTTTGAGAAACTGGTGTTGTAGGGACTTGGTGCTATCTAACCAATTGGTTCCTCCTCTTAGGAACCCAACACCGGACAAAGCAAGTCCCACTGGTGAGAGGAAAAGATTGAGATCAAGCCAGAGTCCCAGGAAATATTGAAAGGAGTGTTTTATGCTACCTGAAAAGTTGGCAGCCGGACAAGTCGTTTGATCTTGGGTTAAACATGAGAGAGCCCGCAGGGTTTATTTGTGTTCTGCTACTTTGTACTTTGTATTGTCTTTCTTTCGATTCCTCTGTTGTGTACTTAATTCATTATTTTGTATCTGTGGTTCAGAGGGCATGATTCTAGATGAAGAGAAATGCCACAAGTCCACTGTGTTTTGTTATAGATCAGTTAGGAGTCACCGCATGTAATGCACTTGTGCCATTTGCTTTAATATTCTTGGAGTAGTACAATTGCATTTTGCTGCGAGTGTTGCTGCTTCATTTAAACCACCATAACAAGGTTTCCAAGAATACTTGTGGTATAGCAGGTCCACAGCTCCTGTCAAAGGGCCGCTTTTAAAATAAATAATCATCGCACTCGCGGCTTGATGAGGGGGCGTGGTGGTTGTGCGTCTGAAGCAGTTCTCGGGGCCATTCACGATGTGGCCGTTTCTCACCTAAGTTCATAGGTGAGAAACCGTCCACATCCGTGATTGTTCCTGGGGCTGCTGATTTGCCACAGCAGCCATGCCCTCTAGTTAAATAGAAGCGTGAGTCGGCTAAGAAAAAGAAAGAATGGATGGGAGGTTGCAGGAGGAAAGCAGGAAGCAGTGGGGAGAGAAAGAAGAAAGGAAAGAAAAAGAATGGAGGTTGCAGGAAGAAAGCAGGAAGCAGTGGACAGAGAGAGAAAGTCGGTGCAGGAGAGCGAGCGAGTGTAGGCTCACGTTGCAGCTGAACAGTGAGCCTGGGTGTTGGGCCGACACCTGGACAATAGTAGTAGTGGTCAGTCCCACTGAGTGATCATGTAGCGTGATTGACCGGAAGGCGGATGACTCCCCCGTAAGGCCGCGGGAGTCGGGACTTGGGGAGAGTATTCCCCAGCGTGGGCACCCTGGTCACTGTGGATCCCAAGTCTCTGTCAGGAAGAGCCTACCGGAGTCAGGGATCGGAGAGACGAACTAAACAGCTGAAGTAGGCAGAGTGAAGGTCAGCTGCAAGTAGGGCGACTCCCCTCTTGAGAAGCCCAGACGGGGGAAGCAGGGGAGCCACCAGGTAGAGAAGTCACCGGGCTTGTTTTTAAAAGATTGCTTCCTGCATTATTTTAACCTCGTTGTTTTTAAGAATACTTTTTCTGTTTATTGGTTTTAACCTCCACGTGTCATATCTGCTTTTATGGATTATTTATTTGAAGAATTTTGTATGCACGGCACTTTAATTTGAACACTTTGTTTTTGTTGTTGTTTTAAATAAAAGCACTTGACACTTTTGCACCATCCCCTTGCTATGTTGTTGCCTCACTGCTAAGCTCTTTCATACAAAAAACAAGATGATGTTGGATCAGACATGCAATCTAAATCATCTTATTATTTACAAGTGGCTCAAGAACGCTTGCCTTTGTTTCTGATATTGAAGCACTGCAAGAGGCAGATGTAGTGGAAGGAAAGCAGAATCCAAAGAATAAACCTATAAAAACAGTAGGTTCAGTCCTAGAGTGAAATCACACAGTCATTAATTAATTGTGTTATAATAGTGAAACTTTAAATTAGAAAAAAAAAATATTTGGGCTTCAAATTCTGTTAGTGGATTAGGGCTCTCAGAATAATATCCAAATGTTTGACTTCAATAACATTTCAACCTAGGTTTATTGACCTCTTGTATTTTTGTGTTATTTTTGTAACTAGATTTGAAAGACTTTACCCTGTCTTCAGTGAGGGTATCGGATAACTAAATAATATCAGAATGGACATTAAGGCAGTCTGTAGTTCAGCAGGAATTACGGTATGCTGTATCTTCACATAGTATCTTCCCTCAGTTTACAGCCACGAGAGCAATCACTATGAGACAAACACCAACGTTGAACATCATATTAGTTTATCATAGGACATGTCCAGTCGTGAGCTTCTGTTGTTAGTAGAAAATCTTTACAGAATAAAACTAATGAAGTACATAGATTGTCCGAAAATGTCAAACATTTGACTGAAGCCTATTAAAGAGCAAACTGCTGTGTGAATGATCAATAGTGGTAAGCGAACCCCTCAGAATTTGCTTTACTGCTGGTGCGTCAAAATAACAGAAATGTTGTTCAGGAATTTTGCCAAACTCCGCAAAATGCTTTGAAAGCAATGAGGAAGGATGAGCTGAGCTAGTTTTTGAGTGGATTCTAGTGGTCCAATGGTCTTTTATGTCTCTCAGAGGGCTAAGGAAGCATCTCCCAACTATTTTGGACCAATTATTATTGCTAAAAATATGACCTGAATTGTGAGGCAAACAAACACCACAAACAAAATATAACAAATGGCCACAAATTAGCGCTAAGCAATTTGAATATAGATTATTGCATTCATAGAGTTCCAATCTGGAGGCACACATTGGCTGGGCCACAAATTGGCAACGTGGGACTTGCAACTCTGTGCACAGCTGGAAGATCTTTTTTGTTTCATATGTAACTGTACAGATAAGAAAGAAACTCCTTGTAAATAGTAATGAATCTTTCATTATTTTTATTTCACAGGGTCTCCTCTATTTCCTGATAAGAGAAGAGCATCTCTAAGGCTTGTGCTAGGATAGGTGCATGGCTAATTATGCATGCAAATCAGATTAGTGTTATATATCTGGTGGCAACTAAATGAAAATAACATTTTTATTTTTTTAACACATGATGGATGGAGATGTACTGATCAACAGTGATCTTACAGTAGGAATGAAAGTTCTGTGCATGGCTGCTGCAGCTCTGAAATACCATGCATGCCTTGCAAAGCATCATGGAGAGCTGGGAAAAAAATCTTAACATGAACCATCCAAACATTTCCAGAAATATTTTAAGGGAATACAGCATATTTGCTTTGGCAAATTTTGACAATTGACACTAATGATTAATAAATCTTTGCATGATGTAAAAATAGCTTTAATTAAGGCATAATTAAGAAACCCCAATTCAAAATTTTGAATGTGCTAGTAAGCCAAGTTGACCATCACCTGATAAAGTTATTTAACCTTTTTGCACAGTAATATATAATTTTTGAATTGTATTAATGATTAATTAAAAATAAAAAATGGTTTCACAAAAATCAGTCTTAGCATTTCCTGTCTTTTCATTTCCAGTCTCTCTTAGCACTGTGCAACAATAAAAAAAAAATGTGTTCCAGACTGCCATATTATATGTATGTGAGTTTTTTTCTTACCCCATTGCCATGTCTTCTCTTAAAGTTCAGCTTTATTTATTTAGGTTAATTCAGTGAATATCCCTTGGGTTCAGTTCCCTACCTAGTGAGTGATGTACCCATATGTACTCTGCATATTCTCACTATGACCATTTAAATTTTCTCCTGGCACTGTATATTCTTCCCATATCCCAAAGATAAACTTGTTGAGCTCATTGACCATTTTAAATTAGCCAGTTGTAAGTGCATAAGTGTGTATTATACCCAGTGCTGCTAGGGTACACCACTACATCCCACAAATCTGCAAACACAAATCCTAATTTTAGTGATTGTTAAATTTCTTTATTTATTTGTAAAAGCATTAATAAGCTTATAGCAAATTATAGTAATTGTTTTGTGTCCTTTATGGCTATTTTCAGGCCATGGCATTAACCAAAAAGAGAACAAAATACTGCATATTGATCAGGTCATCAAAGTGGAAATATTTATAACCTGAAAAGTATAGTTGCTGTGTTCTACCTGGGACACTACAAGCTGATTGCTTTATCTCATGCAATAAGTGGTCACCTATACCATTTGCTTAGCTGCCCAGCTAAACCCCCGTACAATGCCAGTGATGCCAGTCCTTGAAATCTCTGTTGTAATATACCAAAAATATTTCTATTAATACTAAAAAATACTAATTCTTTCATCATGCTATTTCAGAAACCTGCAGCCCAATGGAAGGGAGGAGGTGGCATAGAAAGTTTAGAAAATAAATGAGTGACTAGTTCAGCAGTGAGTCAGTGACATTTTTTACTGCTTGTAGTCTTTAATATAAAGTCCAAAGACATCAAAAAACATTGGGAAGTGTGACTATAGTGTCAAGAATGAAATGAAAACAACTGCTGAACCCTTGAAATACTCAAAGCAAGAAGGTATTTGTCATGCATTAGATATTGTACAAATGCACAAAGTCATTAAAAGAAAAGCAAGTATAACCACTCTTGGAGTTTAAATTGTATAAGATGACCATTTTAACTGCCTTGATATTTCACATTTGCAAACATTTAAAACTCAGCTTACTCTTAAATATTGGTGGAGTGTTATATTTTACCCTTCTATAAATGGTTAAGCATGTGTAACAGGTGGTGTGTGCAGCAAAGTTAAGAGAGCCACCATGGAGGAAAGCTGTATCACAAAGCCAAGAGCCAGATCTGCAAGACATTGTAGTTTAAACTAGGCAATTCCAAGTTCACCCATCAACTTTGTTATCCCAGTTTTCTCAATAAAGTACTGCATGGAGCCAGAGTCAGTCCTGGCAACAACAAAGACAATGAGCAAAAAGCAGGAACCAGTTCGGGGCTTAATACGTCACATACACACATACATTAATGTCACATTTTGAGGCCTCTTACCAGCATTAGGGCCTGGATTATCTTCTATAATTTGCAGAAACACATTTAGCTTTATTTTATAAAGGATAATGTCAAGTAATTCATGTTCTTGCAGAAAGGCGAGCATGACAATCAATAAATCATGTCAAGGAAATGTCCCTACAAGCTTAAGTGCTAGTAGATGTATCCAGCAATCCTGTGATGTCATACTTTTGGAATTTACTGTTCAATTAAGCAGTCATAAAACTTATAATATATATACACAGAATTAAAAGTAAACCATTTCTTCATCTTTTTGGCAATCCCCCTTTTCTCTGACTCAGGTTATTAGATTTTTAAAGATCCATTGTTCAACATCTTGTGCATTCAGAAAAAGTATTACATTGTTTTGCTTCTCTCTGTGTCTAAAGACTAACTTCTATTTGATCTCTATTTTGAATTAATTCTTAAGTTTTCAGTATGTATTTCTCATAACTGTGACTATGTAACCTATATTTCCAGACAATCAGCAGTACTGTGTTTAAGCATTATTCTTATATTTTTTAATAATAACATGGGCCTCTTTTGTATTCAGAAGAGGAAGAGATGCAAAACATTGCAATTACTATTAAATAGTTTGACATCTAAGAATACTTTTACATAGCAAGCAGACCAGTACTTAAAATGCTTTCTAATTAAAGTGGATGAAAAAAAAGTGGTTTCACTGCTCGAAGATTTAAAGATGTCCACCAGTGCAATGTCGAGACCATTCCATAATAAAGTTTCCTAAAATTGTTTTATATATGTATTATTATCCTGGATCAAGAATTTAAATGACAGGTTATTAGCAGAATATGCATTGATACAACTTTTTTTTTGTTTCCTCCTTTTTCAGAGCGCAATTATTGGGGCTCAGACTTGCGCATTCCCACAGTCAGTTTCAAGGAGGTCCTAACTAATGACCAAGCTGCATTCTTCTGGCTGACCACCCTGCGTAGTACTGGTATTGTACTTTTGAAAGGTGCAAAAATACAGCAAGGAGAGGTTGCAAAACTGTCTGAAAGGATTGGTTACCTCCGCCTTACTTTTTATGGGTAGGCTAACATTACTAATTTCTTTTTCCTGTCATTTTCTAAAAGAATTTATTACCCTTTTTCTCCTTGTTTTTTTGGAATGTATTTTTATTGAAGTATACTGTATGTACTGTATAATGCAGTTATGTGGCAGAGATAGTGACAAAGAGAAGTATTTTTGTTCAGCTACATAGTTTTAAAATTTCAGCCTTTAAAATTACAACAATTACATCCTCAGAGGTTTCTGCAGGAATACTCTGGGAAACTCTAAAGGGTTTCTTAAGAGGACAGATTATTTCATATCTTTCCCACAGGAATAAATTAGAAACCAAGAAAGTATCAGAGCTAAAAAGAAAAATTACTAGAATAGATGAAGAACATGTCAGGCTTCCAAGCGAGCTTCTACATAGGAAAAGACAGGCTCTGCATTCAGAACTCAACCTCTTGACAACTAAAGAAACTGAACAACTAATTTATAAATCCAGACAACTTTACTATGAACACGGAGAGAAAGCTAATAAGCTTTTAGCTCAACAAATCCACAAGCAAGAAGTTTGCAATGCAATCCCAGTAATCACCAACACGAATGTAGACGAAATCATTGACCATAAAAATATAATGCACACATTTAGAGACTACTATAAATCCTTATTTTACTGAGTTTAAAGAAGACAATACACAATCTAATACATTGCTGGATACATTACAGATACAGATACCACAAATAGATACTTTTAGTGCGGAGGAATTGGATTAACCTGTGGCGCTATCAGAATTAGTAGATGCTATAAAGTCACTTCAAGGCGGGAAAGCAGCAGGCCCTGACGCCTGTTTAATGTAATATACTCACCAACAAAGTCAAACCCCCCAGAATTATTATTATCATTGGATGCAGAAAAAGCACTTGACATGATTGAATGGAAATACCTTTTCACTACATTAGAGAAATTTGGGTTTGGCCCGAACATTTGTGAATGGATGAAACTACTGTATACCAATCCAGAAGCTTCAGTTTGTATTAAAAACATTTGTTCAGACTACTTTAAACTAGAACATGGTATCAGACAAGGATCCCCCTTGTCACCACTGCTATTTGCAATCGCCATTGAACCACTGGTGGTTCACTGTCGAAATGCTGATCAGATAAAGGGGATTATCAGAGAAGGACTGGAACAGAAAATTTCTCTATATGCAGATGATATGTTACTGTATATATAAGACCCACAAAATTCTGTGCCTGTGAATTCACTTTCCAGTGAATTCTCAAGCATATAATATTAGATTAGACATCCTATCTTTTATCATTGCAGATTAGTTTAAATACCATGGGGTAAACATCACAAGTAAACACAAAGCTCTTTATCAACAAAATTTCGCCGTCTTCATGGAAAAAAATGAAGCAAGACTTGGATAGATGGTCTACCCTTCATTTCACTCTAGCTGGAAGAATTAACATTTTTTTATTTCAAAACATTCCAATATATGTATCAATAAATCATTTTTTAAGCAATTGGATTCAACAATAACCTCATTTATTTGGAACTGAAAACATCCACGTCTCCAAAGAGCAACCCCACAAAGACCTAAGGCAGAAGGTGGCATGGCTCCACCCAACTTTCAGTTTTATTACTGGGCAGCAAACATACAAGCTATAAAAACCTGGACACAAACAGATGAACATACACAGGCCTGGTCCACAATAGAAGTAAAATCCTGCAGTACTTCTTTATATTCCCTGCTTTGCACCCCAATAAATGCAAGTTATCAGCAATATACTAATAACCCAATTGTGCTTCACTCACTCTGAATATGGAACCAATGTAGAAAGTATTTTAAGATGGAGAAGCTGTTATCTGTGGCACCTCTGCAAGAGAACCACCTCTTTCAAAATTCACAAACATATGCAGTTTTTAATATCTGGAAAAGATTTGGGATTAAATTGCTTAGAGATCTTTATATAGACAACATCTTTTCATCCTATGAACAATTACATTCCAAATTTAACTTTCCAGCTACGCATTTCTTTCACTATCTTCAAATTAGGAACTTTGTTAAACAGAACCTGCCCGATTTTCCTCATCTTGCACCCTCGTACATGCTGGAAAAAATATTGGACAATTTCAAGGACTTAGACACCATCTCTGCAATATATAAAATGATTAAACAGTCCCTCCATTTCAAAGATCCAAGAGGACAATGGGAAAAAGATCTCTTAATCAATATATCAGAAAAGGAATGGAAGGTAGCAAGGTAAAGAAGAATGGTCTCAGATGCCATGCTATGTATTCTCCAACCTTATAAAAGGTTACAAGGGAAGACTCCATGCTGTTATACTGGCAAAGAGAGGTTGTGCAAAATATTAAATGCAAGGGTGCCAACAATTGTGGTATACATGTTTTTGTTAAAAATATTTATTTCTGCCTCGTAGTTAGGAGACCTGGGTTCGCTTCCCAGGTCCTCTCTACGTGGAGTTTGCATGTTCTCCCCGTGTCTGCGTGGGTTTCCTCCGGATACTCCGGTTTCCTCCTACAGTCCAAAGACATGCAGGTTAGGTGCATTGGTGATTCTAAATTGTCCCTTGTGTGTGCTTGGTGTGTGTGTGTGGGTGTGTGCGCGCTACCCAGGGTTTGTTTCCTGCATTGCGCCCTGTGTTGGCTGGGATTGGCTCCAGCAGAACCCCGTGACCCTGCAGTTAGGATATAGTGGGTTGGATGGGTCCTATTGAGGATATTATTGAGAGGAGAAACAGCACACGACTTGATGGAAACTCTGGTCTATACCGGGAACTGAGAAGGACAGCTGTGAGGGACCGTAAGGAGGCATTTGTCAGAGGAATCTGTGAGCAAGAGACCCACGTCCTGCTTACAGTGGAATCAAAGCATTACGCATGTCCAGATCTATTCCCTAGAGAGTCACAGTCAGGGTGGTTGATGGAACGGTCCTTACAGATGATGTTGTTTTGTTCAGCGCTTTCTGTATATTTCAAAATTCTTTATTTACTGTTGAGTAAAACATTTTTAAAACATTAGTCACATTTTAGTCTATTTTTATTATACATCATGCTTTTCAGACAAAACACAATAATAATCATTAAAAACAGAAAGAATCATAAGCACAACTAGCTTAAGGATGATTAAAAATCAGAAATTCTCAATAACGGCATTGGTAGCTGGCAAGCTAATATGACGCTTCATTAGTTTGTTATGAAAGAAGTAAATTATAAATTAGAAACCATGTTTTATTTACAAACTTTTCTGGAATTAAATACGTTGGTAAATCTTTTTTTAACTGTGTAGGCAACAATGTATTCTGTATTTTATTAGCACAGTTTAAGATGTCCTTTTAACAGTTTTTAAAAGAAACAATAAGCGTCTACTGGGAAAATGGCTAAGTGAATGGAAGGGTACTAGATTCACTATTTCAACATTGTGTCAGTGAATAACATACACTATCACAATATATAAAGAAGACATGCTATACAAGAAAAACACATATGTTATATATGAATTTGTAAATATAGCTGCAAAAATCAAAAGACAATTACGTGATTAATCATTATAGTGATTTGTGCAGTGGTAAGAGTTGCTGCCCCACAGTTCCAGAGACCCGCTATCCCAGTGCGTTCCCTGTCTATGTGTACTTTGAACATATGCTCCCTGCCCAGGGATGGACTGATGCCCAGTGTTGTTAGGAGTGCTTTTTGGCTCTGGATTGTCTAATATGCATGGTTTTAATCCTTTCATATTTGTCTTAGCACATAAATTGCATGTGCAATGATATCAACAGCAATCTTATTTTAGTAAAAGAACAATTAAGTTTTATGAAATAAAGTAATAATATTTACAAAATAACTTTTTTTGAGTGGCAAGGTGCCCTGTGGCACAGTGGTAGCACTGCTGCCTCGCAGTAAGGAGATCATGGGTTTGCTTCCCGTGTCCTCTCTGTGTGGAGTTTGCAAAGCGCTTTGAGTAGTGAGAAAAGCACTATCCATCCATCCATCCATCCATTTACCAACCCGCTGAATCCAAACACAGGGTCACAGGGGTCTGCTGGAGCCAATCCCAGGGCACAAGGCAGGAACCAATCCCGGGCAGGGTGCCAACCAACCACAGGACACACACAAACACACCCCAAGCACACACTAGGGCCAATTTAGAATCGCCAATCCACCTTTGGATCCATGTCCATGGACTGTGGGAGGAAACCCACGCAGACACGGGGGAGAACATGCAAACTCCACGCAGGGAGGACCCAGGAAGCGAACCCAGGTCTCCTAATTGCGAGGCAGCAGCGCTACCACTGCGCCATCGTGCCGCCCCAGAAAAGCAATATCTAAATATAAATAATAATAATAATAATAATAGAACATTCACTACCATATAGCATTAAATGTGGCAAAGAAATTGTGTTTTTATAATATGAATTGCATAAGGCGATTCCCAACAAATCTTTTTTACCCAAGTTTACTTATCCTGTGATCAAAGCATATAGTTCAAAGGCCACTGCCTTAATTTCAGGTCACATTTTGTGTTTGTGTAGGAGGCACAATGGTACAGCAGTTAGCAGTGCTTGCTCATGGATCTAGTGTTCTGGGCACCAGTAGAATTTCCACATTCTTTTCAGGGACCCTGGTTCTCTTCCCACATCCAAAAGATGTCCACATTATACTAATTGTAACCAGCTGTGATGGCCCCAAAGTGGGCTTTGTAATGAACTAGATTCATGCCTTATGTCCACTGCTTCAAGTTAGTCTCTGCTGCAACCTTTGATTGGCTTGAACACCTTTGAGAAAGTTAAGCATCTGTACTGTGTTTATGTGTGTGTCTGTTATGGAGTTCAACTATCAAACAGGGAAGATAGTGAGAGACAGTATATATAGTATATATGTTCTCATAGGTTGTATGGGGTTAGTTGTTGATGGGAGCAACTCACTTTGGAGAGTTAGTAAAAATACATCACAGACATCACTTACATCTGCAGAACATTCCATAAACATGTTTGCAGTTTGCTACAGGTGTCCAGGTATTACACAGCCAGCAGTCATCATCTTCAAAATAAGCATTCGGCATTGCCTTTTACTTTCATTTGCTTCTTATTCCTCTTTGGAGATTATATGGCATTGACTTGTGTTTTTATTATTTTTAAATAAGAGTAAAACAATGCAGGTTTCAGGTAAGCACAGTGTACTCTGTGATGGACTGAAGCTTTTTTCAGGGTGGTATCAAGTGATGCTGATGTTGTGAACAGCTACATCTCTTTTGTATTTGAGTACTTAATTGATGTTATTCCAACAACATTAGCTCATTCATTATTCAGACCCAGGTAAGTTTAGTACATGGTCTCACAGAGCAATAGTCTATCCTGGCAGCATTGATTGTAAAGCTCCATTCAATTGCAAGGCACACTCACACCCAACATTTTAGCACCCATATTCATTCACAATGACAAAAAGTTCTAATTGAAGTGGAACTTTTTTAAACAATTATTCACAATAGTACTTTGTAGAATGTAAAAGCAAGTATCCTTTTAATTTATTACAAGCTTTTTTACACGCAGTGAGAAGTAAAGCAAAATGACACCTTTTATTGGCCTACTAAAAAGATTACAATAAGCAAGCTTTTCAGGCAACTCAGGCCTCTTCTTCAGGCAAGATGTAATCGTTACATCATTACATCATTGATTACATAATAAAAGGTGTAATTTTGCTTGACTTCTCACTACATCCATAATGGCTAACATGGTACAACACCCTAATGTTTTTTTTACATAAATGCAGTATGTACATTCTCAAACATGCTTAATTTGATTCAGGATTGCTAGGAACTGAAACAAATTCTGACTGCAGCAGGCTCAAGTCAAGAAACAGTCAAGAATAGGACCCCAGTCTATTAAGGGGACCACTCATGCAATCACATACTCACGCTTACACAGTGGTAATTTAGATTTACCAGTTAACCATTTTTGAGGATGTGGAAGAAAAACCCTGGCTGAAATGGGAAGAATATGTGCAAAATGTACAGTGACACTGACCAGATGCAAGATCCATGAGGCAGCAGCGACAAGAAGTGTACTTTTTAATTTCTGTAATGTCTCATCTATACTAATAAAAGACAAAGCCCTCACTGACTGACTGACTGACTGACTGACTGACTCACTCACTCACTCATCACTAATTCTCCAACTTCCCGTGTAGGTGGAAGGCTGAAATTTGGCAGGCTCATTCCTTACAGCTTACTTACAAAAGTTAGGCAGGTTTCATTTTGAAATTCTACACGTAATGGTCATAACTGGAACCTACTTTTGTCCATATATACGGCCAAAGCCTGCAGCTCGGTCGCCGTGTGAGGTAGAGTTGCGTCCCGCATCATCACTCCTCACACGTAATTGAGTGCCTGCCCATATATGGTAAATATTCGCGGATGAAGGACTGTGCTTATGCAAATGAAGATGAGATGGTCAGGGAGACACGCTGCCGCTAATTATTCGCGGGTGAAGGACTGTGCTTATGCATACGAAGATGAAATGGTCAGGGAGACACGCTGCTGCTAAATATTCGCGGGTGAAGGACTATGCTTAGCATATTCATAAGTGCAGCTACTGTGGAAACCCTCTGACGCTGAACAAGCCTTTGTACACATATCAATAGGAAAGCAAGGTGTAAAGCTTAAGCGTAAATTACGTTCATAGACACGCTGCCGCTAAATATTCGCAGGCAAATTCACAACTCAATGTCAATGTCACTTTATTTATATAGCACATTTAAAACAACATAGTAATGCTGCGGCCAAAGTGCTTTACAATAATAGAATAAAAGAAAAAACAATAAACAATAAAACATAAATAGTAATAAAATATATAAACATAAAATAAGATTACAAAGAGGAAAACCATCAGTATTACTGAAGGTCACTGAATGCAAGTGAAAAGAAGTGAGCTTTTAATCATGTTTTGAACTGTTCAATTGTAGACGACTCCTTAATATGATGAGGTAGAGAGTTCCACAGGCGAGGGGCAGCAGCTGAAAAGGCCCTGTCCCCCTTGGTTTTACATTTGGTACGAGGGACAACAAGAGACAACTGACCAGAAGATCTAAGCACTCTAGATGGCTGGTGTAAAACACACAGTTCAGATAAATAGGCAGGAGCGAGTCCATGTAACGATTTAAAAACTAGCAGCAAGATTTTAAAATCAATTCGAAAACTGACAGGCAGCCAGTGTAACGAAGCTAAAATAGGAGAAACAGAGTCATACTTCCTTGCCCCAACCAAAAGGCGAGCAGCAGCATTTTGGACCAGCTGTAACCTGTGTATCAGAGATTTGTTAATCCCAGAATACAGCGAATTGCAATAATTGAGACGAGAAAAAATAAAAGCATGAGTAGCTTTCTCAAGATCTTTAGAAGATAAAAGGCTTTATCTTACCTAATAGACGAAGTTGGAAAAAGCAACTCTTGACAACAGAATTTACTTGTTTCTCAAAAGAGAGGTTGCTATCAAAGGTAACACCAAGATTGCGGACTTGAGGTTTGGAAAAGGCAAAGAAAGAGCCGAGAAGTCCAAGACCAATTTGGGCTTTAGCTGGTGGACCCACTATAAGCACCTCCGTTTTATTTTGATTTAGATCAAGAAAATTATTGGCCATCCAGGATCTTAGTTCAGACAGACAGTTGTGGAGTTGATTTGTTGCAGAGTTGCAGACGGGAATATAAACCTGAGTATCATCAGCATAGCAGTGAAAAGAAATGTTAAATTTCCTAAAAATCGCTCCAATAAGGTGAAGGTATATAGAGAATAAAATAGGACCTAAAATGGATCCCTGAGGGACACCATATTTAAGAGGAACAGTAGATGAAAAAGAGGAATTTAAAGTCACTGAAAAGTGTCTACCAGTTAAATATGATCTGAACCAGTTAAGAGCAGCCCCTTTAAGCCCAACAAGATGTTCGAGCCGCATCAGCAATATTTCATGATCAGTGGTGTCAAAGGCAGCGGACAGGTCAAGGAGGACAAGGACTGCCGCATCACCTGAGTCAGTAATAAGAGAGATGTCATTGAACACTTTCAGGAGTGCCGTTTCAACACCATGATAACGCCTAAAACCAGATTGGTAGGTCTCAAATAAATTATTGGAGTTAAGGTGATTGACCAATTGATTATAAATAATTTTTTCTAGTATTTTGGCCAGAAATGGGAGCTGGGAAATTGGACGAAAGTTGGTTAAAACTCCAGGATCTAATCCTGCCTTTTTTAGATTGGGACGGACTGCAGCATGTTTAAAAAATGAGGGCACAACCCCCGAACTAATAGAATCATTTATAATGGCTAGTAAAGATGGGCCCAACACATCAAAGGCTTCCACTAAGAGACGTGGTGGTACAATATCAAGGGGGCTGGAAGCTGGTTTAAGGGTGTCAATAGTTCTTTTTAGCATTGAAAGTGAGACTTGATCAAAGGAATCTAGAACAATGTCATGATTAACAGTAGGAAGTTCATAGCTAGTTTGAACAATGCCACGGCGGATAGTATCAATTTTGCTGACAAAGAAAGATAGAATCTGCTCACATGAATGAACAGTGCTATTTAACCCCATCGTAGAATGAGGGTGAATGGCCGCATTAATTGAATTAAATAAAACCTTAGGATTGTTTGAATGGCGGGATACTACATTGGCAAAGAAGTCATGTTTCGATTTCTTAACTTCTGCCTGGAAATTGAAAAGAGAAGTCCTGAAAATCTGTTTAGAGATAGTCAGTCCATCTTTTTTCCAACGCCGTTCAGCAGTTCGACAGGCACGGCGCAGTGATCGCATAGTTTCATTTAGCCAGGGAGCTGGTCTTACCTTATTACTGCGTATCTTGGGCGGAGCAATTGCGTCTAAAACCGTTTCACAGGAGGAATTAAATTTTACGACAAAGTCATCGATATCATTATTTTGGTCATGCATATAAAGATTAGAGAAAATGGTTTTAAAATCAGATATAGTAGAAGAATTTAAAAAGCGCGAGCAGCGTGGGGGACAACTATTAGTCGGGAGATCAACAGTAATATTCAGATCCATCATTACAGAAAAGTGATCAGTGAAAGAAACATCACATAAATCAACACTATTCACTGAAATATCACGAGTAAGAACGAGATCAAGGGTGTGACCTTAATACTTAATACCGGGAATGCCTGTTAAACATCTTAGATTCACGAGTACCGATTTGGGTAGTGATCACTTCGATGAATGAAACCTGTTCAAAAAACACATTACACAATTGAGAAGGCAGCAAAAGAATATGAAGCGAGTGACGCATACAAGGACTGTGCTTATGCAAACGAATAGGAAAGCAGGGTGTAAAGCTTAACTTTAAATTAGGTTCATAGACACGCTGCCGCTGGCGTTTGTCATGCCTAAGACGAATACGATATTCACGAGATACAAGTTTAATGAGAGGACGCAGGGTATAAACGAGACTTTTCAGCACTTTGTAGCGGAGTTAAAATTGCTGGTGAAGGACTGTGCTTATGCAAACAAAGATGAGATGGTCAGGGATAGAATAGTGTTTGGCGCAAACTCAGCAATAGTGCGAGAGAAACTTTTAAGTGTCGGGTCTGAGCTAACATTAAATAAAGCTGTGGACATCTCAAGATCGCACGAGATAGCACAAGCACAGCTGAGAAGCTTCGATGCATGTACTCCTAACGTGAACTAACTTTGCAGGACTGGGAAAGGTTAAATTAAATTCATAGACATGCTACCACTAAATATTCACAGGTAAATCCACAACTTAATACCGGGAATGCCTGTTAAACATCTTAGATTCATGAGTACCGATTTGGGTAGTGAACACTTCGATGAATGAAACCTGTTATCTTTACAACGGTTGACAAACACGGAATATAACTTGAACACAACACATCCTCCAAATACGAACCTGATTGAAAGAAATAATGATAATCAAATCCTTGATGACAGCAACACTCATAACAGTGACAAAACAATAACATTGACAATTGTGTTACGTTATTTTTAAAATGTTTCGTTTTCTTTTTCATAACTTCTTTAACACACTACTTCTCCGCTGCAAAGCGCGGGTATTTTGCTATTATTAACTAATTTGCATAAGAATTTTTGTCATGTCAGATTATATTAAAGCATTACATTCTAGCATCAACTACTGTATAGATTAAAGAAACAAAAAGTGAAAGGAAAATCAGGGAACACCTATCTAACTGGAGCAAAGTTAGTAGCGAATATCAGATATAAGTAGAGGATGTGCAAACCAAAGAAAGTCATCCAGCAGAGAACTGACAGTATGTAATAAGGCATATTTTACAATACAGTACAATTTTAACTGTGGGGGTTTCAGGAACTCTGTTTTTCTTCATAAATCCTCCATATGTACCAGTTAGGTTGATTGTCAAATCCAAAGTGGCCATGTTTTGGTGGGTGTAAGTGGGTTACGCAATAGAATGGTTTTTGTTCCAATGCTGCAGTCATGACCTTAAAATGGATTAAGCATGTTTTATGATGTAATGTTATAAATGAAAAAGGGATTTACCCAAAGCAATAAACTGTTAAAGTAAACAAGCAAAAGATGTGACAGTTCTGCTGTAGTTGTTAACTATTGTATGTCAGCTGTAAATGTAGTTAAGATTTAAGACATGTCTTCTGACTAGTAGCACAGTCTGCACTTACCAGAGGACATAAATGAATTCTGATTTTGATTTGTTCTTTAAGATCACAGTGCAGGATAAAGAACCTTACTTTCCCACTTCACTTGTGCATGCCAGTAATGCAGACTTATTGTAAATTAATGGAAATGTATGATATTTGTTTTCCATTTATTTTCTCCTTTAGTGGCTTGTTCCAGCTTAGAAGTGAGAATAAATTTCTAGCTATATTTGTTAAGTCTATTGAAATACACGAGCAGCCTTGAATGTTTTTAGTTTTTTTGTCATAAATTTCTGTAAAAAAAAAAACAAAAACATACATCCTGTCGACATATACAGAACACAAAGTCCCTGCCATTTCACAAGAACCACACTACCTAATATAGCAGATAATTAATTCTTTGGACTGCTCTGCCAGGAAAAAGGCCTCAGTGCAGAAGCTGTCATCATTCTGTAAAAGGTAGTCCTTGACACTGGTATTCTCCCTGTTTTGAGTTTAACTAAATAAATATCCTAAAGGATGAGATAATAAAATAAATTAAAAAAAAGTTTGGCAGAAGCAGTACATTCCTTCCAGATGAGTTGATTACAGTGCAGCTTAGCTGTGCCTTATAGTGCCTGTCCTTCCCTTGGTAATTTACTTTACCTTGTATTGCACCCAGACAAATGAGGAGCCAAATGTGTATTTAATTGGAAAAAGATGCTGACCAGTAATAGTGCTTTTTTTTAAGCTAATTGAAAACTAAGAAGAAAAAAATGCTAATCAGAACTGGACCTCAATGGAGTAAAAGGTGGATGATGTCAGGAATTCTAGTGAAGAACTGTGGTATGGCTTCCAGGCTTTTGAAATGTCATGGAAAAACAATAAGGAATAGTGAAGTGTGTATGTTTGCCTGGTCTTGCCACTGCAACAATATTAATAATTTATTTTAAATGCAGTATCCCTCTGTATTAGTTGTAACAATTAATTACAATTTTGAAATACTATTAGCAGTTATTTTAACTACAGTATATTTGTAAAATATGCAAAGAGCACTCTAAAGAGAAAGTTGAATTAAAATTGCCTTATTTGCAAAAACATGTTAGTGAATATTTTATACACTTTACAAGTATGTCTAAAAACCTTAATCTTTAGTATAATTATTTAAATTTCATAATAATTGTAACAATGTAGAAATATCAAACATAGAATAGATAAGTGATTAGTTATAAGTAAAGATTCACACTGCTTTATATGCATTGTCAAAATAATAAATTCTTAATGTTTTATATTTAAATGTAAAAATCTTTGCTAAACAAATTTAATAATACATACTATAGTTAATTCATACCATAAAATAAATCATAATCAATAGTTTTCAGTTTTTAAACCATGAACTTTAAAGACATATATTTAGATATACAAGCAAATAACTCAATATTGCTGTACTCTTAAACAGAAATTATTTTTGTGTTTTATCCCAAATTAATCTAAACTCCAGATGCATAGAAAGTCCTTGCTTCCTCTGTTTGTGGAGAATTATGCTATACCTTATCAATACACTTTCACACAGCATGACATTGGAACATTTATTAATTTTTAAGCACTTTGCTCTGTTCATCTTGGTTCCCCGTTTTATTATGGAATGGATTGGTCACAAGTGTGCAGCAGAAGTGAAAACTGCCAAGTGAAAGTGAAATCCTTCCTGAAGCCATTGTATCCAGCCTAGTGGGAATACTCTTTGCATTATGCATTATGCAGTATCCAGTAAGAAGGGAATCCCTCCAGCAGCGAATGTGTGTGGAATTTTAGCTCTGTCATGACATCAGTGCAGGACTTGAGTGTCTTAGGAGAAATGCGTGTATAAAGTCAAGATCAGGCTACTCTACCTAAGTAGTAGAAGAAGGAGACACATAAGAGACACAAAAGTTGGTTAAGTTGATTGGCAATTCCTAATTTGCCCTCTGTGAGTAGGAGAATGGTGCCATTCCAGTATTCTTTCCTGTTTTGTGCTCAGTGCATAGCAAATGACTCTAAATTGGATTAAGTGGGATTGAGAATGTTGTGTTAATATCAACAGAAGCAAATCAACAAATCAGAATTCCTACTACTTAGCTATGCATGATGGCAAAACATGCAGTCATTTTCATACATGAACACCCAAAAACCAATCCTGCTCCTGCTATAACCACTGGATGCCAGCTGTATATGTAGCGATTTAAGATGAGGTGGTTCATTGTGTGGTGGATGCAGCAATGCACTGTAATCAACACAGCTTCCAACTATCATGTGGTTCTTTGGTAAAAGAGCTTCAAGATTTTACGAAGTCTGACTTGGTGTTGATGGAAAGACTGCAAGCAAACTACTTTTTTTGCACATCTGTGGAAACAGAGCAACACGCACAAAAGGCTTTTGGGTTATATTTATCAACATTAATGAAAAACTGGGTTCAAAAAGTAAATATTCATATACTGGTAAATGTGTTCTTTTTTAATTGAGCTCATTCTTTTATAAAAGATTAGCTTAGTAGAAAAACATTTATTTTTGTTGTCTATTAAAACAAGTTAGAAGCCTAGTTAAAAGGGCTGGTTTTAAGTTTTCCTTATGGTGTATGGTGCTTAAATGCCCTCTTCTGGTGGAAAAAGTTTGTAAAAATCAAGCGAAGAAAAATTCCTAGAAAGTGCTTTTACATTATGTTTCACACAGTACTATAAGGTAACATAAAGACTGGACAGTAGTCAGAATAACATGCTCGCATTTTCAGGGCTGGAGCGTGCAAAAAATGTGTAGTAAAAGCTGTTTCCTCTGTAGGACACATGACCAATTTTCAGATATATTGTTGTTTTTATTTTCAATACTAATTCAAAGTGGTGTGGCAAAGCCAAACTGTATAATAATTTTCTAAGTATTAAATATTGCAGATATACAATAATCTTCCTGAACTACTTTGTGTGAGTGTTAGTTAATACACTGCATGGAACGATATGCTTTGGAAAACTTCACTAAAGTTGATAAAATCATAACCAACAATCATAATGAACTTTCTATTCTCTTTAGGCAGTCATCATCACAAAAGTAAAAGTTAATTTACTTTGCTGTTCAAATAAAAGCTCATTGATTAAAAAGAAATGAGGCACAAATGCCTTATACTGCCAGTATTGAGGAATGCACCTCTTAACAGTTTTGTGCCGAATACCAGTATGGCCCAGAGCTGTGTGCTCAGCCCATTGCTGTTTTCTTTATTTATGCATGATTGTGTTGCCAAGCATGATCTAAACTCTATCATAAAGTTTACTAATGACACAAGTCTGATTACCAGGGATGATGAGAGTACATACAGACATGAGTTTAAACATCTTATTGAAAGTTAGAATAACAGTCTATATTTCCATGTCAGTTGTGGATTTCAAGAGTCTTAGAGAAGGTCTTAAACCTGATATTAATGATGCTGCTTTGGAAAGAGTCAGTACCTTTAGGTTCTTGTGTGTCCACATCACAGAAGATTTTAAGATAGGTGTTGCAGACAAAGGGAAGACCTCGTGGTGCTTTCACTTTTTTTACAGGAAACTTCACCTTTCACCCTGGATCCTCAGTAACTTTTATAGATGTATAAAAGGGAGCATACTAACTAACTGCATCACAGACTGTGATGCCTGAATAGCAATAGGGTTTTATCAGCTGTGCAGCCAGAGGTTAAAATATTTCACATTTAATCACTGGAGCCTAGCTCTTTTCTATATAGGATGTTTACAACATGAGATATCTGAAGAAATAATCTCAGAAATTTCCATAATCTTGTATTAACTACAACAATTAGGTAAATGGGGCATAATTCAAGTCAGGTCAGGACAAGTTTGGAAGCATGCACTGGTTCAGCACGTTGCCACACCCACCACACGACTGGACACGTGGTCCAGTCCCACCCTTTCAAAATGACCATCTATCTGACGCAACCAGGTATTACACGGGCGTCCCCTTGGCCTGGTCCAGCTGCTCAGTTCCTCAATAATGACAGTCCTATGGATCACCCTTGAAGAATCAAGGATGGATAATTCAGTTGGACTCAAATGTTTGTACGATACCAATGTAATGTTTGCAGTTTTTAAGGGTTCATTTCTGTCCTCAAATAAAACACATAAAGAACACATAAATAATAAAATTACTGACACTGTAATGTAATATATTCACCTACAAAGTCGTAACACCCCGGAGATGATATTATCATCTGAGGCAGAAAAAGCATTTGATATGGTTGAATGGAACTACCTCTTTACTACATTGGAGAAATTTGTGCATGGATCAAACTACTGTATACCAGTCCAGAAGCTTCATTTTGTATTAACAACATTATTTCAGACTACTTCAGACTAGAAAGTGGTACTAGACAAGGATGCCCCTTGTCACCACTGCTTTTTGCAATAGCTATTGAGCCACTGGCAGTTCCTTTTTGAAATGCTTATGAGATAAAGGTGATTATCAGAGAACAGTTTGAGCTGAAAATACCACTATATACAGATGATATGGTACTATATATCAGATCCACAAAATAATGTGCCTGCAGTCCTAACACCACAAACAGAAATTCAAAAGATTTCTGGTCTCAGAATTATTTTGAATAAAAGTGTGCTCTTTCCAGTGAACTCTCAAGCAAACAATATTAGATTGGACATCTTCCCTCTTATCATCGCAGATCAGTTTAAATACCTAGGGGTAAACATCACAAGTAAACATAAACCTCTTTATCAACACAATTTTGCTGTCTATATGGAAAAACTTAAGCAAGACTTGCATAGATGATCTACCCTTTATCTCACTTTAGCTGGAAGAATTAACACTGTCAAGATGAATATCCTTCCTAAGCTTCTTTTTCTATTTCAAAGCATTCCAGTACACTTCAATAAATCATTTTTTTAAGAAATTAGATTCAATCACAACCTTATTTATTTGTAATTCAAAACATCCATGTATCCAAAGGGTGACCCTGCAAAGACCTAAGGCAGAAGGTGGCATGGCTCTACCTTTCAATTATATTACTCAAGGTGGCGAATATACAAGCTATAAAAACCTGGACATTGACACAAATAGATGAACAACAACAGGCTTGGCCCACAACAGAAATCAAATCCTGTAGTACAGTACTTCTTTATATTCCTTGCTTTATACCCCAGTAAATACAAGTTATTGCCAATATACTAACAACCCAATTGTGCTTCACTCAGAATATGAAACCAATGTAGGAAATACTTCAAGACAGAGAAGGTGTTATCTGTGACACCTCTGCACGATAACCACCTTTTTCTACCCTTTCAAACATACACAGTTTTTAATGTCTGGAAAACATTCTGGATTAAATCACTTAGAGATCTGTACATAGACAATATCTTCACATCCTACAAAAAGTTACACTGTAAATTGTACTTTCTAGCAACACATTTCTTTTACTACCTCCAAATTAGAAACTTTGCTAAACAAAACCTGCTCAATTTTCCTCACCTCCCACCTACTTCTATTCTGGAAAAAATATGGAGGATTAAGACAGCATTTCTGTAATGTACAAAAATATTTTAAAGTTCCTCCCTTTCAAAGATCCTAGGGTACAGGGGGAAAAGAATCTCTCACTCAACATTTCAGAAAAGGAGTGGAAGGCAGCAATGCACAGAATTTTCTCTAGCTCCATATGCGCAAAGCATACAGTTATTCAATTTAAAATCATCTGTCTATCGAGCACATCTGTCTCATTTAAAATTGTCCAAAATGTGTCCAGGGCAAGATCCTACCTGCGAATGTTGCAATCAAGTTCCAGCCTCATTGGGCCATATGTTTTAGGCGTGCACCAAATTAACATCATTTTGGACCAAAATCTTTAAATGCCTTTCACACAGCCTTGGTGGCACAATCCGTCCTAATCCACTTACAGCTGTGTTTGGTGTACTTCCAGATGGGCTTAAGGTGGAGAAGGACAAACAAACTGCAATTGCCTCTACTGGCATGTAGACTTATCTTGCTGAACTGGAAGAATCCTAACCCACCTCTTTTAAGTCAGTGGGTAACTGATGTTATATTTTATTTGAAATTGGAAAAAATCTAATTCTCACTTAGAGGCATGATCTAATCAATAACATTTTAGAATAAGCATTTAAATTGAGGAAGTGGATTTTCTTCCCTTATTTATTGTAATTGTTTTTATTTATTTATGTATGTATTTACTTATTTTTCCTACTATTAAAGTTTTACTCTGTTGGCCTAGCTCTGTTTCTTATGGGTGGGGGTTGATTTGATTTGAACTTAGGTTTGTAAAATTTGACTTACTTATATGGAATGTTATGTGCTTTTAATAAATTCAATAAAACATTTAACATTTTTTTTTTAATAAATTTCTTTATATCCATCCATGTACTAAATTTAGTTTTTCCTGATAAGCGTCCTAGAGAAACAGAGCTTGTCTTGGAAACAGTAGTCTCAAGAGAAGAACTAGCCTTATTATTTTTGTCAGTATATAAATGTAAGGTTTTCTAAACTCTTTTGGGGCTCCCCCCAATGGGACGACATGCCAAAGAGCATCCCAAAGTGCTATCACTGTGTCAATGGAAGATAGCCTATCGGTTGCTGGGGCAACTGCAGGCTCCCATTGCTGTGGCAGTTCACCGCGAAAACAAATCCGAAAAGATCACAATCATGCTTTGAGCACCAGCCATCAATGGGTGATGCAAGGAACATTATAACTGCAGGGATAAGTATTACTTGGTCATTAACCTGGCCATGATCCTGCCTGATTGCTGTGTCCCGCTACAATAAATAACTATGCTGTTCCTGTTTCAAGCTGAATAATGTTGGTTTTGCAAAAGTACTGAGACTCAGCCTCGTGTTTTGGGGTCCAAGACAGGGACTTACACATCACAATGTATATAATACATTATCAATCGGTATAGTTTTAGTTTAGCAAAGAACAATATTGGTACAGATTTTTTTTTATGTGCATTCATTAAGTGTATTTTCTAGACCTCATTTTGCTGTAGTCCCCTGATTATAGAGATGTGTATGTGATTTCAAATGATGTAGTAGTTTGGCATCAGTAGAGATATTTGTGAAACAGCATTCCTAAAATTTGCACAATGTATCAAATATCTAACAGAGACAGTTACAACTGTATTCTATTTAAAAAAAAACATGCAAAATATGTGGCTGGTGTTAAAAGGGTTAATTTTATTTACATCTCTCTTTTTTTAAAGTCACACTTGGCAGGTGCAAGATAAAACAGACGCCAACAATGTGGCTTACACATCTGAGAAGCTGAACTTGCACACGGATTACCCAGCTCTTCACCATCCACCAGGGGTAGGAATAGTTGATTCTCTGAACTTGCTGCTCTTTTATTAATGGTAATTCATAATTTGCAAGACAATATTGAAATTCTTGTTGCAGCATTTTAAGTGTTAAGGTTGGGCTAATTGAAAAATACAAACATTGATTCATCCATTATTTAGACCTTGCAGCTGAAGTAGTTATGGACACTGGAAGGATAAAATAAATACTAAATAATTAAAATGATTAAAAAGATTTTATGTGGTTTATTATTTATCATACAACATGGGTCTATGTGTTGTCCTGCGACTTGTACAGACAGTAGGTCAGTCTACAGCTGCATGAATGGATCTGTCTCTCCAGTTTCCTGCATTTGTAATGCCATTTTCATCATTTTAACTGGCATATAGTTCACACCAGTTTTGTCTGATGATAAGACAATTATCATTTACTTTGTAGTGGCCAGTATCAACTCTTGGTTAACTAGGATCAGTAATATTATATTCATTAATTGATTTCCTAAATTCACTTTTTCCATTATGTAATGAACTTTTATGACTGAGAGCGTTATATAGCATTGCTCAGACTCCTGAAAAGGATATACAGTGCTTGTCACTATTGTTGGCATCACTTGTAAAATTTAGTAAGAAGAGTTAGAAAAAAATTACTGTTTGCTGAATAACCGTCACCGACTTTTAATTGAAAAAAGTTCATTCAAAGAAAAACAAAGCCCTTATCAGGAAATAAATATCCATCCATCCATCTATTATCCAACCCGCTATATCCTAACTACAGGGTCACGGGGGTCTGCTAGAGCCAATCCCAGCCAACACAGGGCGCAATGCAGGAAACAAACCCTGGGCAGGGCGCACACACCCACACACACACACCAAGCACACACAAGGGACAATTTAGAATCACCAATGCACCTAACCTGCATGTCTTTGGACTGTAGGAGGAAACCGGAGTACCCGGAGGAAACCCACGCAGACACGGGGAGAACATGCAAACTCCACGCAGGGAGGACCCGGGAAGCGAACCCGGGTCTCCTAACTACGAGGCAGAAATAAATATTTTTAACAAAAACACGTATACCATAATTGTTGATACCCTTGCATTTAATATTTTGTACAACCTATCTTTGCCAGTATAACAGCATGGAGTCTTCCCTTGTAACCTTTTATAAGGTTGGAGAATACATAGTATGTCTGAGACCATTCTTCTTTACATAATCTCGTCAGATCATCCAGGGTCTTAGACCTTCTCCTGTATACTCTCCTCTTCAGCTCACTCCATAGGTTTTCAATAGGGTTCAGGTCAGGGGATTGAGATGGCCATGGCAGAACTTTGATTTTGTTGTCAGTTAACCAATGCACGGTTGATTTGGACATGTGTTTAAGATCATTATGCTGCTGGAAGATCCAATGACAACCCAGTTTTAGTTTCCTGGTGGAGGCAGCCAAGTTTTGATTTTAAATCTCCTGATATTTCATGGAATCCATGATGCCATGTACCTTAACAATGTATCCAGGGCCTTTGGAGGAAAAACAGCCCCACAACATCACAGAACTTCCACCATGTTTCACAGCTGGGACAAGGTTCTTTTCATTATAGCCATCATTCTTTTTACACCAAACCTACTTTGCGTGTTTATTTCCAAAAAGTTAAATTTTTGTTTTATCAGACCATAGAACACGGGTCCAGTAAAAGTTGTAGTAACGTTTTACAAACTCCAGGGGCCTCATGTATAAACGGTGCGTATGCACAAAAATGTTGTGTAAGAACGTTTCCACTTTCAAATCGCGATGTATAAAACCAACACTTGGTGTAAAGCCACGCACATTTTCACGGTACCTCATACCCTGTCGTACGCAAGTTCTCTGCTCGATTTTGCAGATTGGCGGCACCCAGCGTCAAAGCAGTACTACTGCTTCTGTGCGGTTATCCTTTCTTATCCTGACGCGGCTTCATAAATACACTGAAATTAACCGCATATTGTTTATTAGTGTAATGCATCTGATTGTAATTATCCTGTAACAATATAATGGTCCAGGGGATAGCCATAGTATTCCAAATACCATAACTGCTTTAGCGTTGTTACTCTCACTGCACCTCCTTCTTCTTCTTCTTTTTTCAGCTGCTCCCGTTAGGGGTTGCTACAGCGGATCATCTTTTTCCATATTACTCTCACTGCACCACTCAGAGTATTTTTATCACTGTATCTGAGTGGGGAATCACAGCAGCAGCTGATCGGAAAGAGAATTATTGGTATACAGCATCAAGCACACGCTGCCTCAGCCACGGCAAAACATTTCAAATCCTTTCCTGTACGGACCTTGCGGTTCAGAAACAGTTTTTATCCCAAGAACTGTAAACACACTCAATCAATTGCTCCTTGTAGAACTGTTTGTACTTATAAGTACAATTACCCCACCTGTAAACTTGCACTACAGTTATAATATTGCACAACCTGCGCCACTTTATAAAGTGCATATTTACATATGATGACGATATAATTTTTAAGATGAAATGCAGCAAAATCTGTTGATTATATTATACAGATAAAACTTTAACTTCATTTAAATAATCTGTATTGTTAATAATTAAACATGTGAGGACACGGTGCCGCAGCGCTAGCAAGTTCCTGGCTCGTGTTGTATATTTACTGAGGCTGGCGCGACACGGGAAGGATAGCCGGATAGAATAATTAAACACATACTATGATGGTATTTCAATGTTCCTTAAATGTTTTGAAGAATCGTCGTTGTAAGCTTACACATGGCTTAACATCTGTTACAGAGCTGATTGTGTGGCGATTGGGTTCTTGGAGAAAGAAAAGTAAGGACATGAATTGGAGGATAAAACGTTTGAAAGAGACAGTACATTATTTCATCGAAGGTTGCGCATGGCGCAGCAGCATCTTGCGTGAGACATGAACAATCACTGCGCCATCGTGTTCCCATTTTTAATAACATGCTTTCATTCCAATCATCATGAAAATGATATCACGTATACATCTCAGTATTTTAATTATTCAGAGAGCTGTAATATCACGAATGTAATGGATTCTGTGTCCTGTCGGAGAAAGAGAAAGAATGGAAGCATGTAGTGATTCAAAGACATAGAACATCAAATACAAAACTAAGCATTTAACATACTACTTTAGTTATGATAGGATTTGAGAAACTAGTAAATGAAATGATTTTAAGATGAAGTTTATGATGTTCTACTTTAATGAAAAAATAAACTATGTGATTAAAGTGGAAATTTCGAGACTAAAGTTGACATTTCGTGCTTTTTTCCCACTGTGTGCCTATTTTTTTTTGTCTGTACCCTAATAAGCTTTCATATGACACTCAGACGGTGGGCTACAACTCGCCTTTTCACGGCAACTTTGATATGTTGACTTCTTTTTTATTTTGGCACTGTGCGACTTTGTGAACTGGAGCTTTCGAGTTTCTCCGACACGCTATATCACTCGATCAACTTCCTTTTGTTGATTATACCACTGTTTAAATCAACAAATAGTATGTTTTTCCTTTGCCTCCACTTGGTATTCGTTGAAATTCTTATATTTTCCCTCGTGCTTTTCCCATTGTCTTTTCACAGAACGCTGAGCTTAAGGGCTATTTATATTGATTTGCATATTCAAAGAGGTGTAATTCTGGGAGGAGTTGAGACGGGACAGCACGCGTGTGCATGAGCGTTACTTTTCACGCTGACCGGGATTTATTTAGCGGAAGAACACGGAAGTTGGCGAACACACAGATTCCTGAATCTGGATTTTTCTGTGCGTAAGCTTACGTCATGTTATACAGTAATCCCTCGCTATATCGCGCTTCGACTTTCGTGGATTCACTCTATCGGGGATTTTAAATGTAAGCATATCTAAATATATATCACGGATTTTTCGCTGGTTCGCGGATTTCTGCGGACAATGGGTCTTTTAATTTATGGTACATGCTTCTTCAGTTTGTTTGCCCAGTTGATTTCATACAAGGGACGCTATTGGTGGATGGCTTAGAAGCTACCCAATCAGAGCATGTATTACATATTAACTAAAACTCCTCAATGATATAAGATATGCATCCCGCGCGGTGCTTGATTGTTTGCTTGTCTCTGCCTCTATCTCACCCTCTCTGACATTCTCTGCACCTGAAGGATAGGGTGTGAGCAGAGGGGCTGTTTGCACAGAGGCTGTTTGCTTAGTGGATATGGACGCTCCTCTAAGAAATGCCGCTTTATGTGCTTCGGCATATTTAAAAGCACACATATTGATTTTTTGATTGTTTGCTTTAATCTCGCTCTCTCTCTCTCTCTCTCTGACGTTCTCTGCGCCTGATGGAGGAGATGTGAGCAGAGGGGCTGTTTGCTTAGAAGATAATGACGCTCCTCTAAAAAATGTCGCTTTATTGCGGTGCTTCGGAATGCTTAAAAGCACACATATTGATTTTTTGATTGTTTGCTTTTCTTTGCTCTCTCTCTCTCTCTCACTCTGAAATTCTCTGCTCCTGATGCGGGCACTCCTTTGAAGAGAAGATATATTTGCATTCTTTTAATTGTGAGAAAGAAAAAAAGATGATCTCTGTCTTGTCATGGAGCACAGTTTAAACTTTTGACTAAAGGGTGTTATTTCATGTCTAGAGGGCTCTAATAATGTTAACAGTGTGGGAGAGTTTATAAGGGCTTAAAATATATAAAAATAACCATACAAACATATGGTTTCTACTTCGCGGATTTTCATCTATCGCGGGGGGTTGTGGAACGCAACCCCCGCGATCGAGGAGGGATTACTGTAATGCGAATTCTACGCACGGTGTTATGCATGAGGCCCCAGGTGCTTACGTTTGTGGATAACTGACAGAAAAGGCTTCTTTCTGGCATAGCTTCCAAATAATCTATGCCGTCTGTGGTGGTTCTGGATACTTGATAACCCCAGGATTTCACTTTTTCTTGCAATTCCCCAAAAGTGACGCTTGGAGATATTATTGCCTCTTTTACAATCCTTCTCACAGTACGTGGGGCTAAAATAAACTTGGATCGTCTTACAGGCAAGATTGTCACAGTTCCGGTTGAGGACCACTTTTTTATTATTGCCCTAACTGTATAAATGGGCATTTTCAGGCGAGTAGCTATTTTTTTTTATAACCATTACCTGAGTTATGTAGGGCAACACACTTCTCCCTCATTTGGATTGAGTTTTCTCTTTTCTTTGCCATGATGATGGTTGGCTAAGGAAATCTGGTTCTGTGTCTCCTTACATTTGTATCCCAGTTAATACGAAGTCATTGATTTCACCTGGAAAGTTCCTATACACTCCAATCAACTTAAAAGTGTCCAGTATAAATGGGAAACATGCTTCAGTTACATTGTTTCACATTAGTTTCCAAGGGTGCCAACAATTGTGGAACGTTTATTTTTGTTAAAAATATTTATTTCTTGATGAGGGCTTTGTTTTTCTTTGAATTAACTTGTTTCAATTAAAAGTCAAATGTTTCTCATTTTTTCAGTGTAAGATGACAGTTCTTCAGCAGTGATTTATTTCTAACCCTTCTTATTAATTTTTACAAGGGGTGCCAATAAAAGCAGAGGGCACTGTGTATATATATATATATATATTCTAACATCAAAGATTCTTTATATTGTAAATTATTCATGACTTTTTTATTTTTCATGAATGGCTCTTCCTTCTTTGCCTTTGTTACTTCACTGCAGGTCCAATTTCTCCACTGCTTAAAGCAAGCTGTGGAGGGAGGAGAAAGTGAGATTGTGGACGGCTTCCATGTAGCTAATTTGTTGAGGAAAACTAACCCAGAAGCCTTCAGCATTCTTAGCTCTGTGAAAGTGGACTTCACTGACACTGGATCTGACTATTGTGACTTCGCTGTTCAGTCGAAGAACCAAATTATAGAGTAAGTTGCTCAATAATATTCTTTGGATAGTGCTGTTGAACCTCATTCAATACATATGTTTTGCACTGGTATCTAGAATAAAAATTAAATGATGTGTTGCCTAATTCTTTGCATAATCAATTAGTGCCAGAAACTCTTAAGAAAGATAAAGACAAAGAAAGTAGTTACCACATTTTTCCAAGCTAAACAAGGATGTTTTTCATTGTGAAATTTGAGATAGCCAGTAATATTATATATAATACTAATGTCCATACATGCGGGTAAATTGTTACTTTTACATTATGGTACTTGTCCAACATTAAAAGAAAAGTACAGTAATCACTACCATGTTTTTTTTTTGTTTTATTTTAACAAGGGCAACGTTGTTGCAAAGGGTACATATTGGTCATGTACACATGCAGCTCTCAATGAGCTATATTGTGTTTAAACTTACTGCCTGTCTTTCAGCTATGAACATAATTACTGAAGAAACACTTATTGGTACTGAGTAAGCTCCCACAGCAAAGAGATACAGTTCAGTTTTTATTTTCCTTATGTATCTAATTTAATACTAAAAGTGAAAATGTGAATATCAGCTCCTTTCACTGAGAATAAAAAGAGGAAATTCTTAAAACGATAGACTGACCCCATACACTTTAGTAATCAGTATAGACTTTTGTTTGTGTAAGGTAGTTTTTATAAAATACTGATACAAATATTAAATGCAGTTTTAATATATTTTTAAACTGTTCATAATTGCAAATTGTATCTTTTTTCAAATATATTTTGAACTGCTCTCTGCCAGTACCTTTGGGTTTAAACACACTCTTTTGTGCTTTAAGAATTTTTTCCCTACTGACACAATGACAACTGTGTAGATTCACCCCTACTAAGCAGCAAAGAGAGAAGGTTTCGTACAAACTTTGCATACATATCAAGTTTATGAAAAGTTTCAGAACTTGACATTTTTTTCGCAATAAATGCTATATGGAAACCAACCTTTTATCTCTGGTGCTGGCAGGATCCTGATGAGGGTGCGAAACATGACCATATTACCCCAATCCTGAAAACCCTTCACTGGCTCCCTGTCCCACTCAGAATAGAGTACAAGGTCGTTCTCCTTACCCATCAGTGCATTTATGGACATGCCCCCCTTTACTTACAGGAACTCCTTACCCCTCATACCTCCTCACACACCCTCCGCTCTGTACACACTAACACTCTCCAAGTCCCTAGAACCAAGCTTTTTTTATTATTTTTATTTTTACTCTGTAGCACTTTGAGATTGCTAAAATATAAAGTGCAATATAAATAAAATTTATTATTATTATTATTATTATTATTATTATTATTATTATTATTATT
>JANRMT010062854.1:52439097-52489487 GCA_026402145.1 Polypterus bichir lapradei
TTATTATTATTATTATTATTATTATTATTATTATTATTATTATTATTATTATTATTAAAGCAGAACATTGTGGAATGAACAGTACTGATGAAAGACTGTAAAATCTGCAATGGCAAATCATTTTTCATCAATCAACCCTTGAGGAATCTTGGTGCATAGTGATATGCTCAAGTATTTTATTACAGATGCTTTTTAAAGAAAAAAGCTTAATGGCTCTTACATTAGTAAAAATACATGAATAAAAATGTGTAAAGACAATATGCAACAGATTGAAAAATAATATTACAAACATTAAGTGGAAATGATAAAAAATAGATTGGATAAATGAAATTTTGTCAAACCGTGTAAGTCCAATTTAGTGTTGTGCTGGTATCGAGATTATGTCACCAACATCGGGCATAAGGAACAGTAACCCTTCATACACATCAGTCTTGAATCTTCCATCAACCTAGCACACAACAGTGGGATGTGGCAGGAAAACTAAAATACCTGGTAAGAAACCTAAGAGACACTGTGAGAACACATAGACTTCACACAGAGAGCAACTGAGGGATGGGGTTTACACAGAACATACAGGAAACACACATTAGTAGAATAAAGAGCTTTATTTAACACAGAAGGAGTCACCAAAACTGATAAGTGGGAATGGGAATTGTTATGTGGAGCTTTGAAAGCTAAAGATAACATTTGAATTGTTATTGGGAGCCAATGCGGACAAATTATCACTAGACTAATACTTCTGTATATTGGAGCTTTGTGCGTGTCTGAAGACAGGTAGCAGTACCTTCTAAAGTTTATCTATGGACTGCTTTGGAATACTGCTCTGTAGAGCAATGCTACAGTTCAAACATTAAAAAATAAAAACATGAATAAAACATTTAGTAGCAGAAAAAATTAAATAGTTCCAAATTAAGGTAGGACTGAATCCTAAAGATAGGACTAAATAAGTCATATATTTCCTGCAGACATATAATTTAGGAATGAGCTTTTTAGATTAAAAAACTAGTAACACATTCAAACTTTATTATACAATATGAGAGTAGTGATAAATCTACAGGAAGGGGTTGCGTATAGCCAAGTAGAGTAAAATGTTATCTGCATAATATGAAATTGAAGACCCAATCTTCAGATAATATTACCATAGGAAATTAAGTATATTAGGAACAAAATTTGGCATAAAATTGAGCCTTGACAGAAGACAGGGGAAAGGATAACATTAACTGATTTGAAATTACTACTGTAATTTGACCACAGATGAACAATTCTGAAACTAACCATTCAAGAATGGTACTGAGGAAAGCTGCTCAAGATTCTCAAAGATGTAACACAACCTTATGATCTGCTGTGCTTTAAGCTGCTTTAAGATCCATCAGAAGTAGAACAAGATAATATCTACAGTTGCTGTATAATGACAGATCTTTTAAACTGTGCTGCAGGCTTGTCCACAAGCTGGACTAGATTTGTTCATAGAGACAAAAACTCCATGTGATTTACAGCATATTACCTAAAGTCTTTTGAGAAGAAGGAAGAATGGAAAGTAAGTTTAAGATTTTTTTTTAAATAATGGGAAAATAACAGAAATTTTGAGGATATCATTGTCTAAGCAAGACATAACTGTTAAACTGATCAAAAGAACAACAAGCTGTAAGGAAAGACACATTTGACACCAAGAGTATGATTGATTCGTGAGCAGTAGGTGGTTTTTAATACAGTTGAAGCTGTGGAAGGTTGAAATGTAAGAACATTTAAAATCATTAGATAATAAACCTGATTAAATGGATACAGTTGGTCATATTTTTTAACAAAACATTCATTTCTGCCTCTCTTTATCAGATGAAGCAGGAAACGTGAGGTGCTTTTGAGCTAAAGTTAAGTCTCTCAGTGGTGGGCAAATGTTAGCTTTAGTAATGGTGATAAGGGAGTAGTAAATCTTTCATTTTGGTTAGCTTTAAGTCTCTACTGTACCTTTTTACTTTATCTAACCCTGTCTTTTATAAATACAAATATTTGATATCTTTCCTTTCATTTTAGCTTTGTGTATTTTGAATTTAATTAATTTAAGAGTACTTGTGAACCAGAGAAATTGTCTTTAAATGTTTAATAATAATAGATTTAACCAGAAGAAAAATGTCAAATGTCAAAAGTGTTTTTAAAAAATCGAGGCCGTGGCTTAAGTCAGAACTTGCAAGATAATATGGTTTTGAAGTTAAATCAGAATTTGACAATTCTTCAGTAGCAGGAATCAATATTGTGTTGCACAAGAAAATGACTGATCAAATTCTTGCCTAACATTTTCACAAATTAATAACTAAATAGAGAATACTTTCACTAGTCATGTGTTTGAAAGTCAACAATATACTGTACCTAGTTAAAGTGAGTAATATTACACTAATATTAGATTTACTGTGCCCAATAAATAGGTTAAATTAAAAAGCGTATTATGAAAAGTCCATCTGTAGGTACACATAACATGTAAATCAAAAAGAAAATGCATTTTTAAAAGTAGCATTAATACTTGTATGAGGTAAATGATAAATTGTAGTCATCTATAAATAAAGGAGACACAGAAATGTAGCCACAAGATTCTAAAAACCATAAATACAAGATAACAATTTCAAATATAGAGATGAATTAAAAATTAGTCTGACATGTTTTTCATGTAATGTAATTGTTTATAAGTTTCAGAATATTTACTTTTATTCCAGTTAAACTACATTAAACTAGTTGTAATAAGCTACATGTGCCTGTATATGTGATTAGTTGTAGAACTTGTTTAAGACCAATGACAGAATCTTGGAGCTAAATAGAACATACTGTTTGCTTTTTCATGATTTTTGAAAGCTTTATAAGGACAGATAGATTTAACTTTATTGTGTGTTTCCTTTCTTCATAATAAGGCAAAATGACATTATGTCTATATTCATTTTCATATTCACCTTATTGAGCAGCTAGCAAACAAATGAATTATTTACCTAATTTTAATGGAGGGTGCCAGTTGTTCTACAGTTGTACCACTGCTCCTGCTAGTTACTGATGAAAGTATGTAGCCAGGCTTTATAGGAAAAATACCTTGATTATTAAAAACAGGTCAGAGAATGGTTGAAGATGAGTAGAGTCCTGGCTAAAGTTACCCATGAGAAAATAAAGCAAACAAAACAAATCCATTTCATTGCCACCCGTATCCTTTGCAGTACCAATCAATGTCATGCTTAACAATTATATACCTGTGTCAATAAAAAAACAGTTCAGTGTACATAAGGGTACAGTGTGCAGAATAGTATATGTATGCTAGAATGATATATTTAGTGATTACACATTACAGATCCTGCCATGCAATAAGACACACAATTACTTAGAGCTATAAGCATCAGAATGGCATCCCACAGATCATTTATGCACATACCTCATTCAAATGTTATGAGTAGGACAAGGTGTTATCTTTCTAATTTTTAGGTTATCAAAGGCATATGTCACTTCTTTCAGTTTTTGACAATGAAATAAGACATTCTTTTTGAAATAAACATATAACAAGACTTATTCAGTATTCTACTTAATAATGGAATACTTACACTTCTGTAAACAAAGTCGTTCACAAACCATGAGTTGTCTGGAAGCATAGGTCTAGTGGTCTGAAAAGTGAAATTTAAATCAGTCAGATAGGGTAGCTCATTATTTATTTAATTATTTAGATGCAATAGTCAGACTTTTACTGTACATGAAATTCATGCTACATAAACTTTGTTAGACAGATAGAACTTTATTTGTCCCCAAGAGAAAATTTGCCTTTTTACAGAAGCTCAACAGATAGACAGATTATGGTCTGAACACACACCAGAATGACAAAAAGGGAAGAAATTTAAAATAAAACAAAAATGTCTGACGTGGCAGTCACATTCACAATGAGTCATTGTGCAGGCTTGTTGTTATTGGTATAAAGAAGCCTCAGAAGCATTTCTTGACACATTTCTGAACAATTCTGTGGCTAAAAGTACTCAGTGTTAGTGTGTCAGAGAGGATGTGCAGCTTTGTTCATAATGACAATCAGTTTTGTTTTAATTCTGTCCTTCATTACTACTTCAGGGGGTCCAGAGTGTGTCCCATAATGGAGCTTGACTTTTAAACTAGCTTGTTGATTCGGTGGGCCTAACCTGAAGTGACGTTACCAGCCCAGCACACCACAGTGCTAAAATTGCACTGGCCATCATAGAGTTATAGAAGATGTGAAGAATGTTATTACCCCTTGCTTATAAGGTTGTGCTGTGTTCCTAGACAGGTCTAACCAGTCATTGATATGGACCCCCAATGCAGCCCATAAGTGCACAATCTTAAAATTATATTTGTAGTCAGAAATGTACAGATTGACAAGAAAAGGAGATGGGACTGTTTCTTGTAGTGCTCAATTGTTGCACATATCAGAGACACAGTCTTTGAGTATCACAAACTGTGGTCTGCTCAACAGGTAGTTACTTATCTAGGACACCATAGGGGCTTATCCACCTGCATATCTCTGAGCCTACCTCTCAACAGGAATGTTAATGAAGGCAATGGAGAATTAAAAAAACATAGTCCTCACAGTGCTGCCAGATATGTCCAGGTGAGAAAAACCCTTGTGGTGTCCATTCATCCATCCATCCATTATCCAACCCACTATATCCTAACTACAGGGTCACGGGGGTCTGTTGGAGCCAATCCCAGCCAACACAGGGTGCAAGGCAGGAAAAAAACCCCGGGCAGGACTCCAGCCCACAGCAGGGCACAACCCTTGTGGTGTAGATAGATAATTGTATCCTCCACTCCAGCCTTTGTCTAATGGGCAAATTGCAGTGGGTCCACGTGGTTTATCACAAGAGGACTTATACTGTATAATCCAGGATTGGCCTCTTAAAGGTCTTCATGATGTGAGACATAAGTGCCACAAGTGAGTAGTTATTAGGTGAAGAGGCATCTGCCTTCTATAGAACAGGAACAATGAAGATTGGCCCCAAAAATGTCTGACATATAGCACATTAACATTTTTGCAGGTAATTATAAATTTTATTCCACTCCTTCTTGCTTTGTTCATTTCACTTAAAGTGTGTGCTCTTCCTCACATTCTTCTTCACCATTACATCAGACTTAAAATCCATCATAAATGCGATACTCTTGTAAATTAACCTCAGCCCCCACCTGGGATGTCACAAAGGCACAGGGTAGTCCCTTAATTCCATGTAGACTGTAATATGCACTGCTTCTCTTGCTGTTTCTTCAAGACTGATTAATTATTATGGATTACTTGCTGAATCTGGAATTTGAAATGCAGATCTGTCAACACTGGATTTGAATGTTATCATTTTTCACATGCATTTACTTTGCAATGTGCAATTTTAGCTAAGAATCTATTGGGTTAATTGTGCCATGTTTAACATGGTATTAAATGGAGATTAAAAAAATGGAAATTAACAAAAAGAACCGCCATAGTATTCTCAGTGCAAAAATACACTAGACTACTGAGTAGCAGTCTAAGGCTGTACTTGATAAACAGCATTGTACAAAAATAAACTATGAATCAGTGTAATAAAATTCTAGAATTTATATATAGAAATAGAAATTTATCAGGTTGAAAACTATAGGTTTCTAATAACCATAAATAAATTTTTGGGTGAACTATTATGTTCACCTGTCTACATAAGACTTGTGATGTGTAGAATGGCAAGACGTTGTAACTTAAAGACAAACTAACGTATAAAGCCAGTTTTGTGTAAAGATTTATGAATTATGTCATTTCCAACTAAGTACAGTATACTAGTGTGTTCAAAAACAAACAGCGAGTTGCATACTCCCACTCAAACATGAAGAGAAAGTGTCTACTTTACACTTCAGTACCTTTGCCTAGATCTGAATTAGGACATACTGTGTTCACTGTGAGGCATCAACACTACCTACTGCAGCTCTTGCCTTCCACACAATTCTTTGCTTAGTGTTGCTTTCTATTATTTCTATACAATTTAAAAAAAAAAAACATTAAAACATTCCCTAATTAATTCTTAATTAAGGTAAAACTTATAAAGTTTATACTGTGCTTTCCATGAAGAGTTCATTAAAATGTAATGATATTGCATTCCTGTCACCTTGTAGCTATGCCATAAATATGAAATACAAGAGTCTGTTAAAAGTAGCATTATAATCCAGTGCAATCCTAAGGGCTGCAGGCAGTAAAAGTGGAAAAGGTTAAAATTTACAGTTTTCCTCATGTTTAGTCAGGCATATTCCTGTAAGCGTTTACACTGTTTGGTTTTTCATTCAGAATCAGCTGCCATCCAAAAAGATGTGTTGTTATGGTAGTACGCATGTGAAAAAACAAGCAAAAGTCAATGTTAAAGGAGAGCTTGCCATCTAGTGGTGAAGAGCAGAAGCACAGAATGGTAGAAACTGAAGATATGTTTTTCTTTGTTAATATTCTTAGCTTCACAGGAGTATATTGAGTTGGGGTTAAAATTATTGTAAAATTATTAATTTAATCACAAAGTTAGTTTAATTGAGTGTAAGAGCACCTGTAAACACAGTAATTCAAGTTTCCAAGTATTCAATATGTTTTCCTTATTTTTTGTTTTCATGAATCAGATTTCACAAACACATAACAATTTTTACAAGAGTAAGCCATTCATATACATTCAACCAAGTTACACAGTGTCACCGTATGATAAGACTAATGAGCATCATTTGATGTGATGTCCTGTATTCTTTTTTGATTGGAGAGCTAAACCATCTTAACTTTATAATAAAAATGACAAAAATGAAAAATGGAATCTATTATACATTTATTATAAATGTCATTTTCATTTCTGGGGCTGTGAAAGTAATAATACTTAGTACTGCTGCCTCAAATTTGTAGAGCCCTGGGTTTAAATCCCAAACCAGGCCCTATCTGTGTCTGTGTGAAGTTTGTAAGTTTTCCTCCCATATAATGCAGACATGCATGTTACATAAATTGTTGACTATTAAGTGGCCATGTGTCTGTGTGTCTCATTCAAGAGTCTGGTGTCCTGTCCAGCATTAGCCTTACACCCACCGCTTGGACAGGCAGTGCCTCTCTGTCTACAACCCTGTAGTGGATAAGCAGGTTAGAAAATGGAAGAATGGGACACTTTTCAAATCTTTGATTTAGATACTCAGTAACCTTATTAATTTTGAACTATATCCATCTTGTATAAATATCTTTAATAATATAATTATGTGCTGACATCACACTTTTTTCTTCTAATTAACAAAATCCTTTCAGATTGAAAAAGGTTTCATGCATTTATTTTAACTATTTCAAGAAGAAGTTTTATTTTGTTTAATTTTTATGAATGTCAGGAATAGGCAGATTTTCATTTTCCCAAAAATCTCATGTGACCATTCCTGCTTATTTGGTCATCGCCTTGTTTTTTTTTCTACCAGCTAAGAGCTGTTGCATGGAGCATTGTATAACTGACTCATACACCACGCACATTTTAATAAAATGACTCTTAACTATAGGGCCACATTCCAAAATTTTATGGATCTGTCATTCTCACAGCAAAGAAAATTTCTTTGAAACAGATGCTAGCAGTACTGATAGATTCATACCACAGGCCACTGTCATGTGTGAATGTAACCACCTTCTTGGCTTTGTATTTGTCCCATTTATTTTGGTAAAATAGTGTACATTTTACTTGAAAGTATAAATTTTCATAAAGAACATGTAGTGAGAATAAATACTATCACTAATTATTAGTGTTTATGTACTTATTTAGGCGATTCCTTTATCCAAGGTTACTTACAATATTCAAGATACAATTGACTACATTTGTTTTGTTACTCTAGTTGAAACACAGGCAGGTGAAGTAACTTGCTTTTGGTCACGCAGTGTCAGTAGCAATATTTGAACCCATAGCCTCAGGGTTTAAAGTCCAAAGTCTTAACCACTACACCACACTGTTTATATGTACACAATAGTTCAGATTTCTAAAAGATAAAATTTTTGAAAGTACACCCAGTGGAAATGTAACATTTACAGTATACTAAAGTTCGCTGTCACATTTACTACAAGTTGAAGGGATGCTGAGTTTCTGGGCTTATTAATCTTTGTGCAGTTTCAATAGAGGATTTGTTTAGATACATAAAAGGAAAAATACACAAGCTGAAATAACTTCAAAAAAAGTTTGAAAGAGTACAGTATCCAGCAATTGAGGTCTCACAGATGGTTTCTCTTTTTCAAATAAAATGATTTTGAAAAATCACCAAAGCTTTTTTCTAATTTGGATAGTTTGAAAGTTCATACATTTGTACAGCATACTCTATTTGAAATATCTCAATGAAAATTGACCTTTCCCAATAAATTTATATGAGGAATATAGTAAGTATCCTACATTTAAATGAAATCAGTCCACTTTAGGACAAATTGTTTCATGCAGACAGACATGATAACAATGCACATACACCGAAATTGTCATATTTCTGGTTCTGCTTATACATGGGGAATATTTTCTTAGCAACTGGACTGTTAAAAATGTAAAAATGATAACATTTTATTTGTCCCCAAAAGGAAATTTGGCTTTTTACAGAAGCTCTTTAAATAAATAAATACATGAATAGGTAGATAAATAAATAAATATACACACATTCTTTGGTCTGAACGCACACTGGAATGACTGTAAAGCAAGAAAATTAAAAAGAAAGAAAAGTTCTGACTTGGCTATCACAGTCACAGTGAGGCATTATGCAGAAGTATTGATGTTGGTATGAAGGAGCCCCGGTAGCGTTTCCTGAGCCACTTCTGCTGAATAATTTGTTGACTAAAAGTACTCAGTGTTAGTGTGTCATAGAAAGGATGTACAGTGTTGTTCATGATGGCATTCAGTTTTGTTTTAATTCTTTCCTTTGCTACTACCTCCAGGAGGTCCAGAGTGCATCCTATAACTGATCTTGCCCTTTTAATTAGCTTATTGATTCGGTGGGCCTGTCTTGAAATGATGTTACCAGCCCAGCACTGAAAATCACACAGAATTATAGAAGATGTGAAGGAATGCGGTCTTCTAAAGAAAATAGCATGTTCTGCCCCTTCTTATATAGTTCTTCTGTGTTTTGAGACCAGTTCAACCTGTCATTAATGCAGACCCCCAAGTATGTGTAGGAGTAGACCACCTCTGCATCCACTCCTTGAATATTGACTGGACTTACTGTATCTTTTCTAGTCAATTATCAATGGAAAATATGTGTAACTGAAATAGATCAATATACACTGTTTGGTCACTTTATAAGGTAAACCTACTACTACAGGTATTGGGATGGCCCTCCATTTGTCCTCTGAACAACCTGAATATTGAGAGTATGGATTCTACAAGGTGTCAAATGTTGAGCTCAGGGATTGTGCGAAGCTGTTATAGATTAGCACGTTTTAGATCTCTAAAACATATGACTACTTCCCGCAGATGTGGTATCATATTAAAATTTGCTAAACAGGAAGGTCACTACGCTGACCTGAATACACTGTCATGCTACTATACTTATTTGAAGACAAATCCCCACACCAAAAAGTCCTTGCTGATGGCAGGACAAGGTGATGCCAGTAATCACCTGCTTTCATTTATCCAGGTATCAGTGATGTATGGACAGCATCTATTCCTTAATTTACTGCAGCTACATTATAGCAAGCCAACTTGTTTGGGTTTAGCAGCTGAAAGGGCTTTGGCTTTTCTTGATAAGTTGATGACACTGTTGTACATTTTTCATTTTATAGGTTCCACCCTATACAGTATACTGTATGTTCATATAGTGTTGACACAGATTAAGCAATAATGTAAAAATGAAAGGAAGCATATATTGGAAAAATGTCTATTTAGGAGAAAACAAATTTAGAAAAAATGAACTGCTGACTAGTTTGTTCAATATTTTCAGTGACATACTTACTAACTTAATCTAATCCTGCAGTTTTGTCCTTATACAACCTCACTTTGGCATCTGCACCATCAGCATGACTCTGCGCCCTTCAAAGTCCAAATAATTTAGTCAGCATAAGAAACTGCAAAGCATGAATATGTCTTTATTATCTAATTATATACTGGCATCAAATGTTTTTTTCTTATTAACGAAGTCACCCTCTGACCCATATTCAAGGCCCACAAAAAAGTTATACAGAAGACATTTGGTTCAAGTTGTAATGTGGCTGTGTGCACATTTTTTGGAGTCAGTGAGACACTGCAAAAGTGCATATATCAGGTACACATGCTGGCCCACTGAGATATCAGGACAGGGAGAAAATAGAATGTTATCAGTGTTGATGAGTGAATGCTTTCATCTAAGGTTTTGCTACAAACAATACCCCTAAACAGACCATCATTTAAAGCACATATGCACTCAAGACACATTAGGGAACACTCCTAGTCTATGGAAAATATTGTTATATTGTTATTCTGCAAAGGTAAGACCTTACCTGCCCCATGACATCTCTGTCACAATGTCGGCTCCTTTTTGTAGCCAAAATCCAATTAGCCCACACTTAGACCTTTCACATTTATTAATACAAGGACATTTCTGTAACCGTCAGATGTTGAAAAAGCAATTGTTGCTTTAAGGTCTATTTTATATCAATGCACTAAAATATATTTAATCTTCATTTTTTTGTAGTGTTGATCGTGAGGGAAATGTGGTACGTATCAACTACAACAATGCCACTCGTGACTCAGTGCTGGACCTTCCTGTTAATCAGGTCCAGCCATTTTATGATGCCCTTAAAGCTTTTGTCAACCTCCTACACAGTCCAGATAATGTGGTGACTTTCAGAATGGAGTCTGGTAGGTCAATATTTTCATTGTTTACTTAGTAATTCAGTTATTCTCCATCTTACTTTTGAAACAGCTTAAAAAATAATTTTACATTTGCAGATTTTATTGCAATATTAGAAATCTTCTTAACAACATGTGTTATCACCTTCCAGTAAGGAAAGGCCACTGTAGGTAAAGCTGCAGATGGCAATGGCAAGAACAAGGTAGTACAAATGTTGGCCTAAATATAGCATCAGTAAGAGAGATGGACTGACTTTTAAAGGTTATGCTGAGGTTTAATGGTAAGTGAATTGTGAAAGTTAGATCTGATGATACTGTCCAGTGTAAATCAAAGCATAAATGTGGAAATATGGTCAAGCACAATTTTAAGTCAATTACTTCCAAATCATAGTTGATTTTAACAGAAGAAAATGGAGCAAACACAAGTAATGTCTGTAGATAGCTAATTTTCAAACAGTGCATCAGGGAGGGTCAGGGTTGATAACAAAATGAATTACCCTCGAAGTAGCTTATGCAAAACCTTACAGAGGTAGCTAATAACCTATTCAGCAGTCATACGTTTAGCCTAAGACTGAAAGGTTCCCACACAAAGGGCATTCTGCTTGTATAAGTAAATAGGATTGCAAGAGTACAGTCAAAAAAGAAATAAAACCGTTAGATGCTAGGTTAATAAAGGCTAAAATACCAAAATAAGGATCTGTGGTTACCATTTGCTCCTGAAGCATGATTGGATTTCTTACAGAAAAGGGAACTTCGGATTAACTCCCCTGACATTCAAATACAGGAAAAACTTAGGACAACTACTATTTGTAACTATAAAATCTATGACATAAATTTGGAATACACCAGTGAAAAGCAGGCCAGTAAATATCCTGTGTACATATTTACTTCCCCAAACAAGGATTGTCAAGTGATTCCATTAAAATGTCCACAATATTAATTTCAATACTACATAACCTCATGTTAATAGAAGGTCACCTTACTAACAATGAATTACATGAATAAAGATTATAGATTGGATTTCTTTTCTTGTGTTGCTAGTTAGAGAAAGTTCCTTGGACATCTAGGATGTTCACTTTTTTTTTTCTTTATTTCGCCTTACACAATTTCTTACTTGATAGTTTTCGCATACCCCTGGGGTCAGAGCGCAGGGTCAGCCATTGTACAGCGCCCCTGGAACAATTAAGGGCCCAACAGAGTAGGATCTCTTTTGGCAGTGACGGGGATTCGAACCGGCAACCTTCTGGATACCAGCACAGATCCTTAGCCTCAGACCCACCACTCCGCCCCACTGTGAGGGAAGTATCAAACTGAGCCTTAACATAAGAATTAAACCTCACAGTTGCTGAAAACCTGGCATGTAAATGCATTGCGATGTCAAAACCTTCAGAAGTCAGCACTGAGTTCTGGAAACCAGAATAAAGTTGGCTATAAAATCCACAGAGTCAAACGACACTAAAGGAAGCCTGAAGTGAGAACTAAACCCATATGCTTATCGTATTAGGTTTTGTATTAAATGCCTTGGCCATACTAACAAAAGTTTTCTCCATCAAATTAAGTTGCACCTTTTCTTTGTAATATTTAACTGCCTCTTAGTTTCTAACTATTTCAACTCAAATTTACAGGTGACATTGTAACATTTGATAACTGGCGATTGCTGCATGGCCGCTGCAACTATCTGTCTGATCCTGACAGCCCTCGGCACTTTGAGGGGGCTTACCTTGACTGGGATGAAGTGATGTCAAGACTACGCATCCTGAGGGCTGCAGTTCAGGGAGAAAACTGAATAAATATGGAGTTGTTTCAAGCATTACCAGCAGTTCTTGCACTAAAAGTCAAATCAACATCAGGGTATTGCATCTTTATCAAGGTGCTTTCTTAAAGAGCTGATCTTAAAGATTCAAAGAAGCACTTTAATTATGAAGAGACTACTTATGCTGAGAAATTGAAGACTACATACGAATTCCAAACTGCTGTTTGAATGTGTTGAAAGGCTACAGAAGTTTCAGGTCTTTATTGTTTTTAAATGAAGCTTGCATGAATATTGTTCAAATTTAGTAAACTAAAGTATAAAGGTAGTATGTACTTGAGGAGCATTGTGAGATTTTTACAATTGTGTGTTTCTGCTGTTTGGCTTTCTTCAATTAATAGTCTATCAGTTATAGTCAATTTATTTTTTTTAAATTATAATAAATGTGTAATGGTTAACACAGGAGAGTTAACAGTGGAGAATGGTTAATGGTTAACAGTGGAGAATGGGTTAGCATGTGGAAGCTGTAGACTGTCAGCTCACAGAATGCCATATGAGATTGATAGTAAATACATAGTGAAGCACAAAGTGTGTGCAGTAAGAATGGGGAGCTACAAATTGACATTTGTGATATTCAGTCACTTGTAAATGAGGCATACATAATCATCAGTGCCAGCTAAAGGAGTGCAGACCATGAGCTCAGCTAACAATAAGCTAAGGCAGCCATCATACCACTTATAAATCAGATTTGATTACTAAAGTGTCAGCAAATGCCGTGCTTCCAATTAGTGTTGTTAAGGGCTTTAAGGCCTAAAGAAATTTTTGAGCTCAAGTGTTCTGTGTGTTCACTACAGACAGCCATAAAAGAATCATGAACCTCTGAACAAATTCTGTCTTGAGCAGAGAAGCTTCCATTAACCACAGGGAGATGAGCTACATTTCAACATGAGCGGTACTTCACTAGAACATGTTATTTCATTATAGAACTCTGATCTTCAACTCTCACCATACCAGAGAGTCATATTGCCAAGTATCTTTCTGGTGTTTTGCAAAATAAACTGCAGATTAGGGAAGAACTTAGAACTTGCATGACAATGCAAATTTTTCTTCTTTCTCATTGATGCCTTCTGCAGGTAGATAAAAAAATACCATCCCAACTTGAAACTTGCTCATACTCCTCACATTTTGTAGTATACATTTATACCTTTTACCACAGTGCCAAGGTGAATCAGCCATTAAATATTAATTTGCATCAGCTAGCGCCGGCCCTCACAAAGTACTGCTGTGTTTGATCAGAAGTTTGAAAGCTTGCAGGAGCTGTTGGGAATAAGTGAAACATGCTAAGGCTAATACTTAAATTGGCCCAGCAGCAGATGGCCTTTACTAAAATATGCTGCCACTTCTTTAGTTATGAATGTATCACTGCCAGGTCAGAGGAGTGTCTAGTCACAGTCAGGCATTCAGTAATGGCACGTGGTCCCGCTCTAGAAATATTAGACTTTAAAAATATGTTTCTGAACATACTCGGGTGTCACTTGGCTCACAAAGACAGAGAACAGAAGAGACAATAGTTTGTTGCATCTTTTTCAGATTTGTGATACAAACATCTGAAATTAAGTATAGGAGCTTTTGAAGAGAAATTAAGTGCTGAACCCTTAAACTTTAGAATTCTCTACATGGTAGAGAAGACATTTTGACTAGCAGCTAAAATACCTCAATATAAAATGTATTGATACAATGGACAGGTGACTTTACTGGAGGCTCTGTTAGCCTTGAGCTTGAGATCTGCATACGTGGTGAGTTAATTATCATCCACTGTAGACCTTTGAGTGCGAGATATGTAACAAAATGAAGTACCAGCTTCCCTGCTGTCCTGCTAGGGAGCAGGTTTGGAAAATAGATGGAAGTGGTACAATAACATGACACATAGCTTAAGACATCTTCTAACACATTGTGCAAGTGAAGTGTCCTTTGTCATCTGCTGATAAACTTTAAGAAGATAAGCATTGCCTTCTTCCTGTGCAAGTACAGGTGCAGAAGTGTCACCCTACCATTTTTAAATAGTCTCCTAATGTGAATAAAAGGGAAAACTACAGTTGTGTTTAAAAACACATAAATAAATCACACCTGCATCAATCCTTAAAAGCTGAGTTTTTCTATGCCCAAAATCCTGGATTTAAATAGACAAAAGAAGAAAGTACAAAATGAAAGCTGTGGCTGTTTTGATTCCATGTAGAATCTACATGTTCCACTCATGACTGTGCAGGTTTTCCTCCCATACCACCAACGGTACTTTAGGTTTGCGGATTTAATGTGCGAGAATGCTTGGCTGTATTAGTAAGTGGGCTCCTTATTGGGGTTGGCTACTGCCCCACAACCTGTGACCCTGAATTAAGCAGATGTAATAATATTATATTAAAAAAAATTGAAGATTGCCTTACTAGTCTTTGCTGCTACATTTGTTTTCTTCTGTCATTTAAGAATAGTCACTATTAAAGAATGATTTATTGTACAGAAATTGACATGAGGTCTTTTTTTTTCTCTGTATAGGAGAAAGCAAAGGAATGGGTAAACATTACAAACAATCTAATTATTATTGTGTATTCTTAATTTGAAATTCATTGAATGACACTTAACAGAGTTATTACACAGGGAGTACAAGGTTTGCTTTAACATTAAGTGGCTGCCATCGTTTTCATATTAACACCTTTTTTTTGCATATTTTGATTGTATTACAGTTATCAAAATGAGAATAAAGATGTGTTTAACTTAAATTTCACGTAGCCCTCAGCAAACATTAAATAATAGTAGATAAAAATGACTTTAAGTATTGAAACTGTAGGGAGTTCATTACTTTCTGTCTCATGAATTTTATATACTGCAAGTGTGATATTTAAAATTTGAGGCCCCTACATTCAGGTAACTCAGAACACACTTCTTCAGTCACAATTTAACTACTAAAGCATTTTCTGTGATTATATTATATATTTAAGTAAAGTGAACCGTTCACAAAAGTATATTACTTCTGGGCAGTAGAATCTTGTGGGAAAATGGTACTGTATTAAAAGCCTCAATTTATTTATTAAAGTAGAAAGACGTGTACAGGGTTGTTAAAAAATAAAACCAAGATTTCAATGCCTAATTCTGGAATAAATGCAAAACATGTTTTTGTATTATAATATTCAAAAATAAACTGAATTCTTCATCTGTTTTTTCTCAACAGGTCTCATGTCATTGCCTTTGTGAACTTTACCAACTGCATGGTCCGATTCAGGTTGTGGGCCCTCTCAGCTAAAGTGAAAAAAACGTGATTATCTCTGCCAAAATTTCAAAGGCAGTGGTTTTCAAGTTCAATCTTTGGAGTTTTATTCCAACCAATTTCACAATCAATCCATTTCTTTCACTTCAAGTTGGTCTGTTTAGTAAGCTGGCCATTTTTTTATTGTCTTATTCTAAGAAATTTTGAAATATGTGTATTTTTACCAAGGCTTTATATGCTCGAGTTTTCTTTACCATTTTTGCTTTACTTCCCCATAGTTTTTAGCGTTTCTCTTTTTTGTTGTCCCTCTGCAGTCCTTGAATGGACAGATCAAGTAACATTCCCTGTATAGATTTGTACAAAAAGTAAATAAAGAATCTTGAAAACACTGAATAATTAAGGAGGCAGTGACTTGAGTGCCACACTCACTTGTCTGCTCATTGGTAAGAAACGGAACAATTCTAATGAGCAAACAAGTGAAAATGGCAATGAAGTCACAACTTTCCTTTAGCATTCAATGTTCTTTGCAGTGCTTATTGATAATCATCGGCATTTTGATAATTTTAATTAAGCAAATTCTACAGAAAAGGGTACATTAAAATGAAATTATTTTAAGGTAAGGCAGAGAATAGACAAGAAAACTAAGCAGTAACATTAATTTAAAATAAAAAAGTGATGCATGGATTGTGAAATTGTTCAGGGAGAAAACCTGCAGCCAAGAGAGTCCCCAGGACTGAAATTTTAAAGCACTAACCTAAAGACATACAACAGACATCACAAGTTGAGCCTTGTGTAAAAAATTGGCCAACGCAGACCAGTAGAACTATAAATGGGGCTCACATCAAAGCCTGTTAAGGTGAGACGTTAATGTCTGAGACTCCAACACAATCCTAAAAAAAAGACTCATTTTGTACCATATTTAAAGAGAGAACATTTTAAAACCCAGAAATCTTTTCAACTTGAAATTATTTTGCAATGAATTCAACTTCATGTCAAGAGTATTTTCAGTTAGAAAGAGTAACAGGCACTGTCACCTAAGTAAGAGGGCATGACCATTTAGTCTGGGGTGGTCATTGCATAAAAGTTTGCAAAGATATTATACCAGTTAATAAGTACAATTTAAAACTTTAACAAATTAATTTAAAAAGGAATTTATGTTTTAGTAAAGTGCTTTTGGCACAAGATAGCTTAATCAAGATGGTTACTCCTATCTCTTTATTTTTAGTCATTGAAAGACATTTTTTAGATGCATACATAGGAGGTGCTTATGAGTCAAAGTTGGAAACCTTAGGACATCCAGCAATTTCTTATGGGTCAAAGATGGGAAACTTAGGACGTCCACCATCATCTTAGTCTGAGTCAAAGTTATATATCTTACGACATCCAGAAACTACATCTGTCTTGATGAAGAGTCAGATCATGCAATTTCCATATGTTAAAAAAAGACTCTTTTAGGTTCATTGCATTGCAAAGCAATCTTCCCAGATCAATTTGTGGCACACAAAGCCTCCCAGTGTAATACCAAGGTTACTTCCTATATTAAAGCTGAATTTTTAAATTGTTGTCTTTAATAAAATGTAAATTTAAGCAATTTCTCATTAAGGAAAGTGTGCTTTTGGACCTTATCTACTACCATACTTTGATTTCAAAACTTAAAGGGTTTAGTTTTGTCTCGTACCATACATAATTGCACTCCTAACACATGACAATCTATATATTAAAACACTTAAAAAGTTCTGATTTCAGTGATGAGTTTGCTTATTTGCGTTCAGTCAGAATTACATATTATAGTATTATATGAAAATGCATATAACTATCAGAATGTGAACTGCATTAATATGTGGAACAGCATGTCAAGGGTCTGTGGCAGATCTGGGAAGTGCACTGTGATGCATCTCATAGGGGTCCTTGACAGGGTGCGTTTTAAAAGTAAACATCAGTGCGCTCAAGCTCAGTGGGTGTGGGTGTACACAGTAACATAGCCGTGTGTCCCTTTGTGTTTAATGGGGAAATTGGCTAATTCGCATTGGCGTGCAGATGTGGTTGGTTTAGCCAGTTTCCCCACTGTAACTCTGTGGGGCATAATTAAGGCTCCTGCACCAGCAATCATTTAAAAAGAGCCAGTGGTGGGTTAGACTTGGGGAGAGATGGCAAGCATGAGTGAAAAGAAATGGTATTTGCACAGAGAGAAGAAAAGAAGGCTAGTCGAACAGAGAAACAAAAGGAGAGGAGACACAGAATGGCAGATGGCTGCGTTGTGTGTGCGGCGGCTTCCTGAGTGAGGAGACCATCCTCATAGAGAGCAGGGTCGATCCTGCCCTGCTGTAGCAAGGAGCAGGGGAGATATTTTGGACTGGGTATTGTGCTTTGGGTACCGGCGTTAAGTGGCAGATGGAAAGTCCAGAGTTAGAGTTCCTGGATGAACGGTGTGTGCCTACTAACTGGGAGCAGGATGAATGCAGCAATCATCAGAGTAGGGATGATGAATAGCCGCAAGCAAGCAGATGAATTAGAATTACTGGTTGAACATATTCATTGTCATTCATCCACATACATAGTATGTGATTGAACAAACTTTCATTGCTTACAGTCCCAGGTGCATAGGAAAAAACAACAAATATTTTACACTGTAACATTACCAAAACCAGTGTAACAATACAATGTAAGAAAACAAAAGACGCAGGACTATGAAGCTCAAACAATGCTCAATATCCAGTGCAGAGTGTTGAGTTGGTATTGATTGTCCGGGAGAGATCATTAGAAATATACACACCAAGAAATTTGTTGCTACTAACTCCTCAGCAGAGCCATTGATGAGCAGTGGGGAGTAGTCAGCCGATGTTCTTCTGAAATCGACAAGCATCTTTTTTGTTTTATCAACATTTAGAGACAGATTATTTTCATTACACCACCTCACAAGGGGCCTCATGTATAACGCTGTACGTAGAATTTACAGTAAAATTTGGCATATGGACAAAAATAGAAATGTGCGTACGCACAAAAAAATCCAGATGCATAAATCTGTGTGTATGCCAAATTTCATGTTCTTTCGCGACATAAATCCTGGTCAGCGTGAAATGTAACTCATGTGCACACGCTTGCCACTCCTCCCAGAATTATGCCTCTTTGAATATACAAATCAATATAAATAACCCTTAAGTTCAATGTTCTGTGAAAAGACAATGGCAGAAGCACATGGAAAATAGAAGAATTTCAGCAAATACCAAATGGAGGCAAGGGAAAATGTATTATTTGTTGGTTAAAGCAGTGGTATAAACAACAAAAGGAAGCTGATCGAGTGACATAGAGTGTTGGAGAAACTTGAAAGTTCAAGTTCAGAAAGTCGCACAGTGCCCGAAATAAAGAAGTGGTCAGATATCAAAGTCGCCATTAAAATGTGAGTCATTGCCCACTGTCTAAGTGTCATATGGAAGCTTATTAGGGCACAGAGAAAAGAAAAAAAGTAGGGACACAGTGGAAAAAAAGCTTGTAATGTCAACTTTAATCTTGAAATTTCCACTTTAATCATGTTTATTTTGTCATTAAAGTAGAATGTCATAAACTTCATCTTAAAATCGTTTAATTTACTGGTTTCTCAAATCCCATCATATCTAAAGTAGCATGTTAAATGCTTCATATTCTATGTTTTCTTCTATGTACTCTATGTGTGTGAATCACTATGTGCTTCTTAAATGGGATTTCTCTTATGCCAACAGGACACAGAATACATTACATTCATGATATTACAGCACTCTGAATAATTTAAATACTAAGATGTATACTTGATATAATTTTCATGATGAAATTAATTAAAGCATGTACTAAATATGGGGGCACGGTGACGCAGTGGTAGTGACAAGCTGGCATTCAGAGATTGTTCCTACCTCCCGCAAGATACTTGCTGCACCGTTCACGACCCTTGATGAAATAATTTATTGCAGCAGTACTGTCTCTTTCAAACATACTTAACCCCCAATTCCTGTCCTTTCTTTTCTTTCTTCAAGTAACCAATAGCCACACAATAAGTTCTTTAATAAATGTAAAACCATCTCTAAACTGATTCTTCAAAACTTTTAAGGAACATTGAAATATCTTCGTAGTGTATGTTTAATTATTCCACCCATCTATCAATCCAGGGTTGCGCCAATCCCAGAAAGCATACAGTGCGAAGCAGGAACAATTCCTGAATGAAGTGCCAGCTCATCACTACCGATGCACCACCGTGCACGTTTAATTATTACCAGTATACTGTACATTATTTAAATGAAGTTAAAAATTAATCTGTATAATGTAATATACATTCTTTACTGTATTTCATCTTAAAAATGATATCAAGAGCTCCAAGAAGATAGCACCTGGAAATCTAAATCGACTTAGAAGCCAGTCATCATCATATGTAAATATGCGCTTTCTTCTATTGAATTGAATTGAATTACTTTAGTGTTATTGTATGGTACAATGAGATTCAATATGAAATCAACAAACAGTATTCTGATATACATATCCCTGGTGTTCAAGTGAGACAGTACAGCCTGCAAGGTATAAGAGTTGATGTCATCAGTGGAGCGGTTCGGACGGTAAACAAACTGTTTTGGGTCCAGTGAGGTGGGAAAGATGGAGTTGATGTGACTTTATAAGAACTGCTCGAAGAACTTCATCATGACAGAAGTCAGTGCAACAGGGAGGTAAGTCATTAAGACATGTCACTGTTGACTTCTTCTGCACTGGAATAATAATAGTCTTTTTTGAAGCTCGTGGGGACCACAGTCTGGCTGAAAGAGATATTAAAGATGTATGTGAGGACATCAGCCAGTTGGTCGGAACTATCTTTAAACAAACACCCTAGAATGTTGTCTGGTCTTGCAACTTTCTGTGGGTTGACTCTGGAAAGCATCCTACTTACATTGGCAGGGTTCAGACAGAGCACCTGTTCCTCAGGTTTGGCCATTGTCTGATATGCCTGCATGTTGTTTTGAGCCTCAAAATGTGCATACGTAGAATTTATTAAGCATGTCAGAGAGGCAAGTATCAGTGCTGTTGGCCTGTTGTGAGATTTTATAATCTGTTAACGCCCAGATGCCCTGCCACATAGGCCTAGGATCTTTCGAGTCACAGAAATTGTTGTTAATGTTCTGTGCATACTTATGTTTAGCTTTCCTGATGGACTTGGAAAATGTATCCCATGCTGATCTGAACAACCATTCGTCTCCTAATCTGAAGGCAGCAGCGTTTGCTCTCAGCAGAGCACGGACCTCAGCCATGGTTTCTAGTTGGCGTATATAATCATGTTTTTTTTCAATAGTGACATCCTCAGTACAACTTCCTATATACCCAGACACAGAGTCAGTATATTCCTCTAAGTTAATATACTGGTGATAGGTGGCTGCCTCCCTGAATATATTGCAGCCTGTACACTCAAAGCAGTCCTGCAATACTGAGTTGGCTCCTTCAGGCCAGACTCTGATGGTTCTTTGCACTTGCCTGGATCATTTCATCTGTGACCTGTAATGCTGAGAGCAGGATAACACAGAGGTGGTATGAGAACCCCAAAAGGGGGACAGGGAATAGCCTTGTGAGAATCTTTAATGTTTGTGTAAAAAAGATCCAGTGTATTCTCTTCCCTTATGGCAAAGTTTACCTGCTGGTAATAATTTGGTGCTACAGGTTTTAAGTTGCATGGTTGGAATCACCAGCAATAATAAAAAAAGCTGCCGGGATGAGCTGTTTGCTGCTCACTGATGACATCATGCAGCTTTTGCAGTGCTTCATTAGCATTCACACTAGGAGAGATATACATTGTCACAAAAATAATGCCTGTGAATTCTCTCGGCAGATTAAACAGCTGACATTTCACCACTAAAACCTTCAGCTGAGGTGAGCAGTAAGTCATGACTGCCATAGCATCAACACACCAGACATTGTTTACATGAACACAGAGTGCTCCACAGTGAGTCATACCAGAGGTAGTAAGATCTCTATCCATATGAAATGATGTTAGTCCTTGTAGCTGAACAGCCGAGTCTGGGATGTCATTCTGCAACTATGTTTCTGAGAAAATAAACACAGAACAATTATTCGTTCCAGACTGGGTGTTTAATTATAGTCTCACATACTCCACTTTGTTTTCCCGGGAGCGTATATTGGCCAGTAGTACTGATGGGAGAGCTGGACGGCTAGGCTTAGCTTTCAGCCTACAGTTGACTCCCAACCCCTTGCTATGTTTCCGCTTCCTCTTGTACCATTTTTGGTGCCTCCTAGCCCCAGCAGCGGAGTTACATATAACCATGTAGAATTTTGTCTACAAAGCAGTCCTGGGTCGCGTAGCCTCTCTGTTACTGATGTAGAAATTGTTGCCATGTAACCATCAGGGCATTTCTGGATACATTACAGATACATTACAGATAACACAAATAGATACTTTTGGTGCAGAGGAATTGGATAAACCTCTGGCGCTATCAGAATTACTAGATGCTATAAAGTCACTTCAAGGCGGGAATGCAGCAGGCCTTGATGGCTACCCTGCAGAATTTTATAAGAAATTCTCCGCTCAGCTAGCTCCCCTCCTATTAGCAACATTTACAGAAGCCAGAGACAATCAAACTCTTCCTCAAAGTTTTCGCCAAGCATTAATCACCGTTTTTCCTAAACAAAATAAGGACTTATTACAATGTGCATCATACAGACCAATTTCACTTTTGAATAATGACGTTAAAATACTCTCAAAAATCACAGCTAGAAGGACGGAGAAAGTGCTCCCTTCGGTAATATCACAAGATCAAACCGGATTTATCAAGGGTCAACACTTATCTTCAAATCTTCGACGCCTGTTTAATGTAATATACTCACCAACTAAGTCAAACACCCCAGAAATATTATTATCATTGGATGCAGAAAAAGCATTTGACATGATTGAATGGAAATACCTTTTTACTACATTGGAGAAATTTGGGTTTGATCCGAACATGTGTGCATGGATCAAACTACTGTATACCAATCCAGAAGCTTCAATTTGTATCAACCACATTTGTTCAGACTACTTTAAACTAGAACGTGGTACCAGACAAGGATGCCCCTTGTCACCACTGCTGTTTACAATCGCCATTGAACCACTGGCAATACACTGTCGAAATGCTGATCAGATAAATGGGATTATCAGAGAAGGACTGGAACAGAAAATTTCTCTATATGCAGATGATATGGTACTGTATATATGAGATCCACAAAATTCTGTGCCAGCAGTCTTAAGAGCACTCACAGAATTTCAAAAGATCTCTGGTCTCAGAATTAATCTGAATAAAAGTGTACTCTTTCCAGTTAATTCTCAAGCATATAATATTAGATTAGACACCTTTTATCTTTGCAGAACAGTTTAAATACCTAGGGGTAAACATCACAAGTAAACATAAAGCTCTTTATCAAAAAAATTTCACCATCTGCATGGAAAAAATTAAGCATGACTTGCGTAGATGGTCAACCCTTCATCTCACTCTAGCTGGTAGAATTAACACTGTTAAGATGAATATTCTTCCTAAGCTCCTTTTTTTCAAAACTTTTCAATATACATCAATAAATCATTTTTTAAGCAATTAGATTCAACAATAACCTCATTTATTTGGAACTCAAAACATCCACGTATCCAAAGTGCGACCCTACAAGGACAAAAGGCAGAAGGTGGCATGGCTCTACCTAACTTCCAGTTTTATTACTGGGCAGCAAACATACAAGCTATAAAAACCTGGACACAAATAGATGAACATACACAGGCCTGGTCCGGAATAGAGCTAAAATCCTGGAGTACTTCTCTATATTCGCTGCTTTGTGCCCCAATAAATGCAAGTTATCGGCAACATACTAATAACCCAATTGTGCTTCACTCACTCAGAATATGGAACCAATGTAGAAAATATTTTAAGATGGAGAAGCTTTTATGTGTGGCACCTCTGCAAGAGAACCACCTCTTTCAACCTTAGCAAACATATGCAGTTTTTAATATCTGGAAAAAATTTGGGATTAACTTGCTTAGAGATCTTTATATAGACAACGTCTTTGCATTCTATGAACAATTACATTCCAAATTTAACATTCCAGCTACACATTTCTTTCACTATATTCAATTTAGGAACTTTGTTAAACAGAACCTGCCCGATTTTCCTCATCTTGCACCTTCGTCCATGCTGGAAAAAATAATGCTCAATTTTAAGGACTCGGACACGATCTCTGCAATATACAAAATTATTTTACAGTCCCTCCCTTTCAAAGATCCAAGAGGACACTGGGAAAAAGATCTCTCAATTACTATATCAGAAAAGGACTAGAAAATAGCAATGCAGAGAATTCACTCGAGCTCCATATGCACAAAGCATTCAATTATTCAACTCAAAATTATATATTGAGCACATCTGTCTCACCTAAAACTCTCCAAAATGTTTCCAGGGCAAGATCCAACCTGCGAACGCTGCAATCAGGTCCCAGCCTCACTGGGTCACATGTTCTGGGCCTGCACCAAATTAACACCATTCTGGACCAAAATTTTTAATTACCTTTCAGACAGCCTTGGTCTCACAATCCCTCTTAACCCATTAACAGTTGTGTTTGGGGTTCTTCCAGATGGGTTTAAAGTGGAGAAAGACAAACAAACTGTGATTGCATTCACTACACTTTTGGCACACAGACTTATTTTGCTAAACTAGAAGAATCCTAACTCTCCTCTTTTAAGTCAGTGGGAAACCAATGTTTTATACTATTTGAAATTGGAAAAAATCAAACACTCAGTTAGAGGATCTGTACAGATTTTTTTTCAAAACATGGCAGGATCTAATCATTAATATTTTAGAATAAGCTCTTAAAGCACAGAGGAAGCAATTATTTCTGTATTTCTTTTTCTTCTCCATTCATCTCTATTGGCTTATCAAACTCATCAATTTAGGTATGTTTACAAGCCTTAAGTTTTACTCTGTTGGCCATGCTTTCTCTCTCAGGAGTGGGGGTCGACTTGTTCTCAACCCTACTTTTTGTAAAAATTAATTGATTTGTATGGAATGATTGCAATAAAATTAATAAAATTTCAAAAAAAAAAAAAGAAATTGTTGCCATGTAGATGGCTCCATATGTGTTCTTTAAACCTAAAGTCATAATAATATTGTGACTATAACTAAAATGAATGGGACAAGCATTACTGGAAACACCAGGATGGATTTTAATACAAACATTAGCGCCGTACTTGGGAGCGAAAGAGGCCACTGCATCCTTGCGTGCCGCCATACTGAAAGCACCTTTTGAAAATAAAAGTACTTTTGCAACTTACTCTTATTATGTGTCCTCACTGCCTGGCTCAACCTGGTTATGACTATCAACAGTCTCGGGTTCAAGGACATGATGCAGCCATCGCAAACCATCATATGCAGGTCTGTTTAATAAAATAGCCGAGCTGAGTCTCAGGTGTACAGGAAGAATTCGTGATTGTGGAGCTTTAATGGGGTAATGACTTCTCAAGAAAGGTTGGCATGGCCAGCCCTCATTAGTGGTTCCACGGCTAATCGAGAGAGGCATCTGCACTCGTAAGGATATAAAAGGCAGAGGGAAAATATAAACAAAACACAAGCAGAATTACCATGGTGGATCCAGTGGGAGATGGTAAGGAAACTGGTCACAGACAGCCTTTTGGTGGGGTAAAGGGGGAGATTCATTACAGTGATGTTGGCTGTTGCTGACTTAGAGGGTGTAGGACAATCGACAGCTCCAATAATTTTCAACAGGTTACTAAGAGAGGTGGCAGAAAGTGTGAGAGTACCAAAGAAAGTGGCTGGGATGAAGACCACCAAGTGTGTCTTTTACCTTAATGGTACAGCTGGTCAGAAGTAGAGAGAGACACTGGTGTTTGAGTTTTATGGCATGGCTGATACTGTGACTGTTTATTGGGATGTGTTTTGATTGTTGTTACCTTTTTTCTCTGAACACAGTTTTATGGACTGTTATTTACTGAAGACGTTTAATTGCACTGCACTTTGGACACTGTTGCTGTTAACAAAATGCACTTTGCACATTTGCGCCTTCATACTTGTTGTTGAGTCCTCACTTGCTTCAGTCCATCCTCAGTTATGAACTATTGATGCTCTGGAAAGCGGATGATGCCCAGAGGCTGCAGGCATGGAGTATTACATAATATTTAGTTTATTAATACAAAAAATATGCTGCTACAGGATTTGTTTTACATCTGCACTCACTGAAACTATCAGTGTCTGTAAAAATTACAATACAAAATTAGTTAACCACAAAGCAGGGTCTGCACCAGGACAAACATAGCACGAGCCTTGGAATTTCACGGATGGGCTGGAGTGTGATTACACTACAAATAAAGGACACGTTATTTTCCATTCACAGCAAAACTGCCAGAACATCCATAAGCAACAGTTTACAGCTAACAGAACTCCATCCTGCACAATGCAACGCCATGGGATCCAAGGTACTATAACAAGCCAAATGCAAGTTTTATCAATCAAACGAATATGAGGTGGCACCTTTGCATTAGATTTTTCAGTATTTGTTGCTGGTTCTTTTCTAATGTTATTTTTCCGTTGAATAACTTGAATACCCTGTACCAAATACCATCCCAGTTTGTATTTTCAGTTGACTTTTTAATGTCATTTAGTGAAACTCACCCAAAACTAAAGAGATTGTTCACACTAGCATTAATTACTCCTACTTATACACAACATGTCTGCAGAAAACTTTTTATGGTGTCCTGTGTACGTGTCCAAGGATCACCTTTGGGGCTGATCAGAGGTATGTAATACCACTCCGGGACCGGGGGTTGGGGTGGCTGCCACTAACATTGTCATCTCCTTCTTCCTCTAAAGCTCCAAGAAGATGCCAGTGAGGGCAACTAACCCTGCCCCTTCTGGGCCAAGTCCTATAAAGCCATGTATCCCCAGAAGGAGACTCTGGTTTAGTGCCAACTGGAAGACGGAGGTCCTCCAGGCTAAACTGCTTCTGATTTTGAGATGGTTATAGCCTATATTTTGGTTGTTTTTTTGGTTTTTTTTTCTATTGGTTTTAAATTAAACAGGACGTGTCCCAGCATTTTTTTAATCCTTACTTCTGCTTGACTACAATGGCCATGATAACTCCACTTGTGTGTTGCATATTCTTTGTCTCTTACCTTTCAGTAGCATCACACAAAAGACTTTAAAAATAAAGGTAACATAGGAAGGTTTTGACAGCAGCACCATAGCCCAGCTGTTTCTGTTTACCACTCTCAAGTATCTACAGGACTCGTGACTTTATGGAAGCCCGGTCTCGCCACTCAGGTCTCAACATAGGAATGTCAGCAGTATGATACACATGTGTCATCAGAGACTTGTGCTTTCTGGCGAGAAGGAATCCCATCATGAAATGAGGCAGCCTGTGGCTCCCCAACTCTTTTTGATGTTGTTCATGGGCTTCCTTTTTACATTGGTGACAACAGCCAGAGGCCATTTGGCCTGACAGAAAGGTTATGGGCCACCAAACTTCTCGAACAATGCAGTAGGTCTTTGTATGGTCAGCTGCCGAGTTAGCACATTTTCACGTGTAGGCAGGCGCCATATGGAACTAATTAAGTCAGTGAGCCTAGTCCCTAAATGATTAATTCTTAACAAAGTAACATAATACATCTACCCGAAAACAAACAAATCTTAAGTAGTGCAGAAAATTGGAAGATTTAGATGCCTTTGGCACATAAAGTAATTACAAAAAAATCTACTGATTGGGTAAACCACAAAAACTTCTGCAAGAAAGTTAATCATTTGTCTACTCTTGACACAGTTTGAGCAGTGAAATCCTCAGGGAGGTAATCAAGCATCACCCACGAAGTCACAGGAGAGGGGTTCCGAGCGGCCCCTCTGTCCTCCAAGGTCACAGATCAGAGGAGCAGTGCAATGACAGACACGAAAGCGGAGAGCATTTGTGGATCGATGGGTGAACACTCAATCATTACAAAATTCCTAGCTTATTCCATCCTGATAAAAGGAGCTGCAAATCACAGTAATTGTCACTGGAGACACACTGGCTGAGTAATGACTACTTATCACAATGGCACGGCTCGATATTTCAGTTTGCACTGTAAATTTCTCCTTTAAAAACAAAATGGCACTACCATTTTTTGTGTGTTATGAGCTGATAACACAATAGTTGGTATAAAATTAGCATTACTCAGTTTCTGGCATGGTTTAGGCTCATTTGTTAACATAGCTGGATGGAGTAATGTTTTATTAGACATTACATTATTGGAAAAATCTTTGGAACAAAACATTGGAACAAAAAGGGATGTTACAAGAGCAGGCACCACCTGAGAAGAGTCCATTTGCTGAAAAGGACACCCAACTAGTGATGTGCACAAGTGTGACAAGCTGATGCTGACACCCACACACAGCCACTTTGGCTGACCAAAGTTTTAGGCATTGCTGTCTTAAACTGAACAGTGCACTTTATTTCTAAACATCCTTGCCACTGGATGTTCAGTGTCCTTGCCCAACACCCAGTCCATACAAGCATTGAACAGAGTAGGAGCAAGAACTAGTGTACAGGCCAGCCATGATAACCAGCAACCTTGAAGAGATTCTGTGAAGTCTCAGGATGTCCCACAGGGCAGCTCAATCAACTGAGTCCAATGCTTTACAAAAATCAACAAAGGCTGCAAAGAAACTCTGCCTATATTCGCATTTGTGCTCCATGAGAACTGCCAGTGCCAGGATGCGGTGAATGGCAGACTTCTTACAAGTCGCTGGTAGGTGAGCAAGTGATCACTCCCATTGAGGATGACCCTCACCAAAAGCAGTGTTATACCCATGTAGCTGCCACAATCCAGGTATTCGCCCTTCCCTTTCCAGACAGGGACGACAACTTCCATTTTGCGGTCAGTTTGGGTGACTCCAGTCTCCCAAATGGAAACAAAGATTGCTTGCAATGCCAGGAGGACAGACTTACCACCAGCATAAAGAAGCACACCCCGGATATCACAGATCCCCGCAGCCTTCCTTACCCTCAGTTAATTCACCACCTGTGCAATCTCAGTGAGATTGGGCGGTTCATAGCTAATTGGAGGATCAGTGTCAAGAACCGTGGACCCAGACATATCCAATGTCCTAGCCGAAGGATCAGCTTTAAACAGCTGCTCAAAGTAGCCACCCAGTGGGTCACAACTGAAGTGTCCTCTGTATGGGCCATTCCACCAGCTCCACTGACAGCAACTCTCCTAGGAAAAGATCTGAATGTGCACAATACTTTGATTCCTCTGTAAGCAGGACATGGGTCCCTAGAGCACTGATGGTGTGCCACTTGCTCACAGATTCATCTAACAGACGCCTCCTTATCTGCCCTCAGAGCCCTCGCAGCCATCCTTCTCAGTTCCTGGTACAAACCGGAGTTGCCATCAAGCCGTGCACTGCGACTCCTCTCAATGATATCCAGAGTACACTGCAAGATGAAACACCTCCTTCTGAGAACATCGGCAACACCAACACAACCTTCAGCAACCTTCAGAGTCTTATCATGGAAGTTCTCCTACATCACATTAGGATCGGCAGTCACACCCAAATCCGTAAGTTCCTCATACAAACTTTGTGCAAACTTGTCAGAAACAGCCTGATCTCGAACTGTAAAGCCTTCACATGGGCACCACTTCCGTCAGCTATGACATTATTGGCTGTCAAAAAAAGTGGTGAGCTTGCTAAACTTTGGAAATGTGAAGCTGTGCTGGTAAGTAAACACAGAGTCATGTAATGTGAAATGCCCGGCAAATTCTAGGTGTGTAATCTGACATTGGCAATGTGAGAGTGAGATCCCCTCCAACTAGAAGTCGTGCAATGTGACATCGGTTTAAGCAGAGCACCAAGTGGCTGAAGTTCCTAGGTGAGCAACTTCACAGCCGTGTCCACTTTGGGTTCAGTTAGCTCATGGGGATGAGGCAGGTTGAACAACTGCTGAGTTAGCGACACGCAAGACAGTGTGAGAAGTATAGTATGAAAGCAGCAAGTATTCTGCACAGGACCCTGGGGTTGTAAGGTGGCTAACCACTGCCCTGCTATGGGATGTTAGGGTTTACATGTAATGACCATCCCCAATATTTCAGTTCTTATTAATGCATTGTGAAAACTGACACAAAATAAGATAAGCACTCATTTGAGTTTTACTGTGACTGGAATTTCAAACCAAAAAGTTGGCCTAACTTAGTGTATCAACAGATGTGCAGACAAAACCTGGCATACAAAACAATCCCATTAATACTGCAGCTTAAAGGCACCATTTATGAGAATTAGATATTTACAGAAGCAAATATTAGTAAAAGCATTAAAATGTCATATGCTCCTTACATTATAGCCCAGTAGAGGCCTTTCCTGGAATGGACAGGGTGACAATTCCATGTGGACAGACACGCCACTCCATGCAATGCACCTCATTCATTATCCGCTTACCTTTGTTTGAGCACATTGTGCGTGAGGTACAACCCCAGAGAGGTTTTCTGCTTTTTCTTCACCACTTTTTTAATTCCTTCTCATTGGGACACCTTTAACCAGAACATAGAAAGTCAGCAGCAGAGCAGCAGGAGTTTTATTTAAAGTTTAACTAAACATAGGTTTGTTTTAAGTGACATTTGTGGTTACTGTAGGGTTTTGTAAAGAGAGGATGTTACGCTTATGTGCTCAGTTCCAGTTCTGGCTTTGTGTATCCCCTACCTGCCATGACACTGGCTTCCTCCCACATCTAAAAGACATGCAGTTTGGATTGACTGCCAACTAAGTTGGCCTGTGGGGTGCACAAGTGTGCCCTAGAATGGGCTACCACCTGGTCCAGGGTTGGTTCCTGCCTTGTCCCCAGTACTGCCAGTACTGGCTTCAGCTTCCCAAGCTTTCCAAGCAAGGAAGGAATGAAGGAAAGTCTAGGGTGTCCATTTTCTTCATTTGCTTACTGCTACTACTGTTTTTATAAAATCAGTTACACAAAACAATAGGAATTTTATTCCAAATAACACACACACTAATCAAAAACGTTTCTTTTAAAATGTTTTTAACCATTCAGCCAACTGCCTTTTTTGTGTTGTTTGCCACTTCAGGCTTATTTGTGAAGTTTTGTAACTCAGGCTTTTGTGTTTCTCTTAACATTTTACTTATTTTAGTCACGTTGCCCACTTTTTATGTCTCTTCTTTTTTTGGCAAAATTTAACAGAATTATTTCTAAAGGTTCTACACGTTATGCTCATCTTGATTATGCTAACAAATGACTCCCTGACAAACACAGTGGACTGAATTTCTTAACATGTCTTGCAATAAAAACCAGGCCAGAGAAAGTGAAGTTGGTCAGATCAAGTGCTCAGCTGATGGCCGACATGGCTTATTAGAAAACATCTGCAGGAGAAAACTACCTCAGACACTGGAAGGCCTCCCTAACTGGAATGGAAGATCAACAGGCTCAGCTTCTCAAGGTTTTCACATGCAGCTCTGACATCAGCCATTTATGAAACTAAATAGCCAGGGTTCCCCACTCCCAGCCTGAGTTGATTTAGCTCAGCACTAACACACCAGGCCTTCCTATCCAGCTGTTGCTTCATATGCAATACTGAAAATGAGCCACCTTGGGGAATTTTATATGAGATATGATAAATGGGTAATTAGTAATACTACCACAGACTTAATACTGGAGAAGATGATAAAGGCTACAGTCAACATCCCGTATTAGCACACCCAGCTCTCCCAAGGCTTTACCACGAGGTCTCACAAACTGGGAGCAGAAATGAACAAGCGGTGTGGAGACGAGGGGTAAGCAGATTTATGTGATCTCATAAATAAACTGAAGTTATGTTTTAATACATTCTTGTTTATTGTGGCACCACAGAGCAGTGACATGTCGCATGGTGGTACAGTTTTATGTATAACTGTAGTCTGGATGTTGGCCTTGTTCTTCCATTATGGCTAAACGAGCACCCAAGGGCCCCCAGAGTATCCAAACCCCCTGAAAGCATGTGAAGCCTCAAAGTGGTCTGTGTGGAGTTAGCTCATTTGGTTTGAAATTTCAACAAATGCTTTTAAAATGGCCATACAGTTTTAAACAAAAAGGTTCTGATTTTCCAAATCATTCACAGATAGATAGTTAGATAGATGGTACGTTATGCCCCCAAATGGAAAATGTATCTTTTTACCAAAGCTCATGAAATAATATTATAACAAACAACAACCACCTCCTGAAATACACATCAGAATTACTAAAAAGTAAGAAAACTTCTGCCATGTCAGTCCCAGTCACAATGAGGCAGGTGTACTGCTGTTGGTATAAAGGACCCCCAGTAGCGTTTCTTAACACACGTCTGCTGATTAATTCATTGGGTGAAAGTCCTCAGTGTTAGTGAGTCAGAGAGAGGATGTGCAGCATTGTTCATAATGGCATTCAGTTTTGTCTTAATTCTCTCCTCTGCTCCTACCTTCAGTTAATGAAGAGCACATCCCATAACCGAGCCTACCCTTTTAATCAGCTTGTTGATTTGGTGGGTGTGATGCCTGGGTTGCCCGCAGCTTACCTTGTTGAACCCGGGTCATCGATTATCATGAAACTGAGATGGAGAGGGCGACGAGGACACATTAAAGCAAGAGTAGGTGCATCAAAAGTGCTTGGTGCTTTTATTTAACAAAGTGTTCCAAACAAAAGTGTAGTGAAATTCCTTCTTTCAATAAATAAGCCAATAAAAAATCCATAAAAACTATGTTCCTGGTGAAGGTCAAATCATCAAAAAAATCAAAACAGTTAAAACACAGTCAAGGGCTTTGCATTTAAAATCCATTCTTGAGCCTCATTTTATCCAACAAAAATTAATTGATGACACCTCTGCTTATCCTTGTTGGTCTCATCAGTGAGAGGAGACGTCCACCATCAGACACCAGGGCCATCTCAATGGCATCATAGGCTCCCAGGCAAAGTTAGTGCTAGTAGTGTGTTGATAGCAAAACAGAAACATACATAGGCATCAGAAACATTGTGGGCACCTATGCTCCTGGGGTCCCCAGCCAGAGCCCATATATTAAGATGGCCCTGTCAGGCACAGTCAACCCTTTTAATCCAGCTTGTGTCCTCACTATCATAGTTTGATGCCTACGAGGGCCTATGACCCCAGCTCCTGTTTCCCCCTGCCATCCCTCAGCAAAACCCACAATCTGGGGCTTCATTCCTGACTGCCTTATTACAGCACTGGCTCTCCCACAATCCTGATGCTTCTTCTCTTTCACTCTTTCCCTTTACCTCCAGATCATCTCCTTTTGTTTCTTTTCTCTCTTTTTATGTCTATGCTGCTTAGGCTCCTTTTTATCCCTGTGGGTGCAAGTACTTTGCTTAATTACAGACCCCAAAGTGTTAATGAAGAAAATAGCTGAAGCACACGCATCTGCACGTAAATGCCAATTCCCTCATCAACACCCCAGGGCTGCTCCGCCATACTATCACTTGCACCTACAGTACACACAAACACGGAGCCTGAGCACACAGTTGTTATTGAAACCAGCACACTGCCACGGATCACCAAATGGATTTTGCCACAGTGGGTCACTCTTGAACTGATGTTACTGGTCCAGCACAGCACACATACTGTACCTGTAAGGAAGTTTGGGATAATTGTGACTGTTTTGCGGTATAGTTTGTTTCAATTTACAAATTCTAATGCTGTTGGTATCCCACACATGGGTGGCTCCTGCCCAGTATGGTTTGTGAACGCCATGGTATTGTAAAGAATGCATAACAGAAAAAAATGAAGAGCAATGTGATAGAGGCCTGTGGTGCATCATTGTTAAAAGAAAGAAACACAGCAGGACAACCTGGGATCTATGGTGTAATTACATACTCGTATCCCAGTGCTAGAATGAAGATGTTAAGTGGGATTGGCTGAGGTGACAAGTAAACAAAAGACTAAGACAAAGTATAACCAATGAAGGGTAAAAGAGATTCATGCAGCCGGCCAATGGACTGGGCTCTGGTCCACAACCAGCTTGACAGCTTAAGAAAAACGAGATCGAGCTGAAAGAGTCCCCAGCGACAACGGCTGGAAGGAAAGCACCTTGTAATCTAGGACATGCAAATACAACTGTGGATCAATATTTGTCAGACATTTAGAAAATAAACAGTTGAACACCTTGAGTTTGTTTATCAGGGTGCAGCAAGTGTTTAACTGGGCAGAACACAAAATGGAAATATCACCCATGTAGGTAAAGGGATTTTATCAGGCACTTTGGTGATAAAGGCTTGTTTCAAAAGTACGTTAAAATTCAAAGCAGACCAACTTGTGTTAAACATTGAGCACATTTGACAGCCTGCCAACTCAAGCCTGCCAGTATTTAATGTTTAACCTGCCATCAGCGGAACAGACTTTTAATATCTGGCCACTCATTTACTATGATAAGCTCGGATGTGGTTAATGATTAGATGTGGCCCCAAAGGACAATTTGTAAAGTTGTAAGGTGAGCTGCTGTTCAGAAAACCTGGCTGCCCAATCCACAGTAATACTGTTCACACTCAGTATAAGACACCTTCTCCACAGCCACCGAACACCACAAATGCCATCCGACTAGTTTCCAGTTAGGTGAGTTCTCAGGGGCTGAGTGGTTCGGAGTTTAATTTGATGTGCTCAAGCACACTGTTAATGGCAGTCATTTGCAAAATATTCAACGTCAAAAGAAACCCAGAAGCATAAATGCAAATAAACTACACGAATCAGCAGCAGCAAAAACACATTGTGTTTTTAGGTTTATAGGGTCATCTTTATTAACCGTAGAGTGCAGTGAAATACTTGCATGTGCTACATGTATACACAAACCAAAAGCGGTGAAAAGGGCTTCAGGCATGCGGGCAGAAGTTTTGTTACTGGGGCAAATCACAGAGAATAAAATCAAAATATTGAACACATCTGAATCTCTTAGGAGTAGGGTGTTGTGGATCAGTATGCTATGAAATAACGGCACTGTCTTCAGTCGGCCTTCGTCATGTAATGTGTCGACCATACCGCCACCTAAGTCAGTTTTCAAATACTTGCACACTTAACATCAGTGGAAGTTCTGACATGTTCAGTGTTCCAGTGTTCATTTGTGATGATCTGGTATCCCACACATGGGTGGCTCCTGCCTTGGATTTAAGTTGTGCAGTACACCAGTACCAAAAAAAATTTAAAACATTGTGGTGCCAGCATTTCTGGAATTTTCAGTACCAGAAGTAAATGTCAGTTTTCCTCTCAATTCCATCTCCTCCCACTTCCCTTGTTTGGCATGGTGGGTCCGCAGAACATCAGTTGGTCAGTTTTTAATAAATAAATTATTGAATTGCCGGCTCGATCTCCTTGGGTGTGCGTGCTCGCACAACTGGGGGAAGTTGGTGAGGTGATTGAGACGGAGCACGTCTGCACGTGAATTAGTTACTATCTTAGTTACTTCATTGACTTTCTGTAGTTTTCAACTGAGACGGGGGAAGATAAACGGGAGCCAGCACAGCAGAAAAGGGGGTAAGAAAGAAAAGAAAAAAGAAACTGAGAGAACAGTGCAGAGAACCGTGAGAACAGAATCTTGGGAGAGAGGCAGGGTGAGTTAGCCAACCAGTGCGGTGAAGGACAGTGCTGGTAAAAGCCCCACAAACGAGCAAAGTAACGGCACTCTAAGGGGCTGAATATTGGTGAAGTGTGAGTGCAACTGAAAGGGAGTCGTATCCCAGGGATTCAAGGTACGCCAGGGGAGTGAGAAGGAAGACAGGAGGACAACTGACCCCGAGCGATTTGGCCGACGCCACGTGAGGCAGCTAAGACGGGAGTCAGAAGGTGTAGTCCACAGCTACTAGTGACTCTGCCAGCAGAGCGAGCAATGGGTGAGCAGGAGAGAAGAAGCGAGAATTGAGCTGGGCTTATCTGACAGAGCATGACGGACCCAATGACTGTTGGTTTACTCTTGTTTTTAATTGTGATTTCTAATCTCACAGATTGTCACGTGTTTATGGATTATTTATTTATTGAAGAAAGCACTGCACTTTTTGAACACTATTTGTTTTTGTAATGGTTTTAATAAAAGCACTCTCTTTACTTTTGCACCCACCCCTTCATTTGAGTGAGTGTCCTCATTTGCTGGGCTCATCCCTCGGATATGTTATTGGCTGTGGTGGGTTCAAGAGGCCCCTTGAGCACAACACTCACTATTTCAACTGTGGAATAAACTTAACAAAATGAAAGTACATGCTTTGTTGTGATTAGAAGACCTCTGACTCGATGAAATTGGGATTCACGGCTATCAGGAAGGAAGTGGTGTGTAGTGCGGCACACCAAGAAAGGCTGGAGTGAGACGGGGTTGGGGGGACGGGGAGTTGGAAGTTATTATTACTGATGTCCAAAAGGTGGTATTGATACTAAAGTGAAACGTTTAGTACAGACCCAACATTACTTGGACCTGCTGCTCTCAGGATAGGCTCCCACTGCTCACAGGTTTGATTCAGACCAATGTGTATGCACAGATGCAAGGCAACAAACAGCAGTTTTCCACATTTTTCACAGGCTGATACATGTTTTTAAAGCATCTTAGTAAGTATAGGTTCACGCGTTTCCTGCACTACCTACGCCTGCTTACCGTTTTATGTTTAAATAAAGATCACTAATTAATTTAAAAAGTCAATGGGGTAATTTCCTACTAGTTGGAGGTATTGTGTTGGGCTGTGTGACAGATTTTGTGGGAGTTCTTTTAGTACAATGCCAACTTAGCCAATTATGTTGGAAATCATAGCAACTGCAATCCTAAAGTTGCATCAGAAATGGAGACGATTTTGGAAACATTGCTTTATTACGTTTGGAGTGTGTATGTGCTCAGACTCATTTGCAGGGAATAGGAAAGGTGCAGGCTTCCTGTTTTGTGCATTTCCCTGCAGAACAAAGTCACTGATGATATGCAAAGCGTTTTGTTTTCATGCATCTATATGTGGAGAATATGCAGAATGTCACTTTTATTTTGTTAAAACGCACTGCACTCCTCCGCTGTGACATAGAGTCTAACGAATTTTACCTGCATGATATACAGTAGCTGCAGAAATAACACAAAAAAGAGAAAGGTGAAAGGAAACAGCAGAGTTTAGAAAAATGAATGGATGCATCTCTGTATTTCCAGTACCACAGCATCTTGGGCAAGGGCTCTTAACCTAAAAATTGGTCTAGGGGTCCTGTACAATGGCGGACCCTGTGTTTTGACCCCCAAAGGTTATGGGAAAAGAAAATTTCCCCTTGGGGATTAATAAAGTACACCATCATCATCATTCAGTTGCTGAGTTTCTAAACTTACCTAATCCAAGTTTAGAATTACAGTGCAAGGCAATAAGGTAGCAGGTTCAATTCCAACTCGTAACTTATTGTGTGACCCTGAGCAAGTCGCTTAGTCTGCCTCTGATACCCAACTGTTAAAAAAAGTTATAATATTTACTAATATTACAAATTGCCCATTTTTAGAATAAGGATGTCAGCCGAATGTACACTAGACAAGTAATAGGCAACCATAGACAGAGTGACAGTCCGCCTCACCCTCATTCGCTCACTTTCACTTAACTCTAACCTTAATTTAACTTTAACCTAACCTGCACGTCTTTGGCCACTCTGGTTTTCCTCTCATATACTAAAATAATTTACATAAAGATGGAGGGTTGGAGAGTTGCCTTTAGTCTGATAATGACAGGTCCAGGTTTTGAACCTATAGCCCTTTAGCTGAGGGACAGCAATGGTAACCACTGTGATGTTGACCTTCCCACTAGCAATAAACAGCAACAGAGATACGCTTGACAAAGCTAATGTAGAATGGCCTTAGTAATAGACATCAGCTTAACATGCAAACATTCTGTTAATTTACTGAAGCTTTCGTAACATATCAGAGAACAGTTCTACAGACGTTCACAATAACACATCTAAATCATTCTTAAAATAAACAGAAAAGTTTAGCCTACTGAGTAGCAGAAAGTAAAAATGTCAACATTGACATAGATTTGGTGTGCAAGCCTGAGGGCAGGAGCGGTAGAGCAAATGGAGGCATACAGAACAGCGAGAACAACAAGCGACTAGCAGCAGTAAGTAGGAGAATGTGCTGTGTAGACCACGTTAAATAAAGGCTGACATGCAAAAGAAGTGCCAATCTGTAATGGAGCTGAATGGAAACAGCATCAGGAAACGTTCTGCTTACTTCATGTAAATCGTTCTGAATCAGCAAACAACTACAAGTATAAAAAAAAAAAAAAAAAATCGACCAAAAACAACAGTGAAAATGTTAATTATAATCAACCACAAGAGGCTCTCACTCACACCACAGTTTTGCATCGCCAAATACCTGATGTTGCAATCCTGCCGTGGCAAACCAAGCATGGAAATGGATGGATGATGGGCTGTACGTTTGTTCTGAGTGATCCTCACTGGTCTTCTGACCAGCCTCTTACAGTCCGTACTAATATTGACATCAGACGAGACATACCTGGGCAAGAAGAGCGATGGCAAAGTGAGTCAAAGAAATGCTAGTCGACTCAAAAATACAAGTAAAGTGAAAGAAATACAACCTTGGACCTTCCAGTTGACCCAGCACCTAAGAGACGGGGTCCCCACTCTCAGTTCTGCAGATTTTCGCTCTGAAATTAGAAGCCGATTCCTGCGTATATTGACGGATATAATTAACTCTATGGCTTGTTGGTTCTCACATTCTGCTTAGACAGATAATTCTGATGTTGTAAACTTCAAATACCTATCATGTTTTGTGGACCAAACAGGTAAGCACATCTTAGTCGTTCATTTGTTTCCAAATGTTTTCTTAAAGTAGATACTTTATAACAAAAATTGAACTAAGTGAATTGGTGACCACTTGGTTTCCTTTGCGTTTCTCACTGATAATTGGTAGCTGGCTGAGAAAATGAGAAGCAGTTAAAATTCTAAACAGAGCAGTTTACGAGTTAAAAAGTAATTAGGGAGGCTCACTTTTAACAAGTGTGTGTGAATTAAAATAACCATTACAATGTATGCTAATTAGACACAATAACTGCCTTTTAATCCAAACTAAACTGGCTGGAATGTAAACTTGCTCTAATTTGCATGAGGCATGTTAGGCTAGGTAATCCCTGGAATTTACAGCCATGTCGCATTGCGGAAAATGGACGGCACAAATAAAACACAGTTTGCCTTTGGCCAGCTGCTTGGTCCTCCTGTTGCTAACTGCCCTTTTGCAGGTGAGATGGCCTTTGAAGCCGTGTACAAGTCTGTGCTGCTGCTGCTATGTCACTAGATGACCTTAAGGGGGCAGCTTTGTGCAAGGAATTCAGTACAAATCTGACAAACCCTTCCCTAACATCAAGGCCAGCTTTCTCCTATCACAAGGTGACGTTTTTTTTTTTTTTCCAGTGTTTTCCCTGTGGCGAGCAATCTAAACTTTAAATTCACAACACCAGCACTGCATATCATAATTGGTGCTGCACAAATAGCTGTACTGTCAACTCCTAAAGTTTGAACTTCCATGAGAGCAACGCTGACTATTTCCTCTGCAGACCAGGAGGAAAGTGCTGACAGATTCACCTCTGGGCACGTTTTTAACATCAACTTGTAAAAGCACTAAAAAGCCCACAAATCAGACCACCGCAGGCTACTGTTTGCACTTTGTCGAGAATACCAAACAATTTATTCACAGACTGGACCTCCATGTTATGAGGCCAGCATATGCAGAACTAGGCTGCCCACCCCCAAGTATTTATTTAGGAGGGCTGCCTATGCGCTTCATGTTATTAGTATTTTTCATTTTAGACTTTGGAGTTCTATCTATTTTTAATTTCTAGTGAAGGTTTGCTTTCCTTGAAAGTGATGCCAATCTCTAAGGTGGCCCGCCTAGGAGGATGAAGGTCACCTCAGAAAAATACAAAAAAAAAAAAAGAAAAAACAGTTCCAGGAAATATATAAACTAAAACCAAAAAAGTGTCTTTGATTAAAGCTATTGCTCTATAACGCCGATTCCGTGTACTCAGTAAATATCGGCATGCATTTTCTTTTTTATTTATTAATCATGTTAGGAGCTTCCCGCTTTTTTTTATTTTTAATATTCAGGATAGGCTTCAGCTCCCCATGACCCTGCACTGGACATGGTGGATTGATGCAGTGGCATATGCCACTCTCTCAATGTCTCATCTGATGATGTGAGTGGGGGGTATCGGGGTAAATGCAATATTAAATATGGGGGAGAGGGAATGATATTTACTTCAAATACTTGAAAGGTAAAGGGACACATTATATCCATGGGTGGACTGTATGTGTAATCCTAAACCCAGTCCTTGTTTTCAGATAGACACTCTTCATCCTCCAAGTCCTTTTATACAAAGCATAAAACATCACAACCATAAAAACAAAAGCTGGAGAAGATGGCAAAAAAGGCTGGGCCTCTGTAAGATTAGGCGGTACATCCCAATGTCGACCATCTCCAGAGAAGCTAGGCTGCCTGGCCTAGCGAGTCTGACGCTTATCACTTGACCTGACAAGCACACAATATTAAAACAATACTGGCATTTGGGCAGGCTGTCCTCCTGTGGACTAGTGGTGCCAACAACCATGGATGGGAAAATAGGGGCAAAGATGGAGAAAAGGTCTGAATCTCTGGTAAACAACTGAGAGCTCAGATGGGTGTGAGCCATCAGCAGACATATCAAACTCTATCCACACTACTACGTTTTAGTTTTTAACACAGACAATAATTAGTCTCTATTTCTGATATTTTGCCCATACCACTCAGACTTTTTTAAACTTTTGAAAAACAAAAGTTTTGAAAGTTCTCCCTACAGCTGTATATTTTAGGTTAAAGGTCATTAGAAATTGCATAGTCTTGACTTGATTATGTCTTGTATCCCATGTTTTGCTCCAATTCTGGATTATTTCACATGTTAGCAATAAAGTGATTCTGATTTGTGATAAAGCCCACTCAGCACTGCAGTGAGGAAGGGTGAAAACAAACAGTTTTGAAAAAAACAGACCCTTGTTCCGATTGGTTTGTGCTTATTACGTGACCTTTCCCTGATTCGTTCCGTCTCATTGTAATGTCTCATTCCCTGATTGGTCAACCATCACAGAAGAAAACCGCACTCCAACATAGCGGAATTGCTTTCCATGGTGTCTGTTGTGTTGCTTACCTGTGTGACCACAAGGGGGCCTCAAACTACAGACACGGTATCAACCAACACAGTCTTGTGCTCAAGTAAAAGATTTTATTTGTCACCAACACATTTCTAAATCAACACGGTCCAAATGCACAAGTACAAAACACAAGATTCTTTTGTTAGTTCCTTCAAGTGAATGTCACATGCTGCTTTCTGACTTTGGCTCACCTAGGAGATGCCGCGGGCTTCTTTTACACCAGACCCGGAAATGCTACTGGTGTTGCAGCAGTGGTCATCCAGAGCACTTCTAGGTCATGCGGAAACCAGGGAAATCCTCCCCTGACAGCACCCTCTTGCAGCACTCAAGGATCCCGACAGGATTGCTCTTCTAAACTCCAGTTCCCATGCAACCCTGTGGGAGTCCTAACTGGGACCAACCTGGAGGGATTCTGCCTACTGTCGTGTGGGGGAAGTGAACTGCTTCTGGCCCAGCTCATCCATTAGTATTTTACCCCGAGTTATCTCGCCCAGGTTGTAGCTCTTTCCATGCTGTCCTTCCATTAAGGCCTCCCAGCTGGGTAATGGTTTACTCTTCATCCCATTTGTGATTCCAGTCCAATCACCTTGGCATCTACACCCATATGCATCTAAATCACATTTTGTGCAGAATGCCGCATACATGCACAAAGGGAAATAATTTACAAATTGATACAGTTTTGCAATAAATCCCACGGCTACTGGTGTAACTTTCCTTTCAAGAAGGAAATTTGCTCTTCCTGTTTCCACCGCCTTTGCGTTTTCAGTTGTTTTAGTGTGGATGGAGATACTTTCTTAATTCTTCCAGCTTAAGGGTAAATCACGTGAATTATGGCATCAGTGACAATGAATTGGAATTGTATTTAAGACTGAAGCCAGGAAGCACTTCTTCACACAAAGAGTTATGGGAATCTGGAACAAACAACTCAGCCATGTAGTTTAAGCAGAAACCTTGACAACCTTTAAGAAGAATCTGGATGAGATACTGCAACAGCTTAGCTATTAGCTACTGTAGACAAACCAGCTTGAGGGACTACAAGGTCTTCTTTCGTTTTTCAAATTTTTTGTGTTTGTAAATTATGTGAAAAGACTAGTGTGGATTGAAACTGTTTTTGTTTCAAAACACTAGTAAGGATGGAGAACGTTTTGTTTAATAATGCCATTTTTAAATGAAAATGTAGTAATGTGGATGTAGTCTCAGTTCATCAATTTGTATTAGACCCCAGTCGCAGAAAGTGATATATAGATTCTCTCTGTACACACCGATGTTCCTATCTGACATGTTGCCAAGTACTTAAAAATCATTATTTCCTCCATAAATCTGTTTAATGAATCTGCTTAATTCAATCTGGGGGCCACGAGGAGCTAGGCCCTATCCTACTAGTTCAGGGTGGGAACCAGCCCTGGATAAGGAGCCAGTTCATCACAGGGTACAGTCATTTACAGCAGGGCAGCTAACATGGCAATACCATGAGAAGCACCTACGCAAACAGTGACTAGGCCACGTTTCAGACTCGTTCACTTAGCGCGGTAAAGCAGCAGAACGTCCAAAAGTCAAAATTCGGTCTGCTATCCTGTGATGAAGAGCTTGGCGGCAAATGACCACTGCCATTTAAAGTCATCTTTCAATCCAGTATCTTTTCACTTCAAGCAGCTGTAGAGTTAGCCGGCAATCAGGATATGTGAGGGGTGGGTGGGGAGGGTCTTATGTTCATTCACCCAAAGGAGTGTGTTTGCCATTAGGCCTGCTCTGACAAGATGTCTGCTGCTAATGCTGCCTTCTTACTCTCTAATCCCTTCCTGAAGAGAGCGCTGCTTTTCTTTCAAGGACCTTTAATCTTGACTTTATGAGGAGCTGTGTGAGTGACTTCCACTCCCTGAACAGCCCTGTTGAGGCAGGATTGCTGTCACCAGGTGTGAAATCTTCTTGAGAGTGGCAGCCGAGGCAGATCTTTAGCATTAAATGTGTGTCATGCTGTGGTAAAGCGAGCTGAACACTTAATTCCTTCTGTTAATGGATGTCATCTCATTTTGAAGGGATTGAGGATTACTGGGAGTTTTCAACCCTTTTGAGCAACTCCACAGTGACTGTTTTTTTTTTTTCTTGTTGCTTTGGTCTTGCACAGCTCCAGCACTTGATGCGAAACACACTAATGAATCCCCAAGAGAGGAAGGCCCACCTACCACCATCCAATTATGATACACTGGGGAAAAACATTTATCTATAAAGCTTATTCAAGTTTAATTGGATGAACCCTTTCTAGATGGTAGGGAGATGAATGATTCAGCGTCGTTGCTGGATCGAGGGCTTAAGGCTTGAAATATGGAGCAGGTATGGTGGTCTAGACACATGGGACTAGTGGCCTTGTGGCTAATAAAGTTTCAATCCAAGTTTGCCTTAGTGAGAATAAAGAATTGTGAATATGTCTAAGATCCAACAGGCTACAGATCTGTTGGTGCGGATTTAATTATGGTCAGCATCGATTAAACCTCTGCACCTTGTTTATTTTTCATCTTTTAAAAAACAAAGCAGAAAGTGCAGGTCATTCAAAGCCAATGTGACCTGAAATGGGAGCAGGCCCACTAATCAGCCCCAGAGCACCCCGGGACTCAGCTCCTCAGGCTTTTCCACTGGTTGAGGCCACGTGTGTTTTCACTTCTCCAGCGGAGGCGTTCACATCTTATGTTAAAATCATCAATCACACTGCTATAGGAAGGAGGTCGTTCCAAACATAGCTGCGAGAACGCCACTGTAAATGAACCTGCTGCCAACCCAGCACCGTCCTGCCAAAGCGGCGGCAGCAAAGAGAAGGGGACGCCAAATCAGCACTCCCTGAAAATGCATTGCTCAGCAGCTCCAGGTTTCTCCTGTCCAGGAGAAAATTCTGGGTTAACCATTTGTTAGCCAAGTACTGAATCAGACAAGGACGCAAACTTCTGAGATGGTGAGAGAAACCACCTGATCTATGTAACCTGGGCCAACATTAGTGTGACTGCACTGAAAGGAAATTAACGCAGGGCTGCCTTCTCCCAAACTATTATTCATTTTATTTGCTTTTGGATGGTGGGGCGATCAATCAAATTTATGCCTGAGAGGCTTTATTTGGCACACTATAAGCCTATTAGTTATTGATAAAGCATCATCCAACCCAGTGTTTTTTATATAGCATATTTTATACAGAACACAAGCATTTTACCTGTATAATTCCAAAGACTCACTGGACACCAACATTGTGATGCTGGCTGGCTGCTTTACCTTAGACCACTCATCATCTGTTAAACAACATAAATTCATACACCCAGTAGCAAATGAACATAGAACAGAAGCCAAAGCCACTGGCAGATACTGCTTTTGAAACAAAAAACTGCTCAGGATGCCAGCATCCTGCTGATTGGAAGGTAGAACTGGCCAGCATCAACCAGGAGCCGCCAAGATTTAGAAGGTAAAGTCCTGGAAGTTGAGTGCTTACCAAGACGGGGGAAAATCTGGGGCCATATCCTTTTATAAATTATTGAAGACATTTTCTTTCTTAGTTAACAATTTTGTTATATCGATTCCTTCTTCCAGGGAATTTTCTTTTATCTTCAGTAATCACTTGGGCCTCTGCATTAAGGGCAAATGGAGCATTGCTCACCCTTTCACCATTAGAGGGTGCTGTATTGGAAAATTAAATAAGTAATAAATTAACTTCAGTAATTTAATAATTATGTGGCCTGCAGTACCCCCTGGCAGCCCCCATGGAACCCAGTAGGGTTGTGCCGAACTCCAACTCCCATGAAGCCTTGTGGGCTGCCATCTAGCTTTCTGGGGGAGATAATGCCCTATGTCTGCTCTCAATCCCCAGTCCTTCTATTCCATAGACGTCCCGGCCCAACCAAGGTCCTGGCTGTCTGCACAATTGTTTAAATGTTTATAACAAACTTAACTTAGTCTCTATCAAAATCTTTTTATTTTTCCAATTTTTCATTATCTAGAAAAATATTTCTTTTTGCAGTGTGTGAATTTATCTCTTTGTCCTGCCACTGGCCTGTTTCCAGGTTGCTCGGGCACACTCTTGGACAGCTCAAGTGAGTGCGTGTACAGCCTGAACTATTCAGTTCTGCCTTGGGTTTAAAGGGAAGAGCCTTTTTAACTGACCCATCAATTGATTTATTTTTTACTGGAGGTTGTCTCCTTCCTCGGCTGCCTTCAAAAACAACTGCCATTCCATTCTTCCATGCGTCTCCAATGATTTTTTTTCTGTCGTATTTATGGCCTACAAATTCATACCATCAGTTCCACCTCATGCTACCCACCTTGAGTCAGAGACAACACCATCTGCTTGATCATTTCTCTCTGCCTAGCTATCTCTCACTCACACACACATACAGACACTAACCACTGCTGTATAGCTTATCTGGATTGCTCTGTCCCTTCTGTCGGCATTCATTTGGCCCCATCTGAATTTTCATTATGAAAATGCCACTGTTCATGACCCAAATCCCTGTCCTGTATTTAAAACACATTTGTTCTCCTGTGTGCTGGTTTAAATAATTTTAAGTACTTCCCTCTTCCATCCTAACTGATTTCCAATTCTAAAATTATTTTCCTGAAATTCTGCCATCCACATGTTGTCCTTGCAACTGGAAGTTTAATACGTCAGATTATTGGTCAGTTGTCAGCTTAATTAGAGGAACGTCTGGAAATTCATACTGACTCCATGGAAGATCATTTGAGAGACTTCAAAGGGCTACTTTAAGACTTTTCCATTTCTTCAGCTTTTTATATATTTGTGTTTTGGTTGTAGGCAGACAAAAAAAAAACAAATAAATAATGCGTAGGACCTCATTTAAAAAGGAGTCACAGAATACATTAAGGTTCATTAGGAATCCTGTTTATCTGTCGGCCCTTTTATGGCAAATTCCCAGCAAGTTACTGGCTTGACTACTACTTGCACTTGCTTTGCCTTTCACATCTCAGTCCAAGATTCAGCATCAATCCAATAAAACACAACTTATTTTTGTATAGCGCTCTTCACTGAGTGAACAAATTCTCAGTCAAAATACTAGTACAAATTATGCTAATTTAATTTAAACTACGGAATGGAGGAGGGCAGGGAGTTTAGGACAGGCCAGGTTTAGAACTGTACATGGAGAAGAAAACAATGGCATAAAAATAAAAAATGCATGATAATGTAAATTCTAACCCAATGTTTAAATATAAAAGTAAAATGCGTAACACATTATAAAGTAGCTTGCCTTAATGCTAGTAGTATCAAAGATAAAACAAGTGAGTTGGAGTTATATGTAGCAGAGCATAATTATATTACAGCAATAAAGAAAACCTGGCTGAATAACAAAGAAGCGGAAGAGTATAATATAGTGGGATACACATTTTTTAGGAAGGATAGACAGAACCAAAAAGGAGGTGGGGTTGCTGTTTATGCCAAACAATTTAAACGCATGTCATATTCAGTTGGACGATAAGCCCCATCTTAGTGAGGACGTGTGGCTTTGTCTAGAAAATATTAGGAAAAGAGGCCTTATTTTAGGAGTGTGTTATAGATCACCCAATTCAGACAAAAATTTCAACACGCATCCTTTTAGTAATATTAAAAAGGTAAGTTTACAGGAGGATATTGTAGTCATGGGGGACTTTAACTACCCAAATATTAACTGGGATAACCCTGCAAATAATGGATCAGGAGTTTTTAGAAGTAATCGGTAAGTGTTTTTTAACACAGTATGTTAAAGCACCAACATGGGGTGAAGCCTGTCTAGATTTAGTATTTTGTAATAATCAGGACAGAATTGAGGGTGTAGAGGTAATTGAACCACTAGGGTCAAGTGACCATAATATAATACAAATCTCAGTGTTTTGGAAGAGTGAGGATGCAAAGACTAAAACCGTCAAGTTTAGCTTTCGTAGGGCAAATTTTGAGCAGATGCAGAAAAGTCTGAAAAGAATGGACCGTGATAAGCTTTTAAGTGCGGAAACAGCTGAGGAACAGTGAAACAATTTAAAAAATGTTTTAAATGTAATGCAGAACAGGTACATGTCTAAATCTGGAATTAGTAGGAAATTAAAAAAAAAACTCCACAGTGGGTTAATAAAGAGTTAAAAAAGAAGCTGCAAAAAAAAAAACTGGCAAATAAGGTGTACTGTATAATACTTATAACTCCAATGTGAATTGTAGGGTGTATGAGAATACAAAGGCAACCATTTAGAAGGATATTAGGGAGGCTAAAAGACAGTGGGGAGGAATATCTATACTAATAAAAGGCAAAGCTCTCACTCACTCACTCACTCACTCACTGACCCATCACTAATTCTCCAACTTCCCGTGTGGGTGGAAGGCTGAAATTTGGCAGGTTCGTTCCTTACAGCTTCCTTACAAAAGTTGGGCAGGTTTCATTTAGAAATTCTACGCGTAATGGTCATAACTGGAAGCTGTTTTTCTCCATTTACTGTAATGGAGATGAGCTTGAATGCCGTGGGGGCGGAGTTTCGTGTGACATCATCACGCCTCACACATAATCACGCAGTACATAGAAAACCAGGAAGACCTCCAAAAAGCGCTGAAGAAAACATGCATTATATAATTGAGAAGGCAGCGAAACAATAAGAAGCGAGCGAGTGACATATACAACCATATTCAAGAGTTCTGCTACTTCGGAAACAAAGCACGATGTAAACCTACACTTTAAATTAAGTTCATAGACAGGCTGCCGCTGGCGTTTGTAATTTAGTGCCTGCCCATATAAGGCCGTCCGTCAGCGGCAATCCAATAGCAAACTGCCACTAAATATTCACGGCTGAAGGACTGTGCTTATGCAGAGGAAGATGAGATGGTCAGGGTGGTGTTTGGCACAAACTCAGCGAAACTGCGAGAGAAAGTTTTAAGTGCCAGGACTTCGGTAACATTAAATACAGCCATGGACATAGCACGAGATGGCACCAGCACAGCTGGGAACCTTCGATGCATGTACACCGAGCGGCTCACATGAACTGACGCAGTGCACAGACAAAAAGCAACAGTTCCAAAGAGCGCTGAACAAAAACCGAATTACACAATTGAAAAGGCAGCAAAAAATATGAAGCGTCTGATACATACAAGCATATTCATAAATCCAGCTACTGTGGAAACAAAGCACACGGTGGAAAAAGTGAATGTCCCGCTAAAGGAAGACAGTGTAAAAAAAAACCCGTGCATGCAGTGTGTCAGGTCTCAGATAAAGAAGAAGACGAGCTGTTTATTGATGCAGTAAGAAACGAATCGATGAATGAAACCTGTCATCTTTACAACGATTGACAAACACGGAATGTAACTTGAACACAACACATCCTACAAATACGAACCTGATTGAAAGAAATAATGATAATCAAATCCTTGATGACAGCAACACTCAGTAACACTCACAAAACAAATACTGTATATTGACAGTCATGTTACGTTATTTTTAAAATGTTCCCTTTTCTTTTTCATAGCTTTTTTAACACACTACTTCTCCGCTGCGATACGCGGGTATATATATATATGTATATATATACCCCGATCTACATACTCGAATAATGGATACTTTATTCGCAATCAATGATTGTTTTGGTAAAGCCATACTCACTGTATTCATTAGATGAACGGTAAAAAAGTAAGAGCGAGGGGAGGATGACTTATTGAGGCATGCAGGCTGTAGTGCGCGTCAACTCTATCTGAATTGCGCGATCACATTTGAAAAAATATATCTTTTCAAGTTCTATTTAGTCCATATGTGTCAAACTCAAGGGCCGCGGGCCACATCCGGCCCGGCGTGTAATTATATCCGGCCCGCGAGATCATTTTATATACTGTATTATTGTTATTAATGGCCCGGGTATATGAAGCGCTGGTAACACAATAAACTACAGATCCCATAATGCAGCGCTTCAGCTGCCTTGCCGAACACTTACCGCGTTAATCAAGTCTAGCTTATGATGCTGCAAGTTATTGCGAAGCTAGCCCATACGATGCTGAAGAGAAAAGTTGATTCTGAAAATAGAGCCTTTAAAAACCGATGGGAGGCTGAGTATATGTTTACTGACATTGCCGGTAAACCCGTGTGTCTCATTTGTGGAGCTAATGTGGCTGTAATTACAGAATTTAATCTAACACGGCACTATGAGACAAAACATCAGGATAACCTGAAAGACCTGAATGCAATGCAGAAGATACAGAAAGCAGAAGAATTAAATAAGAATCTGACACTTCAGCGGACGTTTTTACCCGTGCACAATCACAAAGTGATTTCAAGTGAAGCTGCTTTTATGGGAGATTCAAATGCACCAGTGCAACTTGCCCCACTTTCCCTATTGCCAAGTAATGTTGAACCAAGTCGACACTACGGTGTTCCCAAATACGCACTTTGCTGATAAACTGAGCGCACTGAGTTTGCACAGCGCTTTGGTGACTTTGAAGAACAAAAAAAGTCCGTCTACATGCGGCTCGAACCTTGTGCATGTTTGGTAGCACATATCTGTGTGAGAAGCTCTTCTCAGTGATAAAGACTAACAAAACAGCACACAGGAGTCGCCTCACTCATGAGCACCTGCAGTCCATCCTGAGAATCTCCACAACACAGAACCTCACACCAAACAGAAACGAACTTGTTGCCAAAAAAAGATGCCACGCGTCCAGCTCTAAAATGACATAAGAGCAAAGACAACTGAATGATTTGATTTGTTATTGCTGAAAGGAACACATTTTATTTATATTTCCAGGTTTTGTTATGCAGCATGTTCATATTTGAATTTGCATAATTTTGACAGGATATATTTTTATGGAGAGCAAAATCTTTTGGAATATTTAAAATCTAAGTTTATTTTTTATATAAAATTACATAAGAGTAAAGAAATTTGAATGTTTGTTCTTTTAACGTTTACTTTATTTCTAACTTGTATAATTTAGACAGGATATATTTTTATGGAGAGCAAAATATTATAAGTTGTTTAAGGTTTGAGTTGATTTATTCAAGAATAATATTCCTGTCTGTTTTTACCAGTCCTACCAAAGATATTTCTGTCGACTAAATAAAAATTCCTTCTATTTAAAATTTAAATAGAACTTGAACAAATATGATAGTTCATAATATCCACGCAGACTTGCACGTAAGAGCGGGAGTTATCCGTTTTAACAAGCAGCGTATTGCACTGATACGAAATAGCTGTGTGTGTATATATGTAGATATGTATGTATATGTATATATATGTTTATATATGTGTGTGTGTATGTGTATATATATGTATTTGTGTGTATATATGTGTGTGTATGTATGTATGTGTGTATGTATATGTATGTGTATATATGTAGATATATATATATGTATGTATATATGTGTGTGTGTATATATATGTGTATATGTATAGATATGTATATATATATATGTTTATGTGTGTGTGTGTAAATATATATATATATAT
>JANRMT010062854.1:52489887-52583035 GCA_026402145.1 Polypterus bichir lapradei
AATAAAAATTCCTTCTATTTAAAATTTAAATAGAACTTGAACAAATAATATCCACGCAGACTTGCACGTAAGAGCGGGAGTTATCCGTTTTAACAAGCAGCGTATTGCACTGATACGAAATAGCTGTGTGTGTATATATGTAGATATGTATGTATATGTATATATATGTTTATATATGTGTGTGTGTATGTGTATATATATGTATTTGTGTGTATATATGTGTGTGTATGTATGTATGTGTGTATGTATATGTATGTGTATATATGTAGATATATATATGTATGTATATATGTGTGTGTGTATATATATGTGTATATGTATAGATATGTATATATATATATGTTTATGTGTGTGTGTGTAAATATATATATATATATATTTATATATATATGACAGCAACACTCATCACTCACAACAGTAACAAAACAATTACATTGACAATCATGTTACGTTATTTTCAAAATGTTTCCTTTTCTTTTTCATTGCTTCTTTAACACACTACTTCTCTGCTGCGAAGCGCGGGTATTTTGCTAGTAGTAGATAAAGCAAAATATGGCCCAGAGTCTTTCAGTATTTTAGTAGTAAAAGAACAATCAAGGAGGAGGAGAAGTGCATCAGGAATAGTAAAGGGGAATTAAAAGATACAGACAATGAAATAGTGGATGCTCTAAATAAACGTTTTTCTGATTTCTTTATATGTGAGGAAGTAGATAGAAGGAAGGAATATAGATAGTAGTAGAAGTAGATAACCTCTCAGTGCTAAAAGGGACTACTAAGGAGGTACTGATTGATTTTGAAATTGCAGAGGGAGAAGTACTGCTCAGATTAAACAGGCTGACATCAAACAAATCTCCAAGACCAGATAATATTTCCCTTTGAGTTCTTAAGAGGTTAGCGAGTACATACAGTATACAGTATAAACCCCTGACACATAAAAAGGATGACCGGGCAGATCCTAGCAACTATAGGTCAGTAAGCTTAACATATATCACAGGTAAATTAATGGAAGCAATAATTAAGGATAAGAATGAACACACAGCAAGAATACAAGTTTTACTGAACATTACAGAGGGACTTGAACAGCATACAGGCTTAGGTAGATTTGTGGCAGATGAAGCTGTAAATGTAAAGTAATACATGTAGGAACTGAAAATGTTGGGTCTGAATACAGAATGGAGGTTGTCTGAAAATTGAAAGTACATCTTATGAGAAGGATTTAGGAGTCATAGTGGACTCAACTTCTAGACAGTGTTCGGAAGTCATTAAGAAAGCAAACAGAATGTTAGTTTATATAGCATGATGCGTAGAATACAAGTCCAAGGCAGTTCTACTGAAGCTTTATAATGCACTGGTGAGGCCTCGTCTGGAGTACTGTGTGCAGTTTTGGTGTCCAGGTTGAGAAATGGACAAAGGGCTACAGGGGATGGATTTTGAAGAAAGATTTAAAGAGCTGAGCCTAATTAGTTTAAGCAAAAGAAGATTAAGAGGAAACATGATTGAAGTGTTTAAAATTATGAAGGAAATTACTACAGTGGATCGAGACTGTTGCTTTAAAGGGTCAACAAAAACACAGAGACACAGTTGGAAACTTGTTAAGGGTAAACTTTGCACAAACATTAGGAAGTTTTTCTTTACATAGAGAACCATAAACGCTTGGAATAAGCTACCAAGTAGTGTGGTAGACAAGAAGACATTAAGGGTTTTCAAAACTAGACTTGATATTTTTAGAAGAATTAAGTGGATAGGATTGGCAAGCTTTGTTGGGCTGAATGGCCTGTTCTTGTCTAGATTGTTCTAATGTTCTAATTACTAAATACAGAATTAGTACATATAAAAACACAGATCTGTTAAAACACAAGGAGAACAAGGTAGAAACTGATTAAATATAAATGAAAACCAACAATATTAGTCCATTAATAAATTGATGAACTGTGGCCAGTTGACAATGGAGGAAATTAAATTTGTAAAAGAGAGGAAATCAAAAATAAAGGACACGGTCCCAGACAGCTTGGCCAACTAACCACCTACCCCTTCCTGGGAATTCTATAGAATAGTCTGTGCTGACCATCAAATCTGATGAGAGAACCTTTCCATCCAATGATTCCAATGCTCCTTTATCTGAGATGACTTTTCCATAGGCAGGAGAACAGCTTGGCAGTGGAGCAGTGGCACCAAGTGCCACACCTGGATACCAAGAAGAGAAACAGAATAGAGTAGGGTTAGTAATGGTTTATAAATAGTGTATTATTTATATTTTGTTACAAATGTCTAACAAACAAAGATGCAGTATGCATAGCTAATCCGCAGGTCTAGTCAGGGTATGCTAGAATAAAGCACTGAGTCTTTAACCTGGTTTTAAAAGCCAAGACTGAAGGGGCACCTCTTATATAAGCAGACAGCTCATTCCACAGCTTCAGGATCTTGTAACAATAAGTTTAAACTACAACTTGTAGTTTTTTAACCCTTGGAAGTATAAGTAGGTCGGTATTTTAAGATCGTAATATACGCTCTGGTTTGTAAGTAAGGATTAGTTTAAATAAGTAAGTAGGGACTGAAAATTTGATATGTTAAAAAGATGATTTCAAACTCAGCCCTAAGCTTAAGTGAGAGCCAGTGCAAGGACTTCAGAACTGTAGTTCATAGTTTCTGGTTCTTGTAATAATTCTTGCAGCAAGATTTTGAATTAAATGAAAGCTGAATAAAGAGGGATTAGAACAGCCAGCCACATTGCAGTTGTCAATCCTACTTGAAAAAAATACATTAATTTCTGAGTATCTTGAATGTCTTCATCTTCCAACATTTTTTTAAGATGGAAAAATCATGTTTTAGATAGATTAGACTAAAATACACATTACAAAACTAAGAATTTAATTATTAAATACAGAATTAGTACATATAAAATACAGATCTGTTAAAACATATGGATAACAAGGTAGAAACTGATTAAATATAAATGAAAACCAACAATATTAGTCCATACGATGAACTGTGGCCAGTTGACAATGGAGGAAATTAAATTTGTAACAGAGGAAGTCAAAAACAAAGGACACAGCCCCAGAGACCTTGGCCAACTAACCACCTACCCCTTCAATGGGCATTCTACAGTGTAGTCTGTGCTGACCATCAAACCTGATGAGAGAACCTTTCTATCCGATGATTCCAATCCTCCTTTATCTGATGATTCCAAGTGAGATCCAGCATCCAAGAACCAGCTGATGACCTGGAAGACGCAGGCATGTAAAGCAGTGCCAAATTCACCGAGTCATTTCCTTGTCTAATAAACTTTAAGACATTTGTTTATATCCTTTAGTGGAGTGAGTGGTTTTAATTTAAGTGAAACCAATTTCAAGCACATACAGTATCTTTGTTTTTACTGAAAACAGTAAAAAAAGTATAAAAGCATAATACAGCAACAGAAAAGTACTTTTATATGCATAAATACGAGAATCCATTCAATAACTCAGTAATAAAGACTGAGTTTTCAAATGAAATTGAAAAGAAACTATGACAAAAGAATATCCAACTAACAAACAATAAGCATTAAGATCACTTTCCACATAATTACAGTGTCCTGTGGATTGATCAGCTTCAAGAAGGGCTATTTGCTGAATTTATTTACAACTTTAGCATCAGGAAATTGTTTTTAGGTTATTCCTGTGGTACCAAAAGAAAGCCCGTCAGCCTGTTTCCATATGCCTGCTTACCATACTGTACATCTGCTGCATTTTACAATACAACTATAAAGTGGAAATAACAGCGAGCTCTTTGATTGTGTGGGGTTATTCAGTTAACATCTTTTGATCCAATGGAGAAATGGCAGAGTCAGCAGGGCCCTTTGTTTGTGTTGTGCATGTGTGCAACTTTTATTTTTTTTTTTTCTTTTCACATTAACAGCGTGTATGATCTTAAATGTGTTATTCATATTAGTATACCTCTGCAAAATGACTGATTCATTAACAGACTGCAGTGAGATGTTTACTGCTCACCATAACAGTAGAAGAACAGAACTGATTTAGCCCAATCTGCTCAAGATGTTTGAAAAAGGCTGACGTTTTCTACAATATGTACACTCCTGGAAATTTTTTGATATAATGGTTTCACTCCTGGGGGATAAGTCATTAATAAAAAGAACTCTGATTTTGATTGGCTAGCATTAAACACTGTTTTTGAATCACCCTAATAAATACAGAAATTCATCTATGACAAACAAGACAGCATCTTTAGAATTATTCCCATGCACACATGAGGGAAAAGTGAAAACAGCACAGACAGCACCTTGGCCTGGCTTCAGGTCAGTCTGCAGGGACGTTGAGGCAGCAGCACTAACCACCACACCACCATGCCACCCTATGGATGTCTTTTTAACTGTTAATCCTTCTGAACTGTTAATTCTTTTTTATTATAATTCCTTGAGAACAAAGGTGCCAAGAAGCTTTTGAGAAGGAAAAAGAATCACAATATGATAACGGGTGGAAAACACGGTCAGTAGGATGCTGTAGTGTTCCAGCCCAGTCACTTCCGAGAACAGGGGTCTCTAAATGGGATGTGACAGCAAGGGAAGGAACAAAGAGAAAAAAAAGCCATTTTCTCTTCGAGGAATTAGAAATCAGTGCAACTGGTGCTCAGAAACAAATTAATCTTTGGTGATAAATGTATTTTAATGGGCCAGATAATTGTATTTACGGGCCGGTCGCCCACAGGCCACCAGTTAAAGAGCCCAATCCTAGAAAGTAATAGCTGGAGATCAAACAGTAAAGAAAGAAAGTCACTGATGCAAGAATGACGAAGGTGGCACAGACAGGAAGAATTAGTACATTCATCACAGGCAAGCAGTGACGGGCTACCGCTGCCATCCCAACATCCTCAAGAGGTAACGTCTTCTAACAGATAGACCTAGCAGATGATGCCAAAGCAGGCTGTTGCATCTTATCTCATATTCATTGGCGTAAAGATGTTTCAAGTACTATGTTCTTTTTTTTTCCTTTCTGAACTTTTATACATAGACTGGTGCACTTCAGAGAAGTGGAATTCACTTTAACAAGTAGTTGGTTACATGACTCAACTTAATATGAAAGCAAGAATCCTTGTTTTCACATACTTAATAAATGTTAAACTTTAATTGTGCCTGCTTATGACTCACTGACCGATTCCTCCAAGGGGTCATTTGTGCAACGGGTAAGGTTTTTAGTGTTTTCAAAAATATTTCGAGATAAAAGAAGTTAATTAGGTACTGGCTTTGCAACTGAGCGGCAAGAACAGGACTCAACCGTTTAATAAGTTTTTGTGGGTTGCTGGTATGCAAAAACACATGTAAAAAATGTACAGGAACGTAATCTGGGGACGACTTTGAAGTCGTATTGGACTAAACTCTGTCTACCTTTAGACAGTGTGCAGAAGCAATGAAGCCAGCTGAGAGGGTGTTTGGTTATATATCACGATGTGTGGAGTACAAGTCAAGGGAGGTAACTCTTAAGCTGTGTAACACACTAGCAAGACCTCACCGGGCGTACTGCACGCACTTCTGGTCTCCGCAGAGTCTAGACAACGTCCAGATAAGAATGATTAGGCTGATTCTTGGACTAAGATGTATGAGCTTTGAGGAGAGAGTGAAGAAATTCAATTTCTGTTTAAGAAAATGGAGATTAATAGGGGACATGATTGAAAAAGTTTAAAATTATTAAGGGAAATAGTAACATGGATCCCAGCTGTGGACTTTCAGGTGAGATCTTCAACAAGAATATGCAAGATAGGCGTAAACTAGTTAACAGTAAATTTCACACAAACATTTGAAAGTTGCCTTTACACAGATGATCATACATCCATCCATTTTGTGCTGCCTATCTGGCTCCAGGTTGTGGGGGCAGCAGTCTAAGTAAAAATGCCCAGACATCCCTGCCATCTCCTCCTACTCTTCCCGGGGATACTGATGCATTCCTAGGCCAGCCAAGAGATCTAATCTCTCCAGAGTGTCCTGGGTCTGCCCTGAAGTTATCGCCCACTTGGACATGCCCAAAACACCTCCCAGATAGGAGTCCAGGAGACATCTTAATAAGATGCTTGAACCAAGTCAACTGGCTCCTTTCAAAGCTGAGGAGCAGCAGCTCTAATTTGAGGCTCCTCCCGAATGTCTGCACTTCCCATCCTATCACTAACACTAACCTCAGACACCTAGCAAAGGAAAGTCATTTCTGTTGCTTGTATCTGAGATCTAGTTCTTTTGGTCACTACCCACAACTCGTGACCATAGGAGTTGGGAGAAATGTGGATCAGTCATTGAAGCAAGAGCTTCACCTTTTGGATCTGCTCCCTCCACATAACTGCAGACGCTTGTCGATTTCTCATTCCCTTCTCCCCGCACTTGTGAAGAAGATCCCAAGATGTCATCATCATCATCATCAATTTAACATCTAATTATCAGGTTTACTCAGGTTATCCAGGTGTCTCCCCAAATCATTTTCCTCCACTCCTTTGGATTTGAGACCCACTCTTTTCCTATTATCCAAAACCGATCCCTAACATAACTTCTTTGGCCTCCGTCTTTGCCACCTCTATTTCAGTGCACCTCTTCACTCAGTCTTCATCAGCCTTTTGCTTTACATCTCTAAACCACCTTAGTCTGTTTCATTTGCTGCCGCTTTCTCTTAACTCAGCATTTTCTTTTCATACCACTCTTAAGATACTTCACACATCCACGTGATCATTCTTCTCATCTCCATTCCAAGCAGCTTTATTCTGCCTTTAATCAGTCATGTCTCACTCCCATACACCATACTAGATGAGCTAAGTTAGGCTGAATGGCCTATTCTCATTGTAATTTAAAGCTTTATGGCTAAGTATAAGGGTGGCACAGTGCTGCTGCCTTGCTGCTTCAGAGTCCTGGGTAGAAATCCCAGCCAGGTCACTGCCTCTGTTTTCTGAACATCTGCATGGTTTCTTCAACAGATGCTTCAGTTTTCCTCCCACAGTTCAAAGAGGTGTGTGTAAAGTTAAGTGGAAGCTTTAAATTGGCCTGGTATAGGTGTGTGTGTGTGTGTGATTTATGCCTGCATTGTATTCAGCCCCCATCATCCTGTCCTGGATTAGTCAGGCTCAGAAACAGACTGATGAAGGAAATGCATGGCTGTGATGTTTCTGAGCATCACTGCTGTCACTGATTGTACATATGCTCACTAGTGATGAGCGAACCCCAAGGAGTTCACTTTGACCCGAGATTGGCAAAATCACAGAAATGTTTGCAAACTATGCCAAACTCCACAAAATCCACTGAACTCAATGGGGAAGGAGGAACTGAACTACTGTAGTTTTGAGTGAATTATAATGGTGCAATAGTCTTTTGTCCATGAGGACTGAGGGCTTAGGTAAATGTCTGCCAGCTATGCTGGGCCAATTATTTTGGCCTAAAATGTGCTCTGAGTTGAAAGGCAGCAGTGCTAAAGGCTGTGCCACCGTGCCTCAAACAATAAAAGACACAACAATGTAGAGAATATCTCAAACAAAATGCAAAAAATTACCATTGACGAGCAATAAGTAAATAAAATATAAATCACTGTTCTCACAGAGATCCAGTCTTGGGGCACACATTGGCGTGGGAATGGCTCACTCCCTTTGTTTGAAGCTGTGGGCTTGGGGTGCAGCTAGAACATCTTTTTTGTTTACGTATCTGTACAGATGCTTAGCAATTTTGCCTTCCATCAAGAAGAAAGGTAGGTCTTGTAAAAAGTATAAAATCTTTTGTTCTTATTTTACAGGGCTTCCTGTGTTTTCTGATGAGGGGGGAACTCTTTTAAGGTATGCGTTGGATTGCAGTTTCTGCACATGACTAAACTATATATATAGAAATTAGCCATGTAGTGCTGCGCTGTCATCACACAGAGATCAGTGTTACATACCCAGTGGCAGTAGCCATTACAGTCATTCAATGTACTACTCAAAGGAAAACACTTCTATATATTTATATATACAGTACAGACCAAAAGTTTGGACACACCTCCTCATTCAATGTGTTTTCTTTATTTTCACGACTGAAGGCATCAAAACTATGAATGAACACGTGGAGTTATGTACTTAACAAAAAAAGGTGAAATAACTGAAAACATGTTTTATATTCTAGTTTCTTCAAAATAGCCACCCTTTGCTCTGATTACTGCTTTGCACACTCTTGGCATTCTCTCGATGAGCTTCAACAGGTAGTCACCTGAAATGGTTTTCACTTCACAGGTGTGCCTTATCAGGGTTATTTAGTGGAATTTCTTGCTTTATCAATGGGGTTGGGACCAGCAGTTGTGTTGTGCAGAAGTCAGGTTAGTTGGACGATCATTTATTTTTCAACAGGACAATGACCCCAAACACACCTCCAGGCTGTGTAAGGGCTATTTGACCAAGAAGGAGAGTGATGGAGTGCTGTAAATGGTCATGAAAATAAAGAAAACACATTGAATGAGGAGGTGTGTCCAGACTTTTGGCCTGTACTGTATATATATATATATATATATATATATATATATATATATACATATACACAGTGGTACCTCGGTATATGTCCTTAATCCGTTCCAGACCCTTTGACTTATACCAAACAGGACGTATACCAAATGAATTTTTTCCATAAGAAATAAAGGGAAAATGATTAATCCGTTCCCATGAAAAAAAATCCTATTGTTATTGGCATATTATACATTGATGGGGTTGTATAAAATAATTTAAACACTGCTTAATACTAAAATACTGTACATAAATCCAAAAGCAACTAGATGAAATAAATGAAAATTTAACCTCACTTTACTTTTTAATAACGTCTTTGTTTTTCACAATCGTAGATACCGTCGTTCTCAGCATACGATATGCAGCAGCCATGTCCCGGATACGCATGCCATCTTCATACTTTTCAACAATCAACACAAATTTACGCAAAAAAACACAAAATCACGTGAAAATTCACAGAGAGTTATAGCATGGGTTGTTCACTGAATGCTAACAACTGGCGTACTGACGCTCGAGGGCAGTTGTGACTTTGTCTCGAGAGAGGTAAACAAGGGTAGTGTAGTGTTCTCTAGATTGAAGTAGCGACACACTCAGAATAACGTTTCAAATGCTGTTTATTTTGAACCATGTTTAACCAACTCTCCATACAGCGTGCCTTTTAAATATATATATATATATTTTTTTTTTTTTTTAATTTAATTTTATTTTTTTTTAAATGTATGCAAGCTGGAAATGTGGCTAGAGTACTGATCAGGTCGTGACATCATGCTTGCAAAAATTTTATAGTATGCATGAGTGAAAGTGCTGCATATGATCACTATAGCTCTGTGATGTCACACTGCATCATGGGGCACTGGGAAAAAATTGTTCATCCAAGTCGCCACACGTCAAACTTCCAGGAAAACATCTGGTAGAACAGCATATTTGCTATGAAACATACTTTGGCAAATTTTGCCAATCAACACTAATGCACACAGTGGGGCATTTTTCCCTAATATATACAGTAATCCCTCGCTATATCGCGCTTCGACTTTCGCGGCTTCACTCTATCGCGGATTTTATATGAAATGTGCAATGTGTCTTTTTACTTCCTGTATATGCTTCCACAGTTGGTTTGCCCAGTTGATTTCATACAAGGGACGCTATTGGAGGATGGCTGAGAAGCTAACCAATCAGAGCACGCAGTTAAGTTCTCCTGACTGAGAAGCTAACCAATCAGAGCACGCAGTTGAGCTCCTGCGTGCTGAATGCAGTGTTAACCAGGAAGTCTCGTCTCACTCATTCAGCATCAACGTGTTTCGCTGTGTAAAGAGTTGTGCTCTTTAGTGTTTATCTTTGTGCATAGTCAAGCCCTTCATTATGGCTCCAAAACAATCTGCTACTGCTTCAGGGGCCGTGCCCAAGCGCAAGAAGAAGATGTTAACGATTGCCGAAAAGGTAAACGTTTTGGATTTGTTGAAGGCTACGATTCTTTTTATTTCAAAAGTAGGAAAGGAATATAAGATCTACGGCCGCAGTGTCCTTTTAACCAGGGTGCAAAACGAGTTGTAAGTGGATGTAATAAGGCAGTAGTCTGGATGGAATCAGCTTTAGGGATTTGGATTGAAGACTGCCAGAAGAAGAACAACGGCAGTGCTACACAATCGCCTGAAGTGGCTCCTTTACAAGGGCTGTAACGCTCTCCTTTGTTGTGCAGTAAAATTAAACTCATTGTTATCGGACAAGTCATCGTGTCATTGTTGGTGAGTAACCATAATTAATTTTCTTCTTACAGTGCTTAGTACATGTACGTATGTTTAGTGTCACTGTACACACATTTACTGTATACATATTTTTCTTGCATTGTACGTATTTATTGCTGGTGACCTGTCTATCGTAATGGCTGTAACATATGTGATATCGGAGACACTCAATATCTTTAAAATAATATTTAGGTTTTACTGTATATAAACAGTGTGTTTATATACATAATTTCAATGAATCTTACCTAATATCTAAGAGAATACAAAGGGATTATGCTGTATAACTCTGCAGGGAATATTTATAAACAGTGCGGGAGAGTTTATAAGGGCTTAAAATATATAAAAATAACCATACAAACATATGGTTTCTACTTCGTGGATTTTCACCTATTGCGGGGGGGTCTGGAACGCAACCCCCGCGATCGAGGAGGGATTACTGTATATATCACGGATTTTTTGCTGGTTCGCGGATTTCTGCTGAGAATGGGTCTTTTAATTTATGGTACATGCTTCCTCAGTTTGTTTGCCCAGTTGATTTCATACAAGGGACGCTATTGGCGGATGGCTGAGAAGCTACCCAATCATAGCACGTATTACATATTAAATAAAACTCCTCAATGATATACAATGTGCTTCCCGCACGGTGCTTCGCATACTTGAAACCCCGAACAGCACCTATTGATTTTTGATTGTTTGCTTTTCTCTCTCTCTGACATTCTCCACTCCTGATGCGCACTCCTTTGAAGAGGAAGATATGTTTGCATTCTTTTAATTGTGGGACGGAACTGTCATCTCTGTCTTGTCATGGAGCACAGTTTAAACTTTTGACTAAAGAGTGTTATTTCATGTCTAGAGGGCTCTAATAATGTTAAAAAACATATTTAGAAGGTCGTAAACAGGTTTTCTATGCTCTAACTGTGAAAATATTCGATTTATAAGTAAAGAATCCTACTTCACGGAAATTCATTTATCGCAGTAGAGTCTGGAACGGATTAACCGCGATAAACAAGGGTTTACTGTATATATATATATATATATATATATATATATATATATATATATATAAATTTCACTGATATTAAAGTAGCTCCTGCAGTGGGTTGGCACCCTGCCCGGGGTTTGTTTCCTGCCTTGCACCCTGTGTTGGCTGGGTTTGGCTCCAGCAGACCCCTGTGACCCTGTAGTTAGGATATAGCGGGTTGGATAATGGATGGATGGCTGGATGGATTAAAGTAGCTCCTCAAGGAGACCTGCAAAATCAGGAAATATGTACTGTATTAATATACTTGACAAAACTTATATATAAATAAAATAGCAAATTAGGGACAGTGCTTAATCAATTAAACATGTAATACAGCAGGGGAATGACACAGGCATCTTTTATCTGCTGCATTTTGGAAACAGAATTAAATATATCTTTCATGTAGAAATGTCCTCTTTACCCTGCACAGCTTACTGTTGTTTATTCCTTCTGTAACAATACCAATGATCAAGACATCACACATAAAGGCCTACAATTCTGCACTTTGGCACACATTTCAAATCAATCCACTTATTATTACGGCGCCACATTTTCTCAATCAGCTTTGGTCTGGTGGTCTTCTTTGTGTGGGGTCTTTCTTTGTGAAGGAAGTCAGTTTCCCCTCATAATCCAAAGACTTCATTCCCAGTCTAAACTGTTGTGATTCAAGTCAGCGTGTCCTGCGGTGGACTTGTCTCTGATGTGAGGCTGGCTCCTGCCTGGGACTCAGGGTTGCTGCTATGGCTCCAGTGATTTTGCATTGAATAAATAGCTTGAGATGAAGCAATTTCAGAATGCACAAGCACAGCTAGTGATCTGAAACAAATACAAATGCAAATTTGCACAATACTTTTTTAGCACAGTAAAATTGTGCGCTTTTTCTAGTTTTCATTCTCATTCCACATCCAAATCCTGATGTTATGTGAGATTGTAGGGGCTTTGAGCTAATTATTGCATATGCAGCAGTTTAGGTAGCATTTTCATACCCAGTTTTTAGCATAAATTCTTACTTTGCAGATGATTAAAGAGTAAATATGTGTGTACATTAGAAACATTTGATAAATGAGACCTATAATGTGAAATGTTACCTGTGTAAGTTTTATGTGAGGCTGTTTAAAATTGACCATGTGCAAATGAAAGCTCTCAATTGATAGTGAAAATGTCTTTTATATATTTTTGCAGAAGACTAGTATTTTGTAATCAAGAGAGGATGAACGGCAATGGAATTTGCTTTGGCAACCACAAAAAAAAAAAAAAATGCTCGCTGAACTAAATAAGAGCAACAACTAAACCTTAGCGCACTAGTGACATCGAGGATCTTCGACTCCTGAGAATGGATGACATCCATCAGCACAAAACGTTAGTCTCCCCCTCACTTAAATCTGCAGGCTCCTCTTATCTCAACATGACCTTTGCACTTTGCCTGCAGCTACACTATTTTCCACACAATAGTCTCCAACTTGTAAAGCCCAAGGCAGAGGAAAATGGACAGAGTAAAGTTAGCTCTCTTTTTAGACAGTCATATTCTGGGCCTTGGCCAAAAAAAAAAAAGTCTGGGGAATCCTTCCAGATATTCCTGACTCTGCCAGCCTGGAAACAACGCCAGATCGCTGCTTCTCACTGGAATCTTCAAAAAGGAAAATGAGCCAATTCAGGCTTGTATGGGAGCGTTTAATCAAAATCATTTTGATGACATCATCATTCTATTCCTCGAACTTTACCGTCACGTTACACTCAAGCTCAGATTTGTTGGTCTCCTGGAGGACTTTGCTCCTTTTCATTAAGGTATTGACAGGCACTCGGCACCTCTCAGCATCTACTATAAACATTGCCTCATCTGCTGCTCTCATCTTTAGAATCTCTTTATTTGACAGCAGCAACACAGCCTGCAGGCCCATCCAGAAAAAGGGTTAAATGCCAATGTGACACATAGGCGAGGAGAATGTAACAGCATGTGGAAGGCATCAGGCGTGCAATTTTCAACATGAGCAGCACTAATAGAGTCGTCCTACTGCCAAGCGCACCCCTTGTAATTGGACAAATTAGGCTGGGCTCCTGGGAGCCATCGGCTCGCAGCTGTTAAACAGATGTTTGCTTTTCGAGAAAATAGTGGGATACTCCATCCAACCAAACTTGGAAAGGTCTATATTTAATGAAGTAGTCGGAGCCACTCATCGTGGAGTGTTCAGAGAGGAAGTTTGACTCTTCACAGTGGGCAAAACAAATACCGAGAAGCACAAAGAACCTTGAAGAGAACAAGTGGGTGGTCAAAAACTTGAAATGTAAACTTAGGCTCTACTGATATTCAGCACAGAGGATTCAAGACACACACCCAAGCCCTTTGGAAACATCAGTTTGCTGAGCTCTGTCACCAGTGTCTAAATGAAAGAAAAGCTAGTGTGGAGAAATGTTACATCGAGTACCTGGGAAAAAAACCACCGGAGACTTAAAATGAGTAAATAATAAATTCTAGATTTCAGGACACAAGGGGACGCCAGAAATGTTCCATGCAGAACTTCTTTAAGATATGGGAAGAAGTCATTCACCCAGGAATCTTCTAAAAGTTGAGACCCCATCATTTTTAACAAAGAACTGGATGACAAAAAACTGTCATTAGGTTAACCATGCATGCTACATTAGGTGGTCTTCTTTGGTTTGGAAGCTTTGTTGAGTGTGGTAGCCAGCATCCCACATCTGAGCAAGGCCAGCAGAAAAGGCGAATCATTCATTCTCTCTCCACCCAACTGCACTTTCACATTTTAAAATAGTTGGACACTGAATGTAAGAAGGAATATTTGTGAAAAAAGGCATTTTCAAGTGAAGTATTGTCCAAACAGTTGTGGCCAAAATATCTTGATGGGGTATTATACAGTAGCTTTTTACTTTGGGCAACATACCACATTCATGAAAAAAGTCCTTATGATGAAGAAACGTACCAGCCAGTCTGCCAGAGGGGCTTACACTAAAGAATTTTACAAAGACCAGGATTTCATTTTACAGCGGCTTAACCATCATCTTTATAATGACGGTAGAAATGGAGATAACGATATTAATAAATGTTCTGTTACCGTGTCTGCTCAAGGATGGCAGAGTGGGCTAATAAAGTCATAGCAGGACCATGCAAGTTGCCATCGTGAAAATGGACAGACTTCATTTCCTGGCATAAACTATGTGAAAGAGTACTTTGACTCTGTCTTAGGAGATGTCAAGTCCATTCATGGCAGCAGCACATTGATGGAATATCCATTACATATCACAGAAGATTGAAAGATGATGGTTGAGCAAAGCAGAATAAGCAATCGTCCTAAGCTGTCCACCATTAAACAGCAAGTATTGAGCTAACCCCTGATCTATGGCCGAATCAGACTTTCCTACCATAGTCATGTAGAAAACCTCATCAAATCAGGCGGAAAAGAAGATGAAAACTTTCACACCGCATGGAAGCATCCCATCTAAGCAGACTAGCATACTAGCGCAATTAAGATCCCAAAAAAAGAGATGGTGATCGTGACGCTGAACTGTGTCTCAGCAGCTACTTCTGCTGGTACAGTTCTTAAGATGTTGGTTGACGACTCTGCCTCGCAAGATGCCACATCATCATGAAGCATGTTACGAAATGCAATGGTAAGAGTGGTGACGAGCCAAACGGGGCAGGCACTTTATTGAGAGAGAGGCCAGTATTTTAGTGGGCAAAGTGACAGGTCAGATGCTGGCATAAAGGCTTGTGAAGAACAATGGGTGCAAATAACTATATACGTCAAGCAGCGAGTTGATGAAGACGATCCATGCAAGACTATGATACTGGAACATAATGAAGAAGGTGAAGAAGAAATAAAGCAGCATTTCAGTTTAATAAATGGAAAAAGCCAAGACAGATCCTGGACTGTGAAAACACAGGTGAAGCTTGAGAAGGTAGAGACAAGCACTGAATTGTGCAGGAGTGCTGAGGAGGTCCACTGGCTAGAAATTAAATCAGAAATTGACCCAGAAATCCTTCTAATGGAAAATCTGTGAAGATGACATCTAAAGATCATGTTGTTAAAGGTAAATGACTTGTGATAGCAGCAAATGTCAAATCTAATCATCTGCATCCTCGGCTCAAGAAAGCCTGGAGATGCAAGCCAGGTCTGGTACAACAAGTAGCTATGTTGACACAACCTGAAATGACCTGAAATTAAGAAAAAAACAACTAAGGGGCCTGAGTCAAGCTAATTAAAGCTAAGGCTAAAGAAGTTAATTAGCATCAAAAACTGGTCACTAATTAAGAAGATGGTTAGAATGAAAACCTACAGCCACTGCGGCCCCCCAGGACTGGAGTTCGACACAACTGCTCCCCTCATTCATCCAATAAGCTGTTAGTGACAGCCAGAGGCAAATTATTCTGACTATGATTGCAAATATCTCACAAAATAAACAGCACATCTGGGAACTCTAATGATGTGGCCACGACTCTTCTCAGAAACAAGGCCCGTCTTCAGCCTTCTCACACGATGAACTGAACAAGCTAGACTATTGAGACAGAAGTCACCTTTCGCTCACGTGATTGCTTTCCAACTTACTATGCCTACTGGGAAACCCATGGCGCATGTGGCTATTGGGTGTGAATGACTTATTAAATAGTTAGGAGAAGGGAGAAGGCTTAAATCTATAAACCACCATGAAAGACGTGGAATAATTTGTCACCCTATGTGTGCAGCCCTGTTCAAAAATAGCACATGCGCTTAGTCCATGCAGTCTTTCCTTTTCACATAGCTTTTATATTTCTGCCCACTGAAAACCATTGCTTATGTACTTCCAGTAAGTCATAAAAATGTAATGTTTTTATTTTTAGCATGACTTAAATTTAACACTGTCTTTTTGAAGCTCTATGATAAAAATACAAAACTTTCTCTTCTTTGGTCTAACAGTTTATATGAATGGTGGTATTAGACCTGTATCCTACCCACAATAACATGGATGTATAAATAACACAGCTTTATTTCCCCAGCATTTCAAAACAGTATTTTATTTCTTATCATCCACACATTAAATATTTGACTAAGCTTCAGAATGCTGACACTCACTTGTCCCTGATAAACCATTTTGGGAAGAAAACTAAATATATTAACAAGATGGCCTAAACCACGAATCAGTGCTATGGCAAAAGCCATCAAGATTTCAAATGATTCATGTTGTATGGCACAAAGGCAGTCTTCTAAATATCCTCTGTCCTCATCCTATACTTGTAAGTGGAACTTTGACACTCCAGTTTCTTGAACACAATGGCACAGAGGTTAGCCCTTCTGTCTGCTGTGCTGCTTCGCCCTTCATATGGAATTTGTGTAGTCTCCCCAGGCCCATGTGAGTTTTCCCATTAAATACTTCATTTAAATGCATTTTAAGTAACTACTTGGTCTGAACTAACCATAAAGTGAATGACTCTAGAATAGAATGGCATTTCATGGCTGTTTCTTTCTTTATGCCCGGGGGGGGCTGGGTGGTCTCTTGGCCTTGGAACCCCTGCAGATTTTGTTTTTATTTCCTCTGGCCCATCTGGAGTTTTTTTTTTCTGTCCTCCTGGCCATCTGACCTTACTTTATTCTTTGTTATTTAGTATAACAATTTGGTATTGCCTAATAAAGTGTGCTATATGAATAAATGTTGTTGTTGTCCAGTGCTAAAAGTGCGATGGGACCCTGAAATGAATTAAGCAAGTTATTACAGAATTGTATACCATTATAATTTTATTTTATTTGATATTGTATGTCTTACATGTATTTTTGCAAGATCTCACGATTCCAAGATCAGGCTGTTTCTGACGAGTTTGCAGAAAGTTTGTATGAGGAACTTACAGATACGGGTGCGACTGCTGATCCTAATGTCATGTAGGAGACCTTCCATGATAAGACCCTGAAGGCAGCTGAGGGTTGTGTTGGTGTTTACAGAAGGAGGTGTTTCGTCTTGCAGGGCACTCTGGATATCATTGAGAGGAGTTGCAGTGCACAGCTTGATGGCAACTCCAGTCTGTACTGAGAACTGAGAAGGATGGGTGCGAGGGCTCTGGGGGCAGATAAGGAGGCATCTGTTAGCAAGTGACACAACATCAATGTTCTAGTGACTCACGTCCTGCTTACAGAGGAATCGAAGCATTACGCACATCTGTATCTGTTCTTCAGAGAGTTGCAGTCAATGCGGCTGATGTGTACTTCCCCAGACTGGTGTTAACGCTGTCCTTCTGGCATTGCAAGCCATCTTTGCTTCCATTTGTGAGACTGGAGTCAACCCAACTGACTCAACAACGGGACTTGCCATCCCTATTTTATAAAGGGAAGGGTAATCGTCTAAATTGTGGCAACTACATGGGGATAACATTGCTCTCGGTGCCGGGTAAGGTCCTTGCCAGGGTCATCCTCAATAGGATCCATGATCACTTGCTCACCTAGCAGAGACTGGAGCAGTCTGGTTTTACGTATAAGAAATCTACCATCAACTTCATCTTGGTACTAAGGGTTCTCATGGAGTGCAAACACGAACTTTGGCAGATTTTCTTTGCAGCCTTTGTCGATTTTTGTAAAACATTCATTTCAGTTGATCAAGCTGCCCTGTGGGACATCCTGAGACTTTTTGGGATCTCTTCAAGGTTACTGGATATCATGGCCATCCTGTACACTGGTACTGTGAGTGCTGTGCAGAGTGGAGACAGAACCTCTGCATTTTTCCCCGTTGGTTCTGGGGTTTGTCAGGGGTGTGTTCTTGCTCCTACTCTGTTCAGTGCTTGCATGGACTGGGTGTTGGGCAGGGTTGTGGGGTCCAGCAGCTGTGGGGCATCTGTTGCTGAAGAAAAATTCACTGATCTTGACTTAGCCAATGATGGTGTGATGTCAATATCATTGGAGGCTCTGATCAGGGCACTCGAGAAACTGAGAGAGGAGTCTGAGTGTCTGGGCTTATGAGTGTCCTGAAAAAAAATCAAGATCCAGGCATTTAATGACCTCTTGGGCACAGCCATCAGCAGTATGTCTGTCTGCAGAGAGAGTGTTGACCTTGTCGAGAGGTTTACTTACCTTGGCAGTGACATTCATATCTCTGGCGACTCTTCCATGAGGTCGCTGGAAAGGGGTGTCTAGCGCTTCTGATATCTCTGCAAAAGGACGAAGGTCCAAGTCTTTAGAGTCCTGCTGCTTCCTGTCTTGCTATATGGTTGCGAGACATGGACGCTATCCTGTGATCTGAGACGAAGAATGGACTCCTTCAGTACTGTGTCTCTTTGGAGAATCCTTGGGTACCACTGGTTTGACTATGTGTTGAATGAGTGATTGCTCCTGGAAGTCCCGAATGAGGCACATTACCTGCATTGTGAGGGAGCGTCAGTTATGGCACTACGGCCATGTGGCGCGTTTTCCAGAGAGTGATCTGGCTCGTAAGATCCTCATTGTTGAGGACCGGAGTGGCTGGACCAGGCCAAGAGGTCACCTACGTAACACCGGGTTGTGGCAGATAGATGGTCATTTCTAGACGGTGGGACTGGACTGTGTGTCTCCCTAGGAAGTTGCCAACCAGGATCCTGAGCTGTTTCGTCATGTGGTGGGTGCGACAACGCGCTCTACCAGTGCATGCTCCCGAACCTGACCTGACCTCACATTTCTATTAAATTATTAAACAGAGCATAATGAAAAGCTCATACAATAACAAAAAAAAAAAATCACAACACTGGCACAATTCATAGATACAACAGTGTAGTAAGGTGGCTGAAAATAAGGCAAATATATTTTATTTTTTTCTGTGTTTTATCTTGTAACTTTTTAATTATGATAATAAATCATTCCTGTTTTCTTTAGCAGCAGGGCCCCAGGCAAAGATGCTTATGAGTCTCTCTCTCTCTCTCTTTTTTTGTTTAAATGTAATTTTCAAAAAGATGTTTTTCAGATGTTTAAGATGCACAGAGTGAAAAATGGGACTGATGCAGGTCAAAAGTCCTGACCCCAGCTGGAATGTATCAACTCCATCAATCACCTGCAACTTCTCAACAGTATTGTTTTTACAAGATAAGAGATCAGATTTTAAAAGACAAAACAGTTGGGAGGCTTGGGCAAGCAGGGAATAAATACCAGATAAATACCACAAATTGGAAGGAAAAAGGGCCCACGTGTTCCTCAAAGTAAGACGCACTAAATAAGGTTTGTTTCTTACCGCAGGGAGATATGCACAGGTAAGGCACTGCATCTGCTGGAAACTTTCTTCAAACGTTTGGGTGCATCTAGTGGAATATAGGAAGGACAAAATTTACTTTAAATCTTTTTTTTTTTTTTTTTTTACTTTACGCAAAGGCATTAAAAGAGCTAAAACAACCGCACAGAGGTGGTGACCAAACGGGAGACATCATGCAAGACACCTGCCAGAGCTGCACATGTGGGAACGACCACAACTGCATTTGCAGGGAGCCAGAAACCTGCTCAGGCGGCCTTACAAAGCACTGTCACTCACATGGCTTTTAAAATCTACATTCTGGCCTTCTGAGTGCACAAACTTTTAACCTTGCTTGGTTTTTCTCAAATATATGTTTTGCCTCGGACGCCAAACCCATGGAAAATAAGTGAAACCAAATGGCATACAGACGGGGCCAATGATAACACATAGGGACCTAAAATAACAAAGGAATGCTGTGGTAATGACTGACCTTGTGACCCTGGCATTGGGTTGCAGCAGCACTTCTGTGTCTCTCTGTAGACGTGCAGCCCTCATCAATTGGGAGCAGACAAGAGAGCATGATGGATCTGTACTGTCAACCAATCACAGCCTTGTGCTTAAACTCAGGCTTCTGGTTCCTTTAAATGATCTGTTTAGAAATATTTTGCTCGATTAACATTAGAGATGCTCACCCTGCGAAAAAGATCAGTGGTGCAATGAGTAATATGCATGCTAGATTTCACCACAACTTTATATATTTGAGTTAAAAGTGCCTAATAATGTAAAATATCAAAGATTGTTGTTTTTTTAATTACCAGAACCTTGATGCCCATATTAAACAGTAGAGTCTCTGTTATATTTGTTAGCTCAAGAACATCTGAAGCTGTGTGAAACATGTGGAGCTCCTTTGATCCAATTACTGCCGTTTAGCTTGAAAAACATAATTTGAGCTCCACAAATACACCAAAAAGTGAAGGAGCTAGAAGATTATACTTTGAAATCAATTTAGTGGTCAGGTAGAAATTCATAACATATGTCGAAAATACAAGAAGGAACAAATATTGAAATTTAGGTGGAAGAAACTTTTGGAAACAGTAATATCAAGTGCAGTTTCATAAAGTTTTAAACTGCAAAATCAGAAGGGTTTGGGCCTTGAGCCAAGACAGCCTGTGAAAGCTTTTGATCCTTAACAGTGAAGGTAAACTCAATCACAGCAAACATCTTCATTGCTTGGTTTAATGTCCATTTTGCCGGGTTTCTCATTTTTCATCCTCCTATAAGTCTGTGACACTCCACACATCCATCTGATCATTCTCATCTCTCTTTCCAGCTTTGATTCATATTCTTCCTTCATCTACCATGTCTCACTCCAAGACAGCTTACTACTCCTTCCTTCCTTCAGTGCTAGAGAGACTCCGTTAAAGGACAGCTCTAAGATCTTCCACGCATCTCTTATTCTTGTTATTACTGCTGTGCTTTTTATTTTCCCCAGAACAACTCCATTGCTGACATATCAATTTCGATTTACTACATCAGAATTCTGCACCACCACTTTCAGACTACCCTACACACCACTGTACCTTTCAGGTATCCTCCACTTCCAACAGTCCATGCACAGGACTGAGTTCCACCCAACACCTTCACTCCAGATGCCACGCAGCCATCCATCCACCACTTCCATGACTCCTCCCCCTACATCTCCAACTTCTGTATCGCCTTGGTCTTTCCAGCATTTTCCTTGAGGCCTTTCACTTCCAAACTTTCAATTCTACTTCATTTTTGGTTGTGAATAAGAGATCATTTGTGCACAAGAGCTCCCATGACAATCCCTCACACATTTCTCTGGTGACTACTTCCACCATCAACAGACTAAGAACAGATCCGAATGCAATCCCCACTTACCCCAACACTATTCCTCTCTGATCTGTCCACCATTCATGCTTCTTCACACAGTGACTAACCATTCATAAAGTTCTCGATAGCCACCTCACCACCTTCAGACACCTTCTTCTGATCTGCAAATGCAGTGTGCAGCTTCTCTCCCTACACCTGATGTCTTTCCTGCATTTGTCAGGGCATCTCTTTTACACTTCGCAGGCATGACCCCAAACTATGTTTCATTATCTTGATCCCCATATTCTTTTTTCTAGCACTTGCTCTACCACCTTCATTACCTGCTCAAAAAGCTGAATTGCTTGATGTGACCCTCACTTCAATGGAGTACCCTTTATCTTTGTTTCCTACCATAGGTAGGTATACACTGGTAAGGCACTCCATCTACTATAAATGTGTGAATGAACACCCATCTTTTCTAATCTGCAGTAATTCTCCATTTACACATAATCAAGTTCCACAGCTCTGTCAGCCATTCAGCTCCAGGAACTTCTGCTGTCTTTAACATTTTAGGCGCCTCCCATGTTGGGCCTACTGCTTTATGTACCTTCAGTCTCTTTTAGGGCTTTTGCAACCTCCTGTTTTGCAGACTTTCAGCTCGATCTTCCATTTTTCTCACAATGAATGTTATTATCTTATGTGTTTGGTAAGGAAGAGTGCTGAGGAGACACCAGTACAGTGATCCCTCGCTATATTGCGTTTCGACTTTCGCAGCTTCACTCCATCGTGGATTTTATATGTAAGCATATCTAAATATATATCACAGATTTTTCTCTGGTTCGTGGATTTCTGCGGACAATGGGTCTTTTAATTTATGGTATATGCTTCCTCAGTTGGTTTGCCCAGTTGATTTCATACAAGGCAGATGGCTGAGAAGCTACCCAATCAGAGCACGTATCATGTATTAAATAAAACTCCTCAATAATATACAATATGCTTCCCACGCGGTGCTTCGCAAACTTAAAAGCTCTAACAGCACCTATTGATCTCTCTGACATTCTCTGCTCCTGACGCACACTCCTTTGAAGAGGATGATATGTTTGCATTCTTTTAATTGTGAGACGGAATTGTCATCTCTGTCTTGTCATGGAGCACAGTTTAAACTTTTAAAAAAGAGACAAATGTTTGTTTGCACTGTTTTAAAGTCCCTCTCTCTACAACCTCCTGTGTTTCTGTGCAAATCTGTGACCCAAGCGTGACAATATAAAAATAACAATATAAACGTATGGTTTTTACTTTGTGGATTTTCACCTTTCGCGGGGGGTTCTGGAACACAACCCCCGAGATCGAGGAGGAATCACTGTAATTGTTAAACATTTTCTTTATTATATGCCTTTAATCGCTGTCTCAAACTCCAGCTGTATGGCCATGGTTGCAAGTATTCAAAAGTTGTCAGCCATTATCCATTAGTGTAGTATCGGTCACGTAGTCTGTCATCCACAGACACTCTTCGAGTTGCTGTCCAGGTCCCTTTTTATATCACTAATCGGTCACAGATTTTCCCCCTTCCTCGGCTGCTGTACAGACCTCACCTGTGTGGTTTCCTCAGAGGTCTGGCATTACAGCCTCTGTGTTAAACATGGCGCTGCACACAACCATTTCCATCCCACCAACAAACTGGAACAGATATTTTTAAAACCAGATGCCTGTTCTGAATAAAATCTAATTAGTATTAAAAACCTAGATCATCAACAAATGAATAAAAATTCAAGCAATCATCTAGAGCAGGGGTTCTCAATGTCGGTCCTGGGGACCCCCTGTGGCTGTGGGCTTTTGTTCCAACCAGCTTCTGTTTTTAATTGTAATTCTGGGCTAATTAAGTGAATTGTTATTTCCCCAATTTTTTTTTTTCGGAAAAATATAGAAATTAGAAAACTAGGTTTGGAAAAAAAAATATTAAAATGTACTAAGCAGTTACAGTATATGGGAATCATGTATATTTTATTTCTTTTTAACAATATTTTCATCTTGATGTTCATTCTGTTTTTCCGGGTGTTCTAATTGTTTAATTAATCCATTGTTTTCTAATTACTGGGCCTAACACTAAAGTAGTTACAGCCTTTCATAATTCAGTGTCGTTTGACTGGGTGTCTGCTCTGCTCGTTTTTAAATGTCATTATTAAGATACAATGAAGGGAGCAAACTGCACAGAGAAAGGATATAATATAATGAAAGCAACAAAAGAGAGTTAACTCATTCAGAGCTGATGTCGACTTCTGTCAAAAGGAGGAGTTGACGAGGGTAATCGACTGTAAACTGTGACAAAACCAACCGTTATGTTATAGATGGACTCTCGTTGCTAGAAGGAAAGTTAGATTCATTGGTTTGATTGAGATTTCCTGCACTTGTGTGAGTAGCACGGTGCAAACAACAGCAAAAAAGGCACTGACATCTGGTGAGAGATCAAAGCAAATGCGTAAAGCAAAACACTCTGTGGACGACGTTTTGTCTATTATCTCTGAACTGGACTATGACTTGTTGGATTAAAATTTTGATACAAGTGGTTGAAAAGTGAGGTTCCAGCTTCAGCTGATTGGTCCCCAGCTAATCGTTGTACTGACAACATTCGTCAGGGAGGACTGCCACTTAACAATGATAAGAGGTAGAAACCAGATTACAATGCAGTGTGACTTTTTACCAGCCATGCAAAGACAGCCTGGCAGCAAGTCTGCTGTATATTCTTGGCAAACTGGCAGCCACAGCATGCAGCAACAGACGTTTTATGTTAATTTCTGTGTGAAACCATTGCTTTTCAGAAACTATGTTTTTTGGAAAAAAAAGCTAATTAATTGACATCAGTGTTATCAGTTGTTGTCACTGATTATGAATCTGGTTGAAGCAAAAAACTGAAGCCACAGTGGGCCCCCAGGACCGACTTTGAGAACCCCTGATCTAGAGCAGGTCTAGCAAGTTACATGCGATTAAGAGATGTAGTCGTTAAAATGAGCTTGAATATTAAGGAGGCTCATTTGTACATAAAACCCCACATACTTTTTATTGTGTAGTCAATATCTGAACACACATCCGTAACAAAGGAAAACAAATATAGGTAAACTGTCAAAAGCTAACATTTGTGTTCCTTTCCATTGTTGTTAGTGTAACTAAAACATATAATGGTGGGCCAGACATACCACGCTTTGGAAGCCATTTTAACCTCTTCTATATTTTTTAAGACGCTTACACAAATTAAGTCTCATCTTCTACTGATTTGCCCTGGACAGGCTCCTGAAATGGGTCTGCAAGATAAATGGATAGATACAGAGGCAGATAGATAATCTGAATCTGAAGGATTGGAAATGATCATTTACATTTATTTGCTTTGCAGACGCTTTTTTAATTTATTCGAGTAACATAGGGCTAGGGCCTGTTCAGCAAGTGCAGTAGGACGGGTAACAAAAGCTGATTGCTACAAGTGAAGAGATGGAATAACTAATAATTTACAATCATAGATTGCAATCAACACTGCAAGTAAAAAAAATAATAAAAATTGTGTGGAATACGAACCTTCCAAGAATAAACGGACAAAGGATAGCAAGCTTCCAGGGTAACGTGATCAGGATGGAACCTTTTGTCACTTTCTGGGCTAATTAAGTGCGTGGTATCGGGATACAAGCTGCAAAAGCTTCTCGAACTGTTACTCACCACTTCCTTGACAACAATCAAGCTGTAAGCACTCTATTGAAGGCCCTAGAGAGAAATACAATTATTACTAACCCAGCTTGAGGAATAAAAGAAATGCAAACATATAAATGATTTTTGCTGCTTTTAACTGATGGCAAGAATGCCAAGCGTTTTTTGTAAATGTTTGGAATATTAGCATAACACACCTAGAACTAAACCATAAAGAACATTTGCAGCCTTTAATAGGTAAAAAAAAAAAAAAAGATTACTTCAGATAACTTAGAAACAGAAAAACTCTTGCTAGTAGCATATCTGTTTATGAAATTTAAAAAAATAATAATAGGCCTGTCTGGCAAGGTTTTAAAATATCAATTCACCAGCACTTCAGCAAATGTTGTTTATTTCTAAATGAAAACCTCTGTTGTTGGGGGGGAAAAAAGTGCTGACAATTTGGCACAGATAAGAAAACAAGTTTAATGAGCGGCTGTGTTGGAACTTCCAAAGCCAGCTACTTACACCTCTGATGATACACCAGTCTAAAAGAAAACAAATGTTCTTGTTATACTGGAAGGGCTCTTTTTTTTTTTTTGCTTACTCGAAGTATCTAGTTCAGACTGCGGTTCAGGCTTTAATATACTTGGACAGGCAGCGCTCTGCATATTCCATCCAAACTCACTTAATCCTATTAAACCCCAAGACGTCCTAAAGAAAAACTGTGCTGAGGATAGTCTCTGCAACACAAAGAGCTTCGCATTGGGATTTAGATCTCCCGTGAAGGTGGGTGCAACTTTCCTGTATGGACAGGCTCACAGTGTTTTTGCATTTTTAAAGATTTTCTCCTAATGAAATCCAAGGCAGACTTGCTAAGGCGCTGTGAATAACTCCAGTACCAGGAAGGGAACCTCACCCAATAAAGAGGGATGACAGGCAGGGCTAGGAAAAACATTCTGCAGCGGAAACAGGAGCCAGACCACTGTTTTCTTTTGCAATGTCTGCGATTGGACTGAATGGGTGGGGGTTCTGTTTAGTAGCTATGCTCAAGCTGTTGAACTAATTAGTGTTTGTTAGCTTTGCGTTTTCAAGTGTAGGGAATTTCAGACCACACACAGGAGAACTGCAAAGCTAACATCTCCAGTACCATGGCCTCCGCTTCGCTTGTCAACACCTTCCCATCGGCTGATGACATCGCTCTGGGTTTTAGTTTAGAAAATGCAGATGTCGCTTGATTGCTAGAAAATGAAATTCACACAAAACAAGCACACATGAAGTGGGGAGATGCTTCAGGGAGGCCAGCTAAGCACTCTGGACACGTGTTGGTTTTGCCAAGTCAGCACAACTAATAAAAGCTTAACTGAAAGGACACCAAAAAAAAAAAAAAATAAAGCTTGTATTTTGGAGTCATGCTGGCTTGGCCAATAACAACATCACCTCAAGAGGGTAACTTTTGGGCACACGTGGTAAAAACTGCACAAAAGCGCTAAAGTCTTTAAAGCAACGCTTTGAGATATGCAGGGGGGCACAATGGAAACAATCTAGCCAGTTGAGTGGCATTAAGAGAGGCCACTGAGAGTCCACCTGAAGACTTTGAGCCTTGATGGCCAATAAGCAACAATGCATTTAGTATAAGGAGCCACTCCATAAGAAATGCTAATCGACAATCAGCCATTTTGATTGTACTCAGTACAAAATGAAATTTGAACATAAGAGATCCCTCTCCCACTTGGACAGAGACAGTGGTGCTGTAAGAATTATGTTTCTTGACTTCTCTAGCGCCTTCAACACCATCCAACCTCTGCTCCTTAGGGACAAGCTGACAGAGATGGGAGTAGATTCATACCTGGTGGTATGGATCATGGACTATCTTACAGACAGACCTCAGTATGTGCGTCTCGGGAACTGCAGGTCTGATATTGTGGTCAGCAACACAGGAGCGCCGCAGGGGACTGTACTTTCTCCGGTCCTGTTCAGCCTATATACATCGGACTTCCAATACAACTCAGAGTCCTGCCAAGTGCAAAAGTTCGCTGACGACACTGCTATCGTGGGCTGCATCAGGAGTGAGCAGGAGGAGGAGTATAGGAACCTAATCAAGGACTTTGTTAAATGGTGAGACTCAAACCACCTACACCTGAACACAGCAAAACCAAGGAGCTGGTGGTGGATTTTAGGAAGCCCAGGCCCCTCATGGACCCTGTGATCATCAGAGGCAACTGTGTGCAGAGTGTCCAGACCTATAAATACCTGGGAGTGCAGCTGGTAAATTGGACTGGACTGCCAATACTGATACTCTGTGCAAGAGAGGACAGAGCTGACTATACTTCCTTAGAAGACTGGCGTCCTTCAACATCTGCAATAAGATGCTGCAGATGTTCTATCAAACGGTTGTGGCGAGCGCCCTTTTGTATGCGGTGGTGTGCTGGAGAGGCAGCATAAAGAAGAAGGACGCCTCACGCCTGGATAAACTGGTGAGGAAGGCAGGCTCTACTGTCGGCATGGAGCTGGACAGTTTGACATCTGTGGCAGAGTGACGGGCACTGAGCAGGCTGCTGTCAATCATGGAGAATTCACTGCATCTACTGAACAGTGTCATCTCCAGACAGAGGAGCAGCTTCAGCGACAGACTGCTGCCACTGTCCTGCTCCACTGACAGACTGAGGAGATCGTTCCTCCTCCACACTATGCGACTCTTCAATTCCACCCCGGGGGTAAACGTTAACATTATTCAAAGTTATTGTCTGTTTTTACCTGCATTTTTATCACTCTTTTAATTTAATATTGTTTTTTATCAGTATGCTGCTGCTGGATTATGTGAATTTCCCCTTGGGATCTATCTATCTTAAGAAAGCGATAAAAGACTATAAAGAAAAATGGGCAGGACAGTGGTTGGCACCGCCGTTCCTTAGCTCATTGCACAAAAGTACATCAAAGATGAGCTTAATACTTTAAGTGACCATTCAAAATTGGTCCTGGGTCTGTATGTGTGTGTGTGTGTGTGTGCGCAAGAGTGACACTGTGATGGACTGGCATATCACATGATCCCTGTCTATAGAACATTACAACACTCTAGATGAGAACAGGCCATTCAGTCCAACAAAGTTCGCCAGTCTTCTCCACTGAAAACTTGACATTAATTTAGAGGAATTAAAAGTCCTTAAAGTCTTACTGTCTACCACTCCACTCGGACGCTTATATTAAGTGTCTATGGTTCCCTGTGTGAAAAAAAACTTCCTAATGTTTGCGGAAAATTTACCCTTAACAAGTTTCCAACTGTGTTCTTGATGAACTCATTTTAAGATAACAGTTTCGATGCACTGTCTTCTGCCAGATGTTGCCAGCTGTGACAACTTCAAACCTCTAGGACTGAATCAAATCAGGCTTTAGAAAGATATTAACAGAAAAATAGAAAGTTCTAAAGAGGCACTAAGCACAAAAAAAACGACAAATAGGACAGATCCCAGGTGTCTACAATCTCGACTATACAACAGTAGGCACTCGGCAACATGTGGTATCAAACAGCTGATAATAAAAGCAGACAGACATCTTTTTAATTTTGTAATAATACAAACTTTGTTTAGGGAAAGCTGACAGATTGGATATACAAAGTTTAATCTGAAGCAGTGAAAAAGTCATTTAGTGTCGTGATGTTAACGTTTATTACAGAGCATTTTTTAAGAGCTCCATGATAACCCAAGCCAACATCTGCACCAATTTAACTTTATCCAGAGAATGTTATTTATGTAGATGATGTCAGTATGATTAATACTGGAGTGCACATTAAGATCAGTCGAGTCGCTTTCTTCACCTCTAATGTATCTCTGTTTATAATACTGGCCTCTGCCTCCGGATAGAGCAGGAGGCCAGGTCTGCTTTATTCATTATTAAAAATATAAATTCCAAAACTTAACAAAATCTGAAATGCATTTACACTCCAGGCACTTAACATTAGTGCAGTATACTAAAGTGGGATAAGACGGCCTCCCATGCATATTTTTTTCATCATTCAGCCATACTAGATTAAAACTGCTTCACTCGAATACTGGTTGACATTTTCTAGGGGCATTTTTTTTTCCAGTTTCCATTTGGCACCGCAATCATAATAACAAATTAGGAGTAGTCATGTATTGGATAATACTAGAAGACACAGGTGTTATACATTTCATACAAAGAATAAAGGGCTCAAATTGTGCAAACAGTGCAATTCAAATCTGCCGTCAGATGCTTCCACAGTTCACAGTGTGTCTTGCCCATCCCATGGATGCCACTGCATCTCGCTCCTCCTGTACACTCTCTCTCATACCTGCTCCACAATTCAGCAGATTTGCCAGAACGGCCATGTAGCTCTCGGACTTGTTCTGTATTGATTGTCAGCACTTCTATGCCGTGATTCTCTCCTTCTCGTTTCTCCAACCAAGACGTCTCCCGTCTATCAGACTTGCCCCGACTCTCCACTGGTGCCTGCTAATTGCCACGCTGCTCAATTAGTAATAATCCAATAGACTAGCAATTGTGTGCGCATCCCAACTCACCATGAGTCAAACCGAAAGGTAATGCTAAAACCATTAAATAATTGACCAATTAAAAACACCCCCTCGCTTTACCACAGATACTCCTTTGGATTGAGATCCGGCAGGTTATTGGAGGAAATAGTAATCAAGTTCATGGAACCAGTCATATGCATTTATAACATGGCACATTAACCTACTGGCATTGTAGGAATTGTCAGCAAAAGTCCTTAGATATAATATGTCACTCAAACGATACTCAGTTTGTATTAAGAAACCTAATGTGTGCTAAGAAAATATTACTCTACCAACACCAGCCCATCCTAATGACAAAGCAGAATGGATTCATGCTGCTTATGACAATTCTGTCCCAACCAATAAATCAAAATTCATTAAACCAGGCAACATGTTTTCAATGTTTATCTGTCTAATTATCTGATCACAGTAGCCTCACTTTCCTGACGGGAGAGAGACGTGTTCTTTGACTGTTATAAACCCACTTGCCTCAAAGTCCAATGTGTCGTGAAATTAGATAACCACTACAAAAAAGGATTATCTGGGTATCGGAGACCTTTCGGTTAACATAACTGGCAATTCTGCAGTGATGTCTCTCATTCATAAAATATTTTTTCCCAAAGAGTTGACACTCTCTGGGTGTGTTTATTAATCACACCATATTCTGTAGTATCTGAAAAGTCCCAGGAAGGTAGTTGTTTTTCAGGTGCCAGAACCACCAGGTTTGGCACCAACATCATACTATGTTCAAAGACACATAGATCACAAGTTTAACTAAACATTCGAACGGGAAAGACAACAACTATAACTCTTCTCCATGTCTGCAGGCATCATAGTTTGAGAGGTAACTAATACACCTGCCTAATATCACATTGGGCCCTTACACAGCCTGAATTCAAAGGCCATAAGTTCATCAAGCTGTCGAAAATTGTGTGAACGGGACGACCCCTAAGTGGACTCTCAAAACACCTTGAAAAAGGTAAACTAGCTGCAGGTAGATCTCTACATAATATTACGCGTTCCATCTTGACCCACTGGTTCCTTGAAGGATTGAGAAGTGACTGCAATAAGACAGATTCTAAGTCATAACCATGGAACTTTACTATCCTTAAGGCACGGAGGATTAACATGCTTAAAAAGTACATTTACCCTGTAAGCATACTAATATACTTGATCTGTCATATGGTTCATATATTCTCTGGCACACAAACATTTCTCTAATCCTAAGATTAGAACATAGCATCACACTTGTCGTCGTCACCACCACCACATCTAATTACTGACACCTAACAAAATGAATCCATGGACTCAAGGAGTTTTACCATATCCTCATTCTGTCATTAGCTAATACAAGTTTTCATCAGACGTTTTTCCAGTCTTCATAATTCTATATTCTTTAGGCTACACCTTTGTGATTACACCACAATGGTTTTTTTTTTTTGGTTTTTTTTTTTGCAGACAGTAATTGAAAAAAACTGGATAAATAAGAATGAGGCATGCAAAGTAAGTCGACTTAATTTAGTTTCATACTTGCAATTAGGCAAGCAATGTCAGCAACTGGGCGGCACTAAGGTTGATAATTAAGGGTATTTGGGAGTTTTCATAGCGGTGTACCTAGAGCAGTTGATGATCTGCTGCATACTGCAATCATGTAAGGGGTTTTACCAGACAATTCTTCGGTGGAGGTGTAAAATAATGAAGTGTAACTACTTTGTTACTTTACTTAAGTTCAGCTATTTATACTTTAATTGAGTAAGCTTAATTTAGGGCTACTTTTACTTTTAACTACACTACATTTTTAGGTTAAATAGCATAATTTTTATGTCATTACATGTTTCATCAATTCCTGATTTCTCACTACCAAACTATTATAAATTCATAAAAGAGGTCTCATCAGGTGTACCTTCAGCGTTGCTCAGACCCAGCCAATAGAATGTTGTATATGATTCAAATATAAATGTGCAATAGCATGCCTTTCATTACTCATTTGATACATCTTCCCCATGCTTCCCACTCACTGTTCAGACATGGAAACCGAAAGTGCATCTTTCCCACGGTCACATCTGAAAACAGCGCCTAAAGAAATTTCTGCTTTCAAGAATTTTCCTTCAAATATAAAGTAGGATGTTGAAGTAAGCAATTTCTCCTCTTCTTAAGCCCTTATATGGAGCCGCCAAAGTATTCAAAAGTAGCGTCTTTCTAATGGGCACAAGTAATATCTTGAGACCACGTTATATATATTGTGCAAATAATATGCATATGTTGTATGCACAACATATTGTGTCAGATTATTATGAGTCCAGTTACTGAAATGCTAGAGTGAACACGGCTAGAAAATTTGGTGGTTTACCGAAGAAGAAAGACTTGGCTCTGTTGTGAGATCTTGTGGCAAACAAGTGGTCTTGTTGTTCCTCGTTATGTTATTTTAGAGCTAATAAAAGGGATGGCCGCTTTCCTTCAAGAAGAAGATAAGAATTTCTGTTGCTACCTTATGGAATTTGAGCTGAGGGAAAGCTAACAGAACACTGCCCTGCTGACCAGAATCTACTAGAGCCACAATGACTAAGGAAACTAAAGATGGCTGATTAAGTGAATAGTTCAGTTTTGTGTGTAAGGGTGAACTTTGGGTAGCGATATACAATATATTGTCTTAGTGAATTATTGGATAATTGTCTCACGTTATACTGTCTTCCACTAAATTGCAAAGTGTGAGACTTATATTTTCTCTGTCCTTTTTATTAATCTTTTACAAGATTTAGGAGAAAGTATTTAAATTTAACAGAACTGACCGACATCCAGACTGTTCTTTAGTAGAACGGTGACTCCCAGATTTGTAATTTTATTACGTTGTATTGAATCTGAAATATTGTAATATAATATTAATGCCAGATGGTTTAATGCTATACGTGTGGGAAAATGTTATTCTGCAAAATCTGTCAATTGGAATGCATTAAATATTATATATATATATATATATATGGTTGAAAATAGTTTACTGTCAAATAATGCAAAGAGTACGCAACACATGTTTCTCCCTAATTCTGGGCTCATCAGGCGTACACACTCACTGCACCCCCTCTCGGGAATCGAACCTCAGCGTCAGCGCTAGAGACGGATGTTAGCCGACTTGCTGACCAACCACAAGCGTTACCTGGTAGGTAACCACCCATACAATCTGATTGTGATTCTGACTACGAATGCCATGAATGTAATTACCCCGATCTACATACTGTCAAATAAACAAACCACACGCCATGGCGCAACGCAAGAGGCTTCGCCTCTAGCGCCGACGTCCGAGGTTCGATTCCCGAGATGGGGTGCAGTGAGTGTGCACGCCTGATGAGCGGAGAATTAGGGTAAAACACGTGTCGCATACTCTTTGCATTATTTGACAGTGAACTATTTTCAACCATTCTATGATCTGCTTCTCGCAACTAAAAGAGGGCACCGTGGCCGATGTTAGCCGACTTGCTGACCAACCACAAGCGTTACCTGGTAGGTAAACACCCATACAGTCAGATTGTGATTTAGACTACGAATGCCATGAATATACATACATCTGTACATACATACATACATCTATCTTTATACAATATATATATATATATAATATTATGAGACAACTAACTGGAATACATCTAATTATGCTAGTGAATTAATAATATGCCTTGAGCTTAACTGTGGTCAATTCTATACATTACATGAGTGCTCCAGTGGGTAACACAGTACAACAATGTTTTTGAAACGTTCTGAAAGGTTTTAATGTAACACATAGGAATTCTAAGAAATAGTCACTTATATGTTTACTGACAATAACGTATTTAGTCACGTTTATGTTTCGCATAAGCTATTAAATTCAACAGAATTAAAAGTGTTTTTCTCCTGATTTTCTTTTGTATTCAATGTCTGGTGCATCACGTTGCAGTGTCCAACAGTAGTCAGCAAGCATTGACGGATTCCAGTTGCCCTGGTATCGTTTCTCCATCGTAGCAATGTCCTTGTGAAACCTTTCACTGTGTTCATCACTGACAGCACCAAGAGTTGCGGGTAAGAAGTCCAAGTGTGAGTGGAGGAAATTAATCTTCAGTGACATGTTGCACTTCATTGTCTTGTATGCTTTGAGAAGTCTACCAGCTGAATGTAGTTTGGGACTCTGTAATTGCTCAGAAAATTGTCAACAACATCTTTAAAGGCCTTCCAGGCAATTTTTTCCGGCCCAACTAACAGATCTTCAAACCACTTGTCACTCATAACATGTTTGATCTGGGGGCCAACAAAAATGCCCTCTTTGCCGGGTCAACAAGCGATTCATGTGCCACATTTTTCTGTCCTGGAACAAACTTTATACGGAGTGGCCAGTTCTGTCGAGAACAGTGCAACTCTTTGGCACGGCTGTCCCATTCACAGATGAAACAACAGTACTTTGTATAGCAGAGCTGCAGTCCTAGTAACAGAGCAACGACTTTAAGATCTCCACAGATATTCCAGTTGTACTGCTATACTGGACGTGCTTCAGCAACAGTTCCATATTCTCATACGTTTCTTTCCTGTGTGCTGCATAGCCAACAGGTACTGAAGGATAAATGTTGCCATTGTGTAGGAGAACAGATTAAAGGCTTAACATTGACAAATCAATGAAGAGACGCCACTCTTCCGGGTTGTGATCACAATCCAAGGCTGAGAACAATCCTTCAACGTCACAACAGAAACAGAAACTGTTGACTTGTGCAAAAAATTTGGTTATATCGTGATGTCGGCCTTGAAGCATAGAAATTTTCGTACCTGGTGACAGCAAACATCATTCCTTCAGTCTCAGCAGCTCGGCTTTTGCTTTTGACAGACCCAAATCTCTGACCAAATCGTTCAATTCGGACTGTGTTATCAGATGTGAATCGCCTGATGAGCATGGTTCAAAATCCTGGTCAATGTCACTGTCAGTACCCTGCATTGTAGTTTCTTCATCTGGTTCGTCTAAGGTCCAATCCTCTGGTGGTTTCGGAATAGGAAGAATGTTGTCATGTGGCACGGGTCTCATTGCTGAAGGCAGATTAGGATATTCATTTAGCTTCTTGGTTTTGGCAGAGAAACCAGACACATTAGTCAAACAGAAGTAACAGTCCGTCACATGGTCTTTCTGTTCTTGCCATATCATCGGAACAGCAAACGGCATCGTCTTTCGAGTGCCTCTGAGCCAGGCTCTCAGACTGACAGCACATGTCGCACAGCAAATGTGAGGCACCCATTCCATATCTTGATCACCATTATTGCATTCGAAATACAGTACAGATGATAAGCTTTCTTCACAAGAGCAGTCATCCAACGTCTCTGAGGCACAAGTGTATATTCGCCACAGATATAGCAGAACGTATCGCGGTTGTTACGACATTGACGAGACATATCTCCTGACACCAAAACATCTATAGCATCAAGCGTACTTACTGTTATATTGCCACAGATACTATACTTTACTATACTGATACTATACATACACACTGACTATCTATATAAACCCAATGAGCAGGATCGGTGTTTGTAAGCCACCTTTATAGCATGCTGAGACAGCGTCAAGCTCGTTCAGACCTGCCCAGGATGTCAACTTCCACAAAACAGCTTCCAACCTGGCCTGATTCCATGCCTGGACATGCCCAGGATGCACAAACCGTTGTTGATAAGTCACTTACGGGAGCGAAAATGTTTGGATACAAATATAAGAAAAAATCAAGACAAAACTGAAACGGTACGTGATGGGAAAATTTTGATGTGATATTCGTGATCAGCACCCAAAAATCTTTAAAAAACACCTAACAGTGTTCAAGAAGCAAAAACTTTGTTTTGCAGTGTAATTATCAGATTAAATTGAGTACCAAACTGAGCAAAGGAAACCACAGATAGCTTAGAAAATTCTTGTTATTAAAGATAAACATCAATTCTGAAATTGATGTATTACTACTTAATGTAATGATTCAGTGAAGTCTAATAAACCCAATCTGTGTTATTTTATACTAAGTTTTTTATATTTGGTATCTATTCGAGTGATAAGGTTTGAGCTGTTCATATAATTTTTATTTATACTTTTTTGTATTTTATTATGCTTTTGTCTTCAGCAAGTGTATCTCATCTAAAGCTGCCGGGTATCCCAACAGGGGAGGCACACTCACAGTTCTGTGCTGACCAAAGGCATGGATGCATTTAAACAATTAATTATTCTGTAGTGTCTCTCTGTAGAAAAATATTGTGCAAGTGATGTTTGAAAAGAAATGTATTGTCCTCTCTAGATAAAGTCTTGCACCTTCTTATTATTATAACATGTACTTTTATGTTTGAAAGCGGCAGATAGTTTTACTCAAGTATTGTTTAACTGAAATTAAAAATTTGACAAACTACTTTCACTTTTATTCAAGTATCACTTCTGGTTTCTATTACCAACTCTGGCTTTTAAGTAAGTTTTCCTTCTAGCTAGAACCATTTATCATCTTCTAAAACAATAAAACATAAATCAGTCATAATACTGCAGAGATTTGCAATAGATAAAATCTCAATATTATGTAAACAGTTCTCTTCTAAAGGACAATATGGATTTGTATAATACTAAAATTATTTCTTTTGAACTTAAAGTGTGCCCATCAGTACATGTAAATGGAAATTAATTAAAGTGCAATTAGTTTAATTAAAACAATAATGTTTTTTTGTCTTAGTTATATATCATGAAAAATTACCTTTACTAGGAAACCAAATAACTGAAAAGGAGAACGGCACTATAAAAAGCATTCATTGTAAGCAAGCAAATACTTCAGGTCAACTTTCATTTTGAATGTGTGCACACAACACAAGTACAGTATGTGTACTATGTTGTTTCATTAAGACAATCTTGAGAAGAGAATAAACTCCTAGAAACGCAGCATTTTACAAGCATTTCTATGAAAAATGAATATCAAAATTTGCTTGTATGAGTATCTAAGCTGTACAAGAAAATTAGATTAATGCAGCAAATTCAGTGCAGTGCTTTTGGAGACATTTCTTCACAACATTGCAGCTGGCACTGATGCATAAGAATCATTCCTTCCTTACTTGAAGACGACATACATTGAAGTATTTAACATTGAAGTCAGTTTTATACAATGACAAAAAAATTGAGAGATGTAAAAAATTACGACCATGAGCCTTGAAAACACTGCAGAACAGAGATGAACTGTAACGTTAAAGTTTTAGGACACAGTGTTGCTAGAGAACAAAAAATGATCAAGTTTGTTAGAGTAAATATCCTGGCAAGTGGTGGCAGGTAATAAGCCTGTATTTCTAGCTTCAATATTTACTGAGTGATTAATCTCAATTCACAAGGTGACCTGGCTTGCAAAAACATCAGGCCTGTAGAGCAGGTTTTTAGACTCATGTTTTTTCCTGGGGTCACTAAATAGGGTGAAGCTTCTAACACTGAAAAAAATGTAAAAATCATCAGAGGGCAAGACATCCCAAAACACCAAACAAACTCACTACTAGATAGAGCTTCTGGAGCTTCGATTAAACCATTTAGTCATGATTTTAATACAGATACCAACACACTTAGGGAAACATAATAAACACGGAGTCAATTGTTAAGATGAACATGTTGTCATGACATACAAACACCTGATCGTACTGAATCGAACAGTATGGGGACACAGCGAACAACCTACAAAGACTGAAATGGAACAATTTTGCATTAGACCCTCTTTATTGAGCTACAAAGTTTTCCATGTCACAGATGCATCTTACATATAAACGTCTATGCGTGGAAGTGTGTGTGTGTATGTGCGGTGTGTGTGTCTGTCCAGCCCAGAAGTGAGAGGTGTAGTCAGGGTTAAGTGCTCCACCCCTGAGGATACAGAAAACTCACTTAGCCGCTAATAACACAAGCGAGGCCAGCACATCAGCAAAACGAAACCTCAGAAGAAAGACAAAGTTGCTTAGCCGCTAACATCAACAATACAGTATCCCTTTTACTTTTCTTCCCGCCGCTAATGCGCAAGTGATGCGAGCATGTGGGCAAAACGAATCCTCCTAGGAGAGAGACGCCCAGAGTAGTTCCTTACAATTACCTGACATCTCTGTAATTCAGTTTTTTTTCTGACAATTTCAATAGTTTCTAGGACCCCAGGCTTTTTATAGCATAGGCTTTCACAGCTACTACTTAAAATAATAATCTCCAAGAATGACCCACTTAATGGCCCAGTAACGTTTAACTGAGAAAAGAAGAAAAACTAACCTCCTTTCATAGCTATGCTTACTTCATTGTGGTGCTGCATTTCCAAAAAAACTGGCCTGATGTTTCTTAGATATTCTCTCTTCAATGACATCATATACAGCAAAGCAAATCTAAGTAATGACAAGAACCAAGAAATAAAAGAGGAAAAGTTTTCATTGTGCAAGTATACATTTAGCAAATAAATGTTTTTCAATGCAGTTATATTACCATTCATGAAAGATTTTTTTTTTTTTTTTTTAAACAGCTACACTTATGTGTTTTCATAGAAAAACTTTAAAGCTTAACTCAATGCTTTCTTCAATTTCTCTTCTCATCTTCATTGCCTTCCACAGATCTTAAACATACAACTGACTGCATATAATTAATGAAAAAATCCAAATGTTTCCTTTTTACGCAAGCTGGGGGTTAAAGACCTAAATGAAGCAATAAATCCTAAATTTTCGCACATCTACCTACTTATTAAACTATGCACTCTAGGATTAGCTGTCATCATTGCTGAAAGAGAAGAGAATAAAACAAGAGCTGACATGTGTCAACCAGCTTTAAATTAGTTGTTTAGCATTTGAGAAGGCACAGAGCAGACAAAAACAGGCCTGTGCCCCCCACCGCAGGCTACTCCTATCTGTCCACACCTTAATTTTTTAAAAAGAAAGAAAAAGAAACCCTTTTATTATGACCACAGTAGGTATCTCTATTTTCTCATTTACAGTGTTAAGGAATACATTATTATTTATGACAAAATTAACTTTTAGGAAACTAATGATATCTACACTTCAAGCTTGTCTTTAAGTACTAGCCTTAGGTGGCTGGATCAGATGCTTAATGATTTTTCCTGAGACTGCCCATCAATTGTCCACAATTAAATGAAAATGAAGCATATTTTCTGTTATCTGTTACAACACTGCTGTACTCAAATAGTAAAAGTGGCCTTCATCCAAATATTACTAAAAGTAAGATAAAAATTTAAAAAAATGGAAACGTATCCAACAGATTTCATATGTTACAATATCACTAAACAGATTAATACATTATATATAAGTGCAGGTGATAACAAAGAAAACGGCCAACTAAACCAAACAGTAATTTGATCAGCCAGTTAACTCTTCTGCAATTGAAATAGCAACCCAGTTTTCTTAATGAGAATATTTTTAATGAGAATGTAAGTTTGCAATTTAAACAAAAATTCTGAAGCTAGTGTAACATGAGAGTGAATACTAAGTAATACACTGATTACAACTTGCCATCTGCTATCCTGTCCAGGTATTGCATGACCTGGATATCTGAAAAGAGCGATTGTTATTCAACATTAAAACAACTGTGTGAAATCAAGAGACCAAGGAAGAATGGCAAAAATGTCTACAGCTATCAATTGAAATAGGTAGATAAAGCAAAAATAAACAAAGATGTATAACACGCAAAAACATGATATAAAACATTATTCTTGAAATACCACCACTCACCTTATAATGCATTTATAAGGCTCTTGCAGTCTTGAAATCAGACGTCTAAGCCACTACCCATGCCTCAGAAAAACAGGTTAAGCATACATTAAGCATACATTACAGGTTAAGCATTAAGCAGGTATTTGCCTCCAAGACAAATAATCATTCATAGCAATCAACGGTCATTCCAAAGAAATTTCTGCAACATTACTCTGTTATTACCGTAGCATGGCACAGTAATCCACTAAGGCGCTGTCCACACCAGCGTTCAGATCTTGCTTAAATAAATGTGCTCGAAGTGACCTATGCGTTTAAATTACGTTTTGTAGTGGCGCTACATTGACTTCAATAGAACGTTATATTTAACCTGTTGGGGTCCGAGGTTCATCCTTCATTGGATTCACGAAATATGAATCAGTTGGCTTTATTAGACCTGAACATTGTCCTCCTTGTGTTAAAAATCCTCCTGATACGGCAGATAAACTGCAAAGCATGTGTGTAATCTATGAAGAAATGTGAAAAAGAAAAGCTGGTACAACACCATATTACACGCTGGTCAACGAATATACGAGTCAGTGTTAGCAGTGAAGAGCGGCCTCTTGCCACCTTGATGTAAGCAAAGATACAAACAGAACTCGTGTATGTACTTACCTACCTGCATTAATAATCCATAGTAGCTAAAGTTACGTCATTAGCACAAACCTATAAAATTGTTTTGAATTCTCCATTATCATTATTTTGATTATAATGTGTGTGTGTGTGTGTGTATTTTATATATATGTGTATTATATACATACACACACATGTAATCATGGGACATATCCAGTCCTCCAGAATGTTAAATGAATGACATGTAAACCTAATACAGATGTTTTCCTTTGCGATCATCAGGATTTTGGCAGAAATTGACACCAAGAAAAAGCAGCCCGCAACGTTTTTTTGATGCCATCTGAACGCACACCTGACAAAATGCAAGTGGTGAAAGCTGCAATGAGCAGAAAAACACTCCCTGTTGAATCCGCACTCACCTGACGCTACAGACAGCAGAAAAATGAACAGTCCTGGCATCAATGTGGACAAGGCCTAAGTGTGTTGCACCGATTACCTCTGCCAGTAAGGATGAAGGTTTCAAAATATTCAAGATTGTCAAAAGGTATTGCTGTAACAGCTGGACTAAGAGACTAGATATAATAGGATATAATCCCTTCTGCAAAATAATAAATTCAGTAATTCCTAATCATGCAAACATAGTCCTGAAAATTCTGAGAATGATGTTAGAAGCAAATTTGTAAGACATCTTATCCTTCAAATTATTATTATACTGCATAGATATTCAGAGGAAAAAAGGCACAAAAACAACATTTCAATTAAGAAACAAATGTTTATTAAAATTATTACAAATTAAGAAAAACAACTCTCTTTAACATTCATTAGATTACAGAAAAGGTGCTAAAACAGACAAAACAAAACCCCTCAAAGGACACTCCTTACTGAAATAAAAAAGTACAGTGATTTTAAATTGGACATATATTTTATTATCCCATTTATTAAAAAAAAATCTTAACAGTTAATCTAGAAACAATATACAGTAGCATATTGAATGCATGATTGTACATGGTATTTTTAATGTTTAAATAATATTCAATAAATGTCTGTCAGTCACATGGTTCTTCATTTACCTGTAGTAGCTCTGGAATGAACAGCACACAAAATCAACATTAGGTTACCTCCGCACTTGGCGAACTAAACCGATACCAAGGTTGTCTTTCGGCTTACAGCTTACAGCTGCCGTATGTCTTTGTAGCACATAACTCCTCTGCTTTTGAGTCTTCTTTATTGCCTGTTTTCTAGAGGATTCTTCGGGCGGTGGGACATGGATAGGTTTCCAAGGAATGGGATTGCAGAAACTGGGAGCTGGATAGTAATTCTGATCATAGAAGCCTGCAATATGAAAAGAAAGGATTTATTAATTTTTTTCCTTCAACATACCGTTATCTCTACGTTCTGTAATTACAATTATCTTTAACTTTTCTCCATCATTGAATCTTAAACTGGCTCAATCTGCAGCAAAACAGACATGCTTTTGTGGTGGCTGTCAAGTCTAAGAATGTCACAAAATGAAATTTATGATTTGATGAAAGTCTAAAACCCATAATTTTGGAGATCAGAGCACAACTACACTGCATGGGATATGTTGCCTTTTTTGTTGCTGAAGTTTGGTGTCTGATGAGACCAAGATAGAACTTTTTGGCCTTAATTCTAAGCGGTATGTGTGGAGACAACCAGGCACTGCTCATCACTTGTCCAATACAGTCCCCACAGTGAAGCATGGCGGTGGCAGCATCATGCTGTGGGGGTGCTTTTCAGCTGCAGGGACAGGACGACTGGTTGCAATCGAGGGAAAGATGAATGCGGCCAAGTACAGGGATATGCTGGACAAAAACCTTCTCCAGAGTGCTAAGGACCTCAGACTGGGCCGAAGGTTTACCTTCCAACAAGACAATGACCCTAAGCACACAGCTAAAATAACGAAGGAGTGACTTCACAACAACTCTGTGACTGTTCTTGAATGGCCCAGCCAGAGCCCTGACATAAACCCAATTGAGCATCTCTGGAGAGACCTAAAAATGGCTGTCCACCAACATTTACCATCCAACCTAACAGAACTGGAGAGGATCTGCAAGGAGGAATGGCAGAGGATCCCCAAATCCAGGTGTGAAAAACTTGTTGCATCTTTCCCAAGAAGACTCATGGCTGTATTAGCTCAAAAGGGTGCTTCTACTAAATACTGAGCAAAGGGTCTGAATACTTAGGACCATGTGATATTTCAGTTTTTCTTTTTTAATAAACCTGCAACAATTTCAAAAATTCTTTTTTTTTGTCTGTCAATATGGGGTGCTGTGTGTACATTAATGAGGGAAAAAATTAATTGAAATGATTTTAGCAAATGGCTGCAATATAACAAAGAGTGAAAAATTGAAGGGGGTCTGAATACTTTCCGTACCCACTGTAATTTGGCACAGGAAAGCATGTTCAAAAGTGAAGCTTCTATATAAATAAAATAAAATATGTTTTTTGCGGTTTAAGATATTGGGCATCTGTGCAAACATATAAAACCTTAAAACTTACTGAATATATCCATTTTCGGGCCAAGAATGTTCCTGCGTATTGACCAGTGTCTTGAGATTAAACACATGCAGTAAAACAGCATATCCATGTGACTGAAGACTACAAGCACGTAGGGTATGGCTGGTGCCTATCCTGGCACGTCTGTTTCCACTTCTCCACACAATTTCTTCAAAACTATTTTTGATGCATGTATTTTACATAAATAAAAAGTTTAAATCAACTATCGAATAATGTGCAAGATGAATGTTTCTCTGGACAACATTGGACTTTAGTGTTGATGATGACTACTGCAATGATTTAATTCCCAGACTTATCAGGTTCAACTCTTCTGCTGGTAAGCTCAATGGTTTAGCATGTGCCTTTGTAGAAGTGTGATTTTAATCTAGTACTATCATGCATTAACCTTGGTCAAATTGTACTTGATCTATGGTGAAGAGTTTTGCTAACTAAATACAGGTAAAATTCCCTAATAACAAATATCTTTACAAGGAAATTTTCATTACAACGAAGTATTTTTATGGCCCCTACTGTTTCCCCATATGACACAAGTCTATAGAAATCTCATTACTACGAAATACATTCAGCAGATACCTTCATTACAACAAATTGCCCAAAAGACTTTAAAATGCCTGAATGAACCATTCCCATAGTAGTTAGTTCTGTGGTCGAAGCTCAGCTGTGCACAATAGAGCAACAAACAGAAACGTTAAAAAAAAAAAAAAAAAAAAAAAAAAAAGTAAACTTTCCTCGTATTGTTTGTGTATTTTTTTTTTTTTGCTGTTTTTGTTTTTGGTGGTTTTCAGTGATACCTTTTGCTTATTGCTCATCAACATTTGAAAAACATCCATTGGAATTTTACTCATTGTCATCTTCCTATAGAAACGGCAGACACGAAAAAATGATAACAGTTCATATTAGAAGGAAAAAAACTAACTTTTTGCAGCTCTCAATTGCGGCAAAAAGAAAAAAGACGTTTCCAATCAATTCGGAATTTCGCTATTGACACTGTCAACTTTCTTGAAAGACCGAGGAAAAAAAGAAGAAAAAATTCCAGGTTGCAAATGTATGTGAACTGCTGCATTTGAAGACATCGAAAAAGCCGTTTTATGTGGTTAAGTGATGCTCGTTCAAGCACGTTAATGCGGCATTCATTCAAGAAAATGCGAGGTTTCTAAACTCTCTTGGGACCTCCCCCAACTGGACAACACATCGAAGAGCATCCCGAAGTGCAATCACTGCGTCTGTGGAAGACTATTTATTTGTTGCCGGGGCAACAGCAGGCTCACAGCTCTGCTGCATCTCTCCGCCAAAGCAAACCCGATGGCTGATGCAAGGAACATTGTAAATACAGGGCACAGTATAACTTGGCCACGACCCTGCCTGACTGCTGTGTCTGTTTATAGGAGAGTTTGAAGCTGAATAAAGCTGGTTTTACTAAATTACTTTTGGGGTGCAAGACAGGGACTTATAGCGTGACCCTAATCTTTTAGGAATCGCTTCTGTGGCGCTTCACTGGAGCGTTGTGAGTCTTCTGTTGCCCTGCCCCAGCAATGGACAAAGAATCTTACACAGACACGGCAATTGTGCTTCGGGACGCACTTCAGCGTGGCGTTCCTGTTGGGTGGGGGGGATCCCAAAAGAGTTCAGAAACCTCACAATATGAAGAGGAAGAAAAGGATGATTTGCCTTTTGATTGATAACTGTGCTGCCCACAACATGCTTCCGCATTTAGATAATGTTCGCGTTGAATTCCTCCCACCCAATTGCACAGCAGTGCTTCAGCCATTGGGTTTGGGCATCATTCGCACCCTGAAAGTATATTATCGCAAGGAAATACTGAGAAAAATTCTCGTCCGCATAACCTGTAGGCAAGTTAAACAAAGCACTATACTGACAAATACAGAATCTCATTACAACAAAATTTTCATTACAACGAAATATTTTTTAGGTCTACTTTACCTGTAGTAGATGCATGCATTGGTAGGCTAAACTAACGACAGATTGTTGCCATTCTGTATTATTTATTTATTTTAATTGGTGTTCTGTGTTGGGTTTTCTTCATGTGTAAGCTTGTGAGCTTACAGGTGACCTCGGAGACATTTAAAGACCATTGCACCTTTACAATTCATGTAAAACTAGTTAACGTCCACCTTGCATATTGAGTTCAACGTATTTGTGCAGAGTTTGCTGGCAAATTATAATGAATAGTATGAGTCAATTGCCACAAGGCTTTTAGCTATTACACTACACTGCTTATCAAGATATCATTTGTCTGAGTCCCTAAAAGATGCTTCGAGAGGATAGTTTTGCTGAGAAAGAATGAAGTACATATGAAGCTATCAAACACACGGGTGGTTTACTGAAACGTATCAAGGACTACAATGTTCTTTTGTTGCTGTTGTGAATACCTGGATATTGATAAAAATAGACATAAAATTTTAAAAGGTTTAAAAAAAATGACCTAATATTCTTCAAAACCAATTAACTTGATAATTCATGAAACTTGCCAAAAGTATTTTTTTTCCCCACTTACCGCCAAAACTGACAAATGTTTCAAACACTTCCTCCATCTCGATTTATGAGATCAATTTAATTCCATTATTACAGCACACATCTGTTTGATGGTTACTGTACCACTTAATTTATTTTTAAGTCTAGATTATAATTTTAATTAAATTTTGCTCTGCAAACCATGGTTTTAAAGTGGTCTATAGCTATTAATCACTTAAAGGCAAGAGAGAAGTACAGGTCACGAGAGAAGTACAGATTCAAGACAGTAGGTTAACTTTTTCTTTAAAGGAATAAGAAAACACTAAATCATCTCAAATGGTGATGCATTTACTCTCCTGGTGTAGTTTTTGCTTAGATAAAGCATTAAAAAGCACAAACAATTCATAACATGTACCTCAGTTTTGGACTCGCTATATGATACATATTTGTCAACATTGTCGTAATTAACAAGTAAACAATTGCTAACAAAAAAGATGTTGATCTGGCTTGGGAATTAATCACATTTCTTACAGCATCACCAGTCAGTGCTGCCTGTAGTTGGCACATACATAGGGGATTGTCTCTGAAGTGCAGAGCCATAGCACTGCACCCAATTTAGGGTAGGATGCGAAAACAACTACCATTGTGACTGAAACCAAACAGTTGTCATGTTTGGGGTTTTGACTGCTTGCAGCAAGCTCAGTATACATCAGCATTGTTATGCCACCTAATAATCATGTTACCTAGTGATGTGCATTCTGATGTTCTTGAAACTGATTTGAATAATTTAGTTCACTTAATTAAAATGATCCAAGTTACACTGATTTGCAAACTATGATTCCAAGAATAATACCTCAGTTAACCTAGTAACTGGTATAAAAAGCCAGTGTTTACATTAGCATGTGTGTTCTGATAGCTAGCTCTACAGAAAATATTACTATGTACAATGAGGATGATAAAGTACATTTTTTGGTGCCGGGGAATAAAGCTGAAGCAAGATATCCTCGAGATTTTTGAAGCAAAATTTCCTGGAGATTATTAGAGCAAAGGATAAGAACAAAAATAGCTACTCAAGCACATGATTGTCCATCACTAGTATGAAGAAAACAAAAAACAAGAAAAACCATGTCAAATATCGTGAGGACAGAATTCTGACCTTTATACAAAACTGAAACAGGTCAGTAGCAATCAATTATTTATTAAATGGGTAAAACAAAAAAATGCAGCTTCTCCCAGGAAATTTTGTTAGACAATGGGCCTCAGTTATAGTGCTGATGGTTAATTGTTAGTATCAGAAGTACTATGTAATTAACTAAGTATTTTTCTGTACACAATATTTGTAGGTTTCTTTACCCTGGCTAATATTATTGGTAGTGTGCTGTAGTGATTAAGACTTTAGACCAGTGTTTCCCAACCTCGGTCCTGGGGGCACACTGTGGCTGCAGGTTTTTGTTCCAACCAGCTTCTGTTTTTAATTGGGCTCCTGGGATAAAAAAATGAACTGTTATTTCCCAAGTTCTGTTTTGGGAACAATAGAGAAATTAGAAAACTAAGTTTAGTAAAAAAAAAATAATATATATATTAAAATGTACCAAGCACTTATATGGGAATAATGTATTTTTTTCTTTTTAACAATATTTTCATCTTGATTTTCATTCTTCTTTTCTAGGTGCTCTAATTGTTTAATTAATCCATTATTTACTAATTAGTGGGTCTGATGCTAAAGTACTTGCAGCCTTTGATTATTGTGTTTGCCAGCGTGTCTACTGTGCTCAATTTTGTCATTATTACGATACAACAAAGGGGAAAAACTGCACAGAGAAATATAATAAAAATCGACAAATGAGAGAGTTAAGCATTTAAATATATAGCAAAAGCAGAAATATTTGTAAATGTCTTATAAATGTAAAAATCATGCTGCTGTGCTTTTCTAAATGTGTAGAATAAAAGAAAAATAATACCAGCTAATTAAATGAGATCAGTTGTTATCGATTATTATTACTGACTGTGAATGTGGTTGGAACCACAGCCACAGTGGGTCCCCAGGACCGAGGCTGGGAAACACTGCTTTAGACCTAGGACTTCAAACCCCGAGTTTGTGGGTTCAAATCCTGCTATTGACACTATGTGACCATGAGCAAGTCTGCCTGTGCTCCAATAGGAAAACCAAAAGAAATGTAACCAAATGCTTCCCAAATGTTGTAAGTCGCCTTAAATAAAAGCCTCAGTCAAATAAGTAATAATATTACCAGGTTACTGGAGCTACCTACTCTTAAACATACTACATACAATTGTCCATGAATAACACATTCCCTGCCACTGATCAATTCTAATGACTTGGGATTTGTTGATGGTCTTTACTTTACAGGTTACTTTACAGGTAAGTGCATTCTTCTGAATTTAAACGAGCACCCTTTAGAAATATGAAATATGAATACATATTATCATTATTATTAGATGTTTACAATTTTCATTTGTTTACGTCATCTACTCAAATGCAATATTTCTTTTAATGCTTTTCGTCAGTGGCATGTTGTCACCCTTTAAAGCCCGCAGAGGCAAATGTATATGCAAAGCACTGTCTGATGTGGACATTATGCCAGTATTTTATGTGTTACAATGATGTATTAATGTATAAATCAAGGAGAGCAGAACAATAGCTTTGAGCATCACAACACAGTTTCTGTGGCTTTCCCATTAAAAATTCATGATCCAAGACTGGTGCTGGGGTATTACATGATTTAAGCGCCACAATCAAAGAGGTCCCCTTTGGGGTTACTAGCAGAGTGTCTGGGGTCTGCAGGTAGAGGAAGCACAATAGATAACCATAATGACAGCCAGTATGCGAAAGACACTGCTAGAACGTATGTAAGAGTGCCAATAATCAAAAGCAAAAATTGAGAAGAACCGGCTCACTTTGAGCACAAATACAAAGAATTTCGGAGAGGGGCATTCCTGTTCAAAGTAAGCAGACGCACATGTAAATGTGAACAATATCAGCAGTTTCAAAATTCGTACACACAAATGTAGATTACAGTGGAGTGGCTTATGGGGGACTTGTTAAGTTCAAACTGAGGCTGTTAGTTCAGAAGTGTTATCAGGATATGTATGTAACATGGTCTTAACCAAAGAGCAGAAAGTGGTGGGGGGCTTCTTTAGTGGTTTCTTGCACATTCATGTAATAGTGTAACACTGATCAGGGGCTATGTTGTATATGATGGACAAAAGAATCAGGGTCTTATGACTACAATCATGTATATAATTTAGAAAATTATCAAGGGCTTAAGCCTCTGAGGTCCTACATTCCTCCTAATGCCACTGCATCGCTCCTGGCTGGGCTTGGACAGGATTACACCACTTCCACCTATCCTTTGCTTTTAACAAAGCAGCACCTAGCACCACCACTCATGGTGTATAGTGTGCTTGCTAACCATTAACCTTTTCATGTTCCTTGAACTTCACCAAACTTTCTCCTACATTTAAAAAATGACTTTAGATACTGAACGTGATCACATTTCTGGTTTTCTGTCCAAGACAACACTTCTTCAGTTGTTTGCCCACCCTATTGGTTACTGCTGATGTTCAGCCCGTGAATCACTTCTGCTCCATCCTACGTTTACATAAAGCATATTCTCTACACAACAGAGAACATATACACTAGCATAAATATCAGCAAAGAAAAACACACAGGTTGGCTAACTTTCTGTTGTGTGTAATGTCACCACATTTCAATCAAATCCGTCACAGCATTATTGAGATTTTGGGGTATTAAATTTTCCAATTTTGGGTTACCCTTAAATATTGATATATCGAAATATTCTTTCTTAGTGGAATCATACTGCCCTAGATGTATTATCCTGACAGATGTCAGCTTTTTAACTAAATGGGAAAAAATTGTTTTTGTCAGTCAACTTTGCATTTTATACTGTATATACAGATTACTGGTTAAAGTTTCCTTTTCAAGATAGCTGATTCTGTTAATCTGCTGCATTATTTTGAGACTGGGCAAGCCTTTTCAGCTTATTTGATATCCAAACTGTAATACTGAGGTGTCCTATGCTACTAGAATTTCTGTTGTGAAATGTCTTTTGTTTGTATTCAAAGCCATAACAAACAGATGCATTTGAATCGTTTTTGAAACACCAATCAATTGGTGATTCTAAATAATTCCAGCATGATTCTTAGGATCTGCTTGATGGGGTCCTGTTGTGAACTAGCCCATATTCCAGGATTTATTCCTGCCTTGTAACCAATGCTGCTGGGACAAGCAGTGGTCTCCAGCAACCTGGAATCAGATTAGGCAGTGTCACACATGTGTGATTGGGAGGCAGCTAGAGAGCCTAAATAATAGTAGTACCACGCCAGACCGGGGGTGGCGAGCTGCACTAACTTTCTGTCCTCTGCAGACTATTCACGGGAGATCCCACTAGGTGCCGGCACTATTGATGATGTCACTTCTCGTCCTGCCGCTGTGGATGATGTCACTCCCGATTGTGATGACATCACTTCCGGTTCTGGTCCAAATGACGCCACTTCCTGTCTCGGCCTTTAAAGCCACCATATTCTCAAAGTAAAGTCAGTTCTATTTTGGATTTCAACCTGAACACAACTCAAAAAAATACCCATTTGCAGACAGGACATATTATACGGGTGGCTGCCCCAAACCTTTAAAGGCTCTTGACTATCTTTGTTATAGCAGGTTATGGCAATTACAGCATTTCATATATTTTATTTTGTACAAAAATTGGAGCCACAAAAAAAACAATTGACAGCATTCAAAAATGCAAAGCTAATATTTTTCCTAGTCATACCACATTGTCTTTAAATAGATTCAAATACTTATACTGTAGTGACTTACAAAAGTACCCTTAAATAATTTTGTTTTGATGTATAACAAATCACAGAAGCTTGTTTTTAAATATTTTAATCATAACTTAATGATTTAAACTGAATCAGTATGCTTGAACCATTTTAACTTAATAAAAAGAAAACCCTGAGCCAAGTGAAGTTAAAAGCTTTCAGCCTTTGTTCCAAAAGACCACCCAAATTTTAAGGCGAGCTTATGATAGCATGATAGGTCATGCAAACATTTAATTTTTAACACATTTCTTCCTCTCAGGAACAATGTGTATTGATTTAGCATATTCAATTTAAACAAACATTGTACTGTAAAATGAAAGTAAAGTTCTAGTCAGTACCATACATGAACACTGTGAAAACAAAACCAAATGTTTATGCACATTTTAAAAATATATGCATTATAAATCAAACAATACAATATTTTCTAAGATTCTTTACATATATAGGTGATTCTTCACAATGCAGCCAATTTAGTTTCTGGCTGCTAAGACCAAAACAAAGACACAAATGAAAAAAGCTGAAGTTCTACCATCAGGTATCTCTTATTAAAAAATTAAACAACATCAGTACTGTGCCGTCTGGTGAGACACAATGAAACTTTCATGCAGGATTACACTGAAGATAACAAACTTAAAGCAATTTATGTTTACACTTTATGTCTGACCTCATAGTTTATATAAGAAATAGTAATAGTGCTGGCTTCATTTAGCAATTTTATACAACTGTGGCATGGTATAATATCTGGTTTGTTTCCATTGTACAAAAGTGTAGACAACATACCACGGATCTGTTTCCAATCAAAAAGAGGAGTGCTGGCAGCTGCTGACAGCATCAAACAAATACCATGAAAATATACTTACTGTATGCCAGAGTTCAGCAGGCAAAGCAAAGTATATTCATACATGTGGGTCATTTCCCTTTCACTGCCTTATTTTTCAGTTTTTCAAACTTATCTTTAAAACTTTAAAAAATGGCAGGTCAAGTGATCTAGAAACAACTGCAAGCATATCTGAATGGCAAATGAAGACTAAATTATTTTAATTACAGAATATAATAACAAGCAGTGAAATCTACTTTTAAAATCATAGCAACAGTTTACAAGATTAGAGAAAAAGCCTTGCTTAAAGGTTTTATAGTTATTCAATATTATGTTATTTACTTAAATGGGCAAATTGCCATGTACATGTACATTTTTGACACATTCTTTAGCTTCAAACAGGAAGATATAACAAAAGGGTAGCTCTTCATACATAATATAATAGAAACTAAATAGACAGATTGTCAGACAGCAGGCTTACTATTGACTCTCATTAGATTAATGATTTAGAAAACACCTGAACAGTATATTTCTAAACTATTTTTCAAAATAAATTTTATTTGCATTGTTGAGTTATTAGTCAATTATATCATTTCTTGCAAGTCTTTTACTCTTTTTTTAAATACTAAGGATATGGATGGATAAGGATATACATGGATAAAAAAAATTAGGTAGTGAATCTTAGGTAGTTATGTTGGATAGTTAGGTAGGTCTTTAAGATGCCCAGTAAACAAACCACTATTTTTTGTGGTGGTTCTGTAAAATCATTCAGATAGATTAGGAATACACATTACTTTGAAAATGGACAGTGTTCCACAATTCTGGGTCTGAAACCTGGCCTGGTCATGCTCTGTATGTGTCTGATATTTCTACTACATCCTACAATCATCTAGTAAGTTTAGCCTCTATAACTTGGCCCTGCATGAGGTAGTATTAGTGTAAGTATGAGGCTATTGTAATTTACATCTTCATCCATTCCCCATTCTCTCTTAGAGCCAATAATATCATATTAAACAGAAACAATTTAGAAATAAGGTTTAACGTATATCTAGTAATACATTAGGACACATCATCAGTGATGTTACCGGTGGTTAATAGGTGATTCGGTTCTTTAAACATCTGATATCCTCGCCTAGGTGACCCAGCCAGGGCTGAACAGCCCCAACTTGTGTCCCAGCAGTGTTAGTCCACGGGTCATTCATCCTTATCCAGAGCCATCCGGTGGCTTTCTTTGCAGCCTCTAAGGCTACCCTGATAGCTCTGCTCCTTACTACTCCTGTGATACCAAGCAGTATGTTACGCTTTGAAGAGCAAATGGCCAATAAATCCTCAACACCTGACTTCAATAGGGCACACCATGCTCCCCATTCTTTCCTGCAGCATTCTTGCATCAACTCCTTATACTTAATCTTTTTCCTCATTAGGAAGCTTTTCTAGGGTACTGTTAGTTCCATCATGACAACTTTGCATACAGCTTCTGTCAGTGGGACCATGTTTGGCCTCAATGCTGTCGTCACTTTGGTGTCTGGGAACTTGAGTTTTCTCCCCAAGTCAACTTTTAGCTGCTAATCTGAAGCAGATATACAGTAAGTAGGCCTCCTGGCACTCTCCCGTCTGAGATTTTCTTCTGCTTTAACAATTAGTGACTTGCCTGAACACTGACTTTTAATGTTGTCAATACCCAAGTAGACACATACTGCTACCACTTTTAATAGTTAAAGGGCCAGCAATAGTGTCCCACTGCCAGGGATGTTGGGCAGCTGCTGAGGATAATTTAAGATAATTTTTGTGTTCTTACATTATTGTTAAAAAATCATGAGGTTCCATGTACTGTACTTCAACAACTTTTTTTTCCAAACAGCAGAACACTACTTCAATGGATACTTCATCACAAAGATTTCACTGCTGTAGCCTTTATTTAAAAATACAACTTAAGTCTTACCATATTTTATAGTGGTCAAATCTGAGGAATAATAATCTCATTACATTGAGCCATCCATTAGTACTTAATTAAAAGGATGGCTGGAATTAAGAAGTGTCAGGTAATAAACCAGCTTAGAAAAGACAACTGTAGCAATTTAACTGGTATCCAACACATGGGTTGAAATTTAAATACAAAGCAAAGCTTGCATTCAAAAACAGATACACAGTACAGAAGGAGACTGGGTCTGTCACTGCTGCACAACAAGAGACAAAACAAAACGCTAAATGTAACACATACTAATTGATTCATAGTTACAGCTATTTTTCCCATGGTATAAACCTGTATGGAAATGTACTGCCAAGCTTCAGAAAGCATTTGATACTTAATAACAGACAAAATCCAGTTAAAACAGCTGGCCACAGCATTAAGAAACTCCTATAAGTGCAAATTTAAATACATTTCTTCCACTTCTAATTCCATCCATCCATTTTCCAACCCGTTGAATCCGAACACAGGGTCATGGGGGTCTGCTGGAGCCAATCCCAGCCAACACAGGGCACAAGGCAGGAACCAATCCCGGGCAGGGCGCCAACCCACCGCAGGACACACACACAAACACCCACACACCAAGCACACACTAGGGACAATTTAGAATCTCCAATCCACCTAACCTGCATGTCTTTGGACTGTGGGAGGAAACCAGAGTACCCGGAGGAAACCCACACAGAGACCCACGGGGAGAACATGCAAACTCCATGCAGGGAGGACCCGGGAAGCAAACCCGGGTCTCCTAACTGCGAGGCAGCAGTGCTACCACTGCGCCACCGTGTCGCCCGCACTTCTAATTTTGAACACAAAAAAAATAAAAAAAGTAGCCAACTGAGACATTTGAGGTTATATATAAATGTATTCATTAAAATTTGTAGATATTGACATTTCAACCAATTAGGAGGTGCCCTAGTGCGACTGCTGCTAGCAATATGCTGTCTTATGATGATTATTGGGTGGTGGGCACTTTAGCTTCCAAAAGACTGACCTCCACGTAGCATAAATACGTACCAAGAGACCGATTTTACCATTTCCTTATTAAAATCCAGTCTTTTTAGTTTCTTAATGTTTTGCAATGCCAAACAATAGAGAGCAATAACACTTTTCCTACATTAAATGAAAAAATGTAAAAGGCTTTGGCCCTCTAACACAAATATTAAACATCATATACTGTAATCATAAGATGCTAAAGACAAATAAGACAAATGAAGAAAATAGTCTATAGCAATAGAAAGCCCATATTTGAAATGATCTGCCTAACATTGCATATACTCCAACAGTCAAAGCGTTTCTTTATAAGCTCTGCCAATTAGGCTCTTCATATTACAGAAATGTCTTCGAATTATTTTTCATTACTGTGTCAATCACATTTTTAGATGTTGTTAATCCTTTTCCATTTTTTTTTTTTTTTTGTCTTTTTGGCTGTGGCACTTCGTTCAACTACTGCATTCACTAAAATCCTATTTCTAATCAAGGAATGAGATATTAGAATACCTGGAAATATTTAGCATCAAAAATGACACACTTAAAGCATCAGATAATTATATTATATTACAGCTATAGATTTCAACATGTTCCATATTTTGTGGGATGCATTGGAGAGTGGCAAGCTGACCTAGGTTAACTGGATATTAACTTTGTTTATTCTTTATTATTATTATTATTATTATTTATTTTACATTAGCCTTATACCTTTAACCAAGGAAACATGGCAGATGAGAGAAAAGGACAACTGAAAATATATTTATTACACTAAGAGTACAGGCGGGATAAATGATAAGTTCTGAGTCACACGGAAACTAAACTGGCAATTTTCTTGTGTAAAGTTGAAGGATTTAAATAGTAAACCACATTACTTGATATTCTAAAAGCAGTGAACATCACAGAGGTTTATCTTCCCAAAGAAGGCGGTTTGCTTGATTTTTTTTTCTCCTCTCCTGTATTGCTAGCTGGATCAATTTTCTGTTAGTGGAATTGTTTGTTAGCATGATTTCTATTACATTTTACGCTTGTAATTGCCACAATTGCTATTGCTTTAAATAGTATGGAATTATATTTTTAAAACCTACATAAATACAGTGCCATTCATAATGTTTGGGACAAAGACACATTTTTCCTTGATTTACCCCTCTGCTCCACAGTTTAAAGTTATAAATCAAATAATTCAGATGTGATTAAAGTGCACATGGCAGACTTTAATTTAAGTGTATATGCATGTACACACCATATAGAAATAACAACACTTTTTATGCATTGGTCCCCTCATTTCAAGGCACCATAATATTTGGGACAAAGCAATGTGAGGTACATTAAAGCAGCCATATTTAGTGTTTTGTTGCATATCCTTTGCATGCAGTGACTGCTTGAGGTCTGCGATTCATTGGTATCACCAGGTGTTGAGGGACTTCTCTGGTGATGCTCTGCCAAGCCTTTAATGCAGCCATCACCAGTTCCTGCTTGTTTCAGGGGGTTGTCCCATTAAGTTTTCTCGTCAGCATGTGGAATACATGCTTAATTGGACTTAAATCGGATGATTCGATTGGTCATTCAAGAATTTCCCATTTTCTAACTTTGAAAAACTCCTTGTTAGGAGTTTATTATCTTGTTGGAGGCTGAAGTGCTATCAAATGAGTTTGTAGGCATTTACTGGAACTTGAGCAGGTAAGATGTTTCTATATACCTCATAATTCATTGTGCAAATGTTGTCTGCAGTTACATCATCAATGAAGATAAGTGTGCCAGTACCTCAGGCAGCCATACATGCCAAAGCCATAACATCTCCACCACCATGTTTAACAGATGAAGTTACATGCTTTGGATCTTGGGCAGTTCCTTTTCGTCTCCACACACTGCTCTTTCCATCACTCTGGTACAGGTTCATCTTTGTCTTGTTTGCCCACAAGACCCTTTCCTGTAATTCTGCAGGCTTTTTAAGTACATTTTTGCAAACTGTAATCTGGCTATTCTGTTTTTGCAGCTAACTAGTGGTTTGCATCTTTCAGTGTGTCTTCTGTATTTCTGTTCATGAAGTCTTCTGTAGAAAGTAGTCTCTGACACAAACACATCTGCCTCCTGAAGACTGTTTCTGATCTGTCAGACAGGCATATGCGGCTTTTTCTTTACCATAGTGAGGAACCTTCTGTCATTAGAAGTGGAGGTCTTCTTTGGTCATACCAGTCCCTTTGAGATTACTAAGCTCACCAGTGCGTTCTCTTTTTAATGATATCTCAGAGAGATGATTTAAGTAATCAAGGTTTTACCAATGTCTCTAATGGTTTCATTTTTGTTTAACAGCATCATAATGACTTCTCTGACTTTCATTGGCAGAGCTCTTGTCCTCATGCTGAACAACGGCAACTACAGACCCCAAAGGGTAGAAGCAAGCCGATGTTTCTTATACCTGCACTAATAAAGCAATGAAATATACCTGAATCACCAAAGAGATGTGACACCAATTGTCCCGGGGGGGTGGAATAATGTAGAAAACGTATTGTGATTTCTGCATGTTGTGACAGAAATGTATGCAACCACCTTTAAATTAAAGTCAGCAATGTGCACTTTATTCATGTCTGAATTGTTTCATTTGTAATTGTAAACTGAGCAGAGGGGTAAATCACGTAAAAATGTCTCTTTCTCCCCAACATTATGGAGGTCACTGTATATGCTGTATTTTGTATTACTATCTAGCATTTACAAGGCGCTCTAAGCACATTGAACCAGCCCTCATAAAATAGTAAGGTTAATAAACTGAACTGAATATATTAAAAAAAAAAAATGCAACAGCCCCCACCCCTTAGCCTGAAGTACCTGTGGGTTTTCCATTGTAGTATCCACAAGGGCTTGATGCGGGGCGTGGTTTGTCCTTGGCACTTCTCAACCATTCCTTGAATTTTTTATCTGCCATCTCTCTCCTTTCTTTTAATTCTGCTTCCCTTTTTGCTGCTTCTTCCTACAATTATAAACATCAAATAAAAACACAGTCTTACTAGTTTTTGCTTTTACACTGATGGGAGCACATGGATTGTGCTATGTTTGGCCGGAGTCATTTTTAAAGCTTGAAGCATGGTGTCAGGTTTGCAGTAAGTGTTTGCTACGCTGGCTGTTGTTGAGAGTCCAAAAGTGAATTTCAGTTGGGCTTTGTAAAATGTTTCTGGAATTACAAACCCTATTGTGTATGTGTGAATATCTTTTTTCTTTTTTTATACATGCATGCAAGTACATTCATGAATGTGATCAAAAACAAAGTATTAGAGCATTATATGAAATTTGGAATTTAACACCTGGAATTGCACAAACTTGGCAAGCTGGGACATCCTGCCATAAATCATACTGTTTTGACACAGAGGTAGAGACAATATAAATAATACAGATCACTTTTACTAATAAAGACCACTTTTTAATTTTAACCAGTAAGCATTTTATTCTGTTAACGTCTACAATATAATACTAAATACCTTTTCACTTTGCTTTTTTACAATTTCTTCTTCCTTCTTTTTTTCAAGCCACAAACGATATTTTTCTTTTGCCCTTTCATCACATCGCCTCTTCTCTATCTCTTTTGCAGATATTTCCTCCAACATTTTAGTACGCTGTCTCTCTCTTTCTAATTTTTCCTTTAACAAAAACAGCAGAGCAGTGAATTTTAATTGCATGCTTCTACATATTAATCTGAAACACAAAGACAGGTAGAGTGTTCTAATTGCAAAGCATTCAGGATATTAGGTTTACAACTGCTAATAAACATTTACATCAGAGAACAGGGTCTCAGAAAAAGTTATAAATCAAAGGCTAAGATGTTAAAAACAAAAGCTGAACTCTCTTAAATCGATCAGAAAACCAATCCATTTCTTAGTACAAGCTGTTTGTCAAAAAATGTGTATAGCTTTACACCTTTACACCGTACATGTGTTTTACAAACCCTTAAAGGAATATTCCACCTAAAAATGACATTTTTATATGGTACTTACCCCCTTGCAGTATGTATTGGTTACCAAGAAAAACTTCTAATGTCATGTTTTTGTAGAAAGTGTGGAGAGATTTTGATAGAACGGGACCCAATAGTAACTACACAATGGTAACCGAACAAAGGCAAATGAAATGAAAAACCATCCATGGAAAAAAAAAAAAACAAACAATTCTCACATAACTCCTGTCACATAATCCACATATCCATTATCCATTCACATGCACAAAATGTGTAAACAGCATGCATTTTTTGCTGAAGTATTATTAATACCTGAGGTCATAAATATATTTCTAAAATCCACCTATCCCCGTCATTTATTGGTCAAGAATCCTTTCTTCACTTCAAACACAAAGTATTATTGGAATATGCCTTTCCTGTTTATCTTGTAATCTGAGTTTTCTGGAAGTAATGATAATGGACATGTGGATAATTCAACACAAGGTATGTCAGAATTTTTTAAAATTTTTTTCCATGGATGTTTTTTACATTGTTTGCCATGATCTAATGTTGGTCACAGAGTACTTGCAAACCACCTGTTCTAAGCAGTTCACTTGGAAACAGTGCTCAGTTTTAAACTAACTGTATCATTTTAACGTATAAACATTTTTAAGTTAAAGTTCTAAACTAATGAACATGTACAGAGCAATAACAGCCTGAACAACATTAAAGAAGAAGCTCTGTTCATACTAGTAAATTCTAACCATTCAAGTTGCTGGTCACTTCATGACTACAAATTATAACTGAGTATAAACTAAAGGCATTTTGCCTAGAATTTAATTTCAGAATTTAAACAAAAAAAAATTGAGTTTTCAGCATTAAATTATTATAAATAAAAAAAGTAAAATATTATTTGGTATCCTAAATTTAATATTACTGATGAGCAGAAACCAAAGGGGGCACTTGACGTCACTTCAGATAAAATCTGCTACAAAATCAAACCTATTACCTTGATAAAAAACTTTGTTAAAAGTAACAATTTTTCCATTCAATATGTCCACAGATTAAAACTGCAGATATGCCAGTTTAAGTTGACTTTACCAAACACACCTTCTCCATATCATATCAGTTCTCATCTTGTGCACCCCTAGGTTTAGTTTTTTTCAAGCATTTATTTAGGTTATGTTATCTTGACAATGCCACTACTCAGAACTTCACATGTTATCACCCTCAAACAAGTTTTTTCTTTTACCTCATGTCTTCTGAAATCATTGAACTACAAGTGAATCAAAGTAGAATAATGAATTTATTACAATGATATGTAAAGAACTTCTACTCTGACATATTAATTAAGGATTCATAGAAAAAAAATTCAGAAGCCATTAAAAATGAATCCTGCTAATGCTGTGGCTCGTATGTCTACATTTCATTGAGGATTTTCCAAAGGTAAGTCATTTGAATCAGGTCTAGTTATGTTAATCATGTATTTGAAAAGTTAACTGATGTTAGGCAAACTCAGTCAAATCTAGAAATAACGAGATTTGCAGGGATCACCCGATTATAGTTTTACCAACACAAAATCTTTTTTTTTGGCAAGTATCATAACTCTTGTCAGAGATGCACATGCCCAGCTGCAACAGAGATTGACAGATCGTGACATAAAAGGAGTAGCTCCCAAAACTAAACAGTGTATAATTTATTAAAGGATGCTGTCTTATAGTCGCATTAAAGCTTGGGTATAAGCACTTTAAAATGAAAACCGCGGAGTACATCTGTCCATCCAAAACAAAATCTGTATCTATATCCTCTGTATTTAAAACGTATGTATGTAGGTTTTTGCCAACAGCATCTTGAACCAAATAACCTGCTGCAAGATACTTAAAAATGTGTGCTCTTTTTCAATATTTTATAAGGTTTCTAAGAAAGCAATGAGAGAGGCTTATCACACATTAATGCAGTTTCCAAGTCTCTGCCAAAATTGTGAATTATCCTTTCAGGCTAAGCACAGCAGCTAATCCGACTGCACAAAACGAACAGGGAATATTGGACCAGTTCCCCAGTACCAAAGTCTGTTGATAGATACCTAAATCATAGCAACCAACTTGCTAAAATGACCTTCTGACACCATTAGCAACACAAAAGTACTACTCTTAAAATGTGCATACAGCAAATATCCTCACTGTCATTTCTTAGCAAAATAAGCCTGGACCTGCTTTGCATTAATATAAAAATAACTTTACTTCTACTGTTAAAAAACTTATATCACCCGATTATTTTTTTCTAAATCATTGTTTAAATCAGTGAGTGCTGCTGCCTCACAGTTAGGAGACCCGGGTTCGTTTCCCGGGTCCTCCCTGCGTGGAGTTTGCATGTTCTCCCCGTGTCTGCGTGGGTTTCCTCCAGGTACTCTGGTTTCCTCCCACAGTCCAAAGACATGCAGGTTATGTGCATTGGCGATTCTAAATTGTCCCTAGTGTGTGCTTAGCGTGTGTGTGCTTGCCCTGCGGTGGGCTGGCACCCTGCCCGGGGTTTGTTTCCTGCCTTGCGCCCTGTGTTTGCTGGGATTGGCTCCAGCAGACCATGTAGTTAGGATATAGTGGGTTGGATAATAGATGGATCGATTGTTTAATCATATACTATAATGTTAATGAGAGTTAATGCATCCCATAAAGACCAAAAAGGAGAGGGGTACACAACTGAACTTATACTGTAGGTTGCAAGATTATTACTTTTTACTTGTTCTCTCCTGAACAATCTTTACTTCTGTTTGAGCCTCACTCCATCATAAAAAGTCCTTCGGTTTATTGTTTACATTTCAGACTCTTGTGTCTTCTTTTCTTTACCAACGAAGACAAACACTACAATACATTTAACCGGGAGAAAACCAGTTCTTGAAGTGGGCTAGTATCCACACCGAAAGCAATCCTTTAAGATGTCTCCAAGCCATAACACTGGCTGTTATTTTGTTCCAAGCTAAAGAACAACGTGATACACTGTTACAGTTTTATTGTTTAGCTATGGCTTAGACAAAAAAAAAATGCTAAAATGCCTTAAGTGACTGTACTCCATTGGGCTCTTGAGCAAGGCCCTTAACCTGCAATTGCTCCGTCCTGGGTATGACGTTAATCTGCATCTAGCCCTGCATTTAGGCCCTCCAACCTGCAGGGGAAAACCTGGGGGTTGGTGGCAGAATTGGCACTCCAACCACCGTAAAAAAAACCTCACACTACTCCATTCCATCTAAACTAGTGTGGTGCTGAAGTGTCATCTGTTGCATGGCTGCACTTGGATCCTAATCTGGAATCCTGAGTTGGTTTGTCATGTGTTGGTGCAGCGATGCGTTGTATCAGCTGTGGCAGACAGCTGGGGGCTCATGCCCAGCCGGAACACCCAGAGGGTGGAGGGACCGGGAGAAGAGCAATATCTCCCCTGGAACACAAGAGGGTGGGTGTTGGGGCCATGGGAACAGAGCTTGGAAGCTCAAACTTGTGGGAGCGTGTGGCCACCACCACAGGGCGCATGGACATTTGCTAAGCCCTGGACTGCAGCACTTCCACCACACCAGGAAGTGCTGCAGAAAGGTCATCAGGGAGCACCAAGAGCACATCTGGGTGAACTATAAAAGGGGCTGCCTCACTCCATTCAGGGAGCCAGAGTCGAGAGCCAGAGGACAGAGCTTGCGAGTGGAGGAGTGAGGGTAGCAGAACAGAAGAAGTAAAGAAAAGGACTGAGGTATATTTGTGGTGATTTGTGCACTGTGTGATGTGCTGAAGTGCAAAAGAAGAAAATAAAAAGTTTGAATTCGTGTAAGTGTGCCTCTTGTGTCTCTGTGTCGGGTTAAGTGCTGGTATAGTGCCATCTATTGTCAAACAGTGTGTGCTCCTAACCTCTCCTCCTCTCTCTCGAACATTCAACAAGTGAAAAACATGAAAAGTAAAGCTTCAGTGAATAACTTCATTAAATGCACAAACCAGTGTGTTTCTTTGTGCCAGTCCCAAGCCCCGATAAATGGGTAGGGTTACGTCAGGAAGGGCATCCGGTGTAAAATTTTGCCAAATCAATATGCGGACAACAATACAAATTTCCATACCGGATTGGTCGAGCCCCAGGTTAACAACGACCGCCACCAGTACCCATAGCCAACAGGGTGCTGGCGGAAAATGGGCTACTGTTGACCGAAGAAGAAGAAGAAGGGGCAGACATGTCTGGAGGCAGGAGGAGAGGAGGGGGTAGGAACTTTGAATGTTGGCAGTATGACTGGTAAGGGGAGAGAGTTAGCAGATATGATGGAGAGAAGGAAAGTTGATATATTGTGCGTGCAAGAGACTAAATGGAAGGGAAGTAAGGCCAGGTTGATTGGAGGTGGATTCAAATTGTTTTATCATGCTGTGGATAGGAGGAGAAATGGAGTAGGGGTTATTCTGAAGGAACAGTATGTCAAGAGTGTTTTGGAGGTGAAAAGAGTGTCAGACACAGTAATGATTATGAAGCTGGAAATTGGAGGTGTGATGATGAATGTTATTATTGCATATGCTCCGCAAGTTGGGTGAGCAATTGATGAGAAAGAAGATTTTTGGAGTGAGCTTGATGAAATGATGAACAGTGTACCCAACAGACAGAAAGTGATGATTGGAGCAGATTTCAATGGACATGTTGATGAAGGGAACAGAGGAGACGAGGAGGTGATGGATAGGTATGGTGTCAAGGAGAGGAATGAAGAAGGTCAGAGGATAGTGGATTTTGCCAAAAGGATGAACATGGCTGTGGTGAATACATATTTTAAGAAGAGGGCGGAACATAGGGTTACGTACAAGAGTGGAGGAAGATGCACACAGGTAGATTACATTCTATGCAGAAGAGTCAATCTGAAGGAGATTGAAGACTGAAAAGTGGTGGCAGGGGAAAGTGTAGTTAAGCAGCATAGGATGGTGGTCTGTAGGATGATGTTGGGGATCAAGAAGACGAAGAGAGTGAGGGCAAAGCCATGGATCAAATGGTGGAAGTTGAAAAAGGAAGACTGCAAGGTTGAGTTTAGGGAGAAAGTGAGACAGGCACTGAGTGGTAGTGAAGAATTAGTTCGGAAACTACAGTAGATGTAGTAAGGGTGACAGCAAGAAGGGTCCTTGGTGTGACATCTGGACAGAGGAAGGAGGTAAAGGAAATCTGGTGGTGGAATGGGGAAGTATAGTTAAGTATACAGAGGAAGAGGATGGCAAAGAAAAAGTGGGATAATCAGAGAAAGTACAAGGAGATAAGGCACAAGGCAAAGAGAGAGGTGGTGAAGGTTAAAGAAAAGGCGTATGATGAGTTGTATGAGAGGTTTGACACTAAGCAGGGAGAAGAGGACCTGCACCGATTGGCTAGACAGAGGGACCGAGCTGGGAAAGATGTGCAGCAGGTTAGGGTAATAAAGAATAAAGATGGAAACGTACTCACAAGCAAGGAGTGTGTTGAGGAGATGGAAAGAATACTTTGAGAGGCTGATGAATGAAGAGAACAAGAGAGAGAAGAGGTTGGATGACGTGGAGATAGTGAATCAGGAAGTGCAACAGATTAGCAAGGAGGAAGTAAGGACAGCTATGAAGAGGATGAAGAATGGAAAAGCCATTGGTCCAGATGACATACCTGTGGAAACATGGAGGTGTTTAGGAGAGATGGCAGTGCAGTTTTTAACCAGATTGTTTAATGGAATCTTAGAAAGTGATAGGATGCCTGAGGAGCGGAGAAGAAGTGTACTGGTGCCAATATTTAAGAATAAGGGGGATGTGCAACACTGTAGTAACTAAAGGGGGATAAAATTGATCAGCCACAGCATGAAATTATGTGAAAGAGTAGTGGAAGCTAGGTTAAGAAGTGAGGTGATGATTAGTGAGCAGCAGTATGGTTTCATACCAAGAAAGAGCACCCCAGATGCGATGTGTGCTCTGAGGGTGTTGATGGAGAAGTTTAGAGAAGGCCAGTAGGAGCTGCATTGCGTCTTTGTGGACCTGGAGAAAGCATATGACATGGTGCCGCGAGAGGAGGTGTGGTATTGTATGAGGAAGTCAGGAGTGGCAGAGAAGTATGTTAGAGTTATACAGGATATGTACAAGGGAAGTGTGACTGTGGTGAGGTCTGCGGAAGAAGTGATGGATGCATTCAAGGTGGAGGTGGGATTACATCAGAGATTGTTATTTGCAATGGTGATGGACAGGTTGACAGACGAGATTAGACAGGATTCCCCGTGGACTATGATGTTTGCTGATGACATTATGATCTGTAGCGATAGTAGGGAGCAGGTTGAGGAGACCCTGGAGAGGTGGAGATATGCTCTAGAGACGAGAGGAATGAAGGTCAGTAGGAACAAGTCAGAATACATGTGTGTAAATGAGAGGAGGTTCAGTGGAATGGTGAGGATGCAAGGAGAAGAGTTGGCGAAGGTGGATGAATTTAAACACTTGGGATCAGCAGTACAGAATAATGGGGATTGTGGAAGAGAGGTGAAGAAGAGAGTGCTGGCAGGATGGAATGGGTGGAGAAGAGTGTCAGGAGTAATTTGTGACAGACGGATATCAGCAAGAGTGAAAGGGAAGGTCTACCGGACGGTAATGAGACCAGCTATGTTATATGGGTTGGAGATGGTGGCACTGACCAGAAAGCAGGAGACAGCTGGAGGTAGCAGAGTTAAAGATGCTAAAATTTGCACTGGGTGTGACGAGGATGGATAGGATTAGAAATGAGTACATTAGAGGATCAGGTCAAGTTGGACGTTTGGGAGACAAAGTCAGAGAGGTGAGATTGCGTTGGTTTGGACATGTGCAGAGGAGAGATGGTGAGTATATTGGGAGAAGGATGCTAAGGATAGAGCTGCCAGGCAAGAGAAAAAGAGCAAGGCCTAACAGAAGGTTTATGGATATGGTGAGAGAGGACATGCAGGTGATGGATGTAACAGAACAAGATGCAGAGGATAGAAAGATATGGAAGAAGATGATCCGCAGTGGCAACCCTAACGGGAGCAGCCAAAAGAAGAAGAAGACAGTTTCCTGTAAAATTGTGTTTCGCAGTGACCTTCAACAAAAGCCAAGGGCAGTCTCTAGGATAAGTAAGAATTAATCAAAGGCAGAAATGTTTTAGTCAATTGTTTGCAGCATGTTCAAGAGTAAGGAGCATCAGTGAACTAATAATATTAGCCCCATTAAAAAAAGAACCTACAAATATTGTTTATAATAAAGTACTGAGTTATTTGTATAGTAATTCTGAGACACCCAATTAACCAACAGCACTATAATGGAAAACCATTGTCTTAGAAAATTTCTTGGCGAAGCTGGGTAAAACAGGTACACACGCACATATAAATACACTGGACACAATATGAGGCACTGCTGCTAACTTTTAGTTGAGGATTTTATTGTCAAATCAATTAACTACAGCAATGTGTAGTAGTTTCGGCAAATAAAGGCAAATTTTATATCAGTTAATTTCTCTCTTTTAATACTACAATATTCATATTAAATGTCACAGAGGACATGGATTAAATAGGCATTCTGACCAGGAGGCCTTTATAAAGGAAGGATTGAAGGGGACTGCCTCTATGGGCAACATGCTTCCCCAACATGATATGTAGCAGCATCACTCAAATGGATCTCCCACATACACACCTCCGTGGCTGCATGAGAGATGTAGTCCCAATGAACGGCCCTACTGGGTTTCTGGGGAGCTACTGGAAGAGCTGCAGGGAAGTGTATTTCATGCTTAAAGATGGTTCCACCTGACCTAGAAAGCGTTTCTGGGGTGCAATATTGTGGCACTGAAAGTACTCGCAGGTCTGGCATATACAAAGCTTCTCCATATTGCCAAGGTAAGCTGAAGTTGGGAGAGGAGAAGACCAATGCACACCTTGATGGATTGGAGCAAAAGAAACAAAATATAGAAGGAGGATTGTTAATTGTAAAGAAGTCTGTGTGAAGTTATTTTGTTTAATAAAAATAAAGCTTTTAAACCTGGGACTTGTTTTTGTGGTTTCGGGGTCTGAAGTGCACCCTAATGTTCACAGAAGAAAAACCTTTTACAATACAAATATATTATACTGGCTTCACTGCCTCAATAGTGTGTGTTAAAATGGTCCTCCTGATTATATGGTTACAATGCACCTTCCAAAACAGACCTACTTTATGTCTTTACACCCTTATTTCACCATTTGATTAAACAAATAAATAAGCGCTAAACTATCTGGTGAAAATTTATAACCTGTTGATTCTTCCTTTGAAGCCATTCCTGTTGTTTTTCTTCAGCAAGAATTTTCTTCTTTTCTTTTTCCTCTGCCTCTTTAATTTGTTCCTGCTTTAATGTCATCGCCTAAAACAAACAGATTTAAAAACTGTACGTAAATGCTATATTCAAAAAGAGATGCAAAACACAAAATACTCTCAGGTTTTTAGCACAATTTTACAAACGTTAATCAGTCTGACATAATCTTTATTAGGTTACTGAAAAAAAAAGGATTTTGACAATCTAGCACCTTACATTATTTAAAACAAAAAGAAGAAAAAGTTGATTTTTAGGAATACTCAAGTATAGAGTCTACTAATTCACATTGAGAAACTACTACTTTATTTTGGAATAGGAGAATCGCTAGCCAAAGTCTTGCAGTGACGGCCAAAAATGAAATTGTTAAGATATATAATTTAAATCTTACAATTAAATAAATCCTGTAAATCAACTAACGTGTAGCATATTAAATCAAGACACATAACCCCTCCCCCTTTTGTGATTTTATATATTTTATTAGCATAGGGCTCATAAGACAGGCTAAAAAAAAATGTATTACACAAAAAATACTTAAACCTTCAGAATCAAGATAACAAAGCCTCAGTTAAACAGTGCTTATCTAGCCTCCACATGTTTAACCCTCTTACATCTCCACTGTTTATATGTGCTCTTCAACATTCATTACAAAGCTTACCTAAAACTGTCAATGTATACAATTTGTGTGCCGTTCTTTAATCTACTGAGTTAAATGTTTCGTATTAATTTTAACAGACAACTCTTACCACAAGCAAAAAAATCTAAATAAATGAACAACACAACCTAAAAATTCATGCTAGTAATTCAGATTTAAACTATGCCTTTGTTTGCTCATGTTACATTTACAGTTTTGCTTTTATAGTAGTTTGTCTACAGGGTATGTCAAAATTATCTTAAATAACAGCTGCTGCTTTAAGTACATTTTTTACCCAAGGTGAATAAAAAAGTGAAACTTTAACCATGACCACATACAAATGTGGCCTAATATAATTTATTAGCAGACTGGCAAAATAACTTTTTTTCATCAACATGAAAGCCCACAGACACTTTTGACGAAATAATATTTACAGTTACATGAGTATATTTCAGCAAAACTGTAAGATCTTTATAGTTCCAAATCTTATCAAAATCCACAGAACTTAAATGAACTTAAATGTAATTTGTTTACAGCTCCAATAGGAAAGAGCACCAGTAACTTGCTGAACTTCCACTTATTATCTTATCTGCTTAATGAAAAAAAGAAAAACTACCCTACTACAATAGAAATACTAGCTCACGTTATAATAAAAACACTTTTATAGCAGAATTTGGCAGAAAGAAGATAAAGACCCACAAGTACAAATTCACTCTTGCTCACCTAAAAACAGGATGAAACTTTAAAACATGGATTACACAAAGCATTACAGCCATTAAAGTCCAAAGAAAATCCTTCCCATTAAGCAAAAATATTTAAACCAAAATAAACTATACGGTAATGTCAAATTATTAAAAACTATTTTTTAGTATACTCAGTACCGTCCAATAAATATGAATGAGTGATTATTAGTAAAAATTAAAAAAAAAAGATAAAACCCTAACTTTGTTACTTTAGAATGCAAAAAAAGCAAAACAAAACCTTCACAGACCTGAAGCAGAATGAATCATGGTTCTACCTAAGTTTTAGGTCCCACATATACCACATAAACTAACTGCTACCTGTACATTCTGCTCTCTGCACCAGTTAACATTAACCATTACAAAGCAATTATAAATACAGTGTTTTAGAATATGCTATTCAATCCCTTAGAATATGCTGCCAATGCAACAAACCCTTGAAGTCTTATTTGTACTCTTAATCACACCCTAATATTTATACTTTCTCCAAAGTACACTATATTAATATACTGAATGAGTTTAGTATTGGGACCTTTTCAGATTTTTATACTGATAATACATTTGCATTCTTTGAACAACTGTGCATTAAACATACAGTCATATGAAAAAGTTTGGGAACCCCTCTAAGCCTGCATAATAATTTACTCTACTTTCAACAAAAAAATATAACAGTGGTATGTCTTTCATTTCCTAGGAACATCTGAGTACTGGGGCGTTTTCTGAACAAAGATTTTTAGTGAAGCAGTATTTAGTTGTATGAGATTCAATCAAATGTGAAAAACTGGCTGTGCAAAAATGTGGGTCCCCTTGTAATTTTGCTGATTTGAATGCATGTAACTGCTCAATAACAGGCCAAGAAAAATACAGGAGTGGCATATGTGCAGGATTGTGAGAATGGTTACAGACAACCCACAGATCACCTCCAAAGACCTGCAAGAACATCGTGCTGCAGATGGTGTATCTCTATATCGTTCTACAATTCAGCGCAATTTGCACAAAGAATATCTGTATGGCAGGGTGATGAGAAAGAAGCCCTTTCTGCACTACGCCACAAACAGTCGCTTGTTGTATGCCAATGCTCATTTAGACAAGCCAGATTCCTTTTGGACCAAAGTGCTTTGGAGTGATGAGACAAAAATTGTGTTATTTGGTCATAACAAAAAGCGCTTTGCATGGCAGAAGAAGCACACCGCATTCCAACACCTGCTACCTCCTGTCAAATTTGGTGGAGGTTCCATCATGCTGTGGGGCTGTGTGGCTAGTTCAGGGACTGGGGACCTTGTTAAAGTCAAGGGTCGGATGAATTCAACCCAATATCCACAAATTCTTCAGGATAATATTCAAGCATCAGTCACAAAGTTGAAGCTACGCAGGGGTTGTATATTCCAACAAGACAATGACCCAAAACACAGTTCGAAATCTACAAAGGCATTCATGCAGATGGAGAAGTACAATGCTCTGGAATGGCTGTCACAGTCCCCTGACTTGAATATCATCGAAAATCTATGGGATGATTTGAAGCAGGCTGTCCATGCTCGGCAGCCATCAAATTTAACTGAACTGGAGACATTTTGTATAGAAAAATGGTCAAAAATACCTCCATCCAGAATCCAGACACTTATCAAAGGCTATAAGAGGCGTCTAGAGGCCGTTATATTTGCGAAAGGAGGCTCAACTAAGTATTGATGTAATATCTCTGTTGGGGTGCCCAAATTTATGCACCTGTCTAATTTTGTTATGATGCATATTGCATATTGTCTGTTAATCCAATAAACTTAATGTCACTGCCGAAATACTACTGTTTCCATAAGGCATGTCATATATAAAAAGGAAGTTGCTACTTTGAAAGCTCAGCCAATGATAAACAAAAATCCAAAGAATTAAGAGGGGTTCCCAAACTTTTTCATATGACTGTATAACCTTTTACCAAAACATGTCTTTAACTATGTGGAAGTTAAAGATTTTGCTTAAAGAAACCTGGCTAACTGTCAATCACTGCCATCCGTGGTGTTATAAATAATATCAACAAAGTGTTCAAGAGTAGTCGACTATATGGATAACCATAAATTGACATTTTGGCATTACCATTCAGGTTTGTTGTATTTGTACTGAATTATATGTGTTGAAGGAGAAATCATGACATCTAAAAGAAATGCCAGCTATAGTAATATTTTAAACACAGCAGCACTGTTATGTGCAAAATCTGTAATACCATTTTTTTTTACTACTGGTTAGAGACTGAAACATTCTATTTCTCAGCTCAGAGACAGAAGAGCATGAACAACGTTCTATAACTTGCTTTTATTAGCCTAATTCAGAAATGTGATTCAACAATTGCAGAAAAACATATTAGGGCTAAATGCAAAATTGTCCCTCACATATGTAGAAGTCTTTATAGAACTAATGAACTATTAGGGCTGGGTATTGGCACTGATGTCCAGATTCGATTTGACTCTGATTCACAATGCCCAGATTCAATCCGATATCGATTTTACCTTGACTCAGCTACTGCACTGATATAATTGATGTGTTGGCTTTTTTAGAGATTACTTAACCATGTGTAGAGAACATTAATATGACAAATTTCAGTAAGGGTGTCTACTTAGTGACTGCGTAACATATGCATAAGCATGGAATGACATTTAAGAAGAAATACTTTATTACTAATGAACAGTGAATATTAGTATTTGCAAGATGTTGAACAAAATATCATTGCTCTTTTTAAAATACAGGTAGTCCCAAGGTTACGGGCATCTGACCTACGACTTACGAACAGGGCTGCAGCTGCAACGCATGCGCCTCAGTAACTGCCGCTCCGTCATCTTCGGCCTGGGGACGCTGCAAGCGGTGGCTGGACAGAGGCTGGAGGGGTGTGATTTCACTGCTCGCGCAGTGTAGTGTCCCTCGGGCGGCTCCCAGCAGCAAGCGGTGACCCGTGGTCCATAGTCACTGGGGCCACAGCTATTGCTCGTGCACAGGACAAAGGCTTGATGGGGCGGTTCGCTGTCTGCCCACTACGCCGCCGCAGCTACTGCTCCTGACTTGACACAGGCTGGATGGAGCAGAGGGGGGCGTTTCACTGCCCGCCCACCACAAACGGCCTTCCCGTTCATTCTTGGTGGGCGGCTGGTAATGATGCAAGCGGTGACCCGGTTGTGGCTGAACGGAGGCCATTGAGGGTGAACAGGGCGGCGGAGGTAGCATTGTAGGGTGGCTGCCTTTTGAATGGGGCGGTGGTGGGCAATTCACTACCCGCCTTTGGCCGCAATGTGTTTGTTCTTGGTGGACAGTCACTGCAGGCAGCATACTTTAGTGGAGGCGACTGTGTGGTGGGCGGGTAGTGAACTGCCCCTCGCCGCCCCCATTCATTCTCAATAGCAAGCCTGCTTGTACTGTTACGCACATAACAGGAAGTTGTCTCTTGTCAGTACATCAGATGTGTTGATGACGGGTGCCTTCCTGCTGTGATAGCGTGGACAGTGCTGTGCAGAAGAGCTCATCTTAACCTTTTGTCTTCACCCTTCAAGAATATCTCTTAAACACAAATCTGATGCAAGTGCTGGTGATACAGTAAAGAAGAGAAGAACCATCACCATTGAAAATAAAGTAGAAATAATAAAAAGGTCAGAGAGAGGTGAATCTCCATCATTCATTGGCAGAGCACTTGGTTATAGTCGGTCAACAATGGCATTTATTAAAATAATGTACCTGTTCCAACTTATTTACAAATTCAACTCAAGTACAAACCTACAGTCCCTATCTCGTACGTAACCCGGGGACTGCCTGTAAATAAATAAAAGCATTTTCATAGCACTGCATTCACTCAAAATTTACAATAATTAAACTAATATATGTATCGCCACATCAGAGTCCACACATATTATGGGGGATCCTTGTTTTAATACTATGCAATGGCATCTACTTTATAAAACATTTCTATCATCTTGCAAATAATATTCTAAAATAATCAAATATTGTTTCTGAAATGTTACCCAGTAATCTATTTATGTGTTATGAATCTCCATGTAGACACCCTTCAACTAAACTGCTAACCAAATGTATTCTCCTATTAGACATTTAAAATTAATTTTGTATTAGTTGAAATTAAAGATACAACGGGAAGACTCATGTCTTTCTATAATTCTACAAGTCACACATGTCCTTAGTGCTCATGTGTAGCAGTCATATTAATCAGTCTCAAAAATGTGTCTTCACAGTTCCTCCTCAGACTAAAAGTAAGCATTTTAAAACAAGGGTGTAGAGCTGGTGCTTGTTGACAGTGGCATTGGATGCATTTAATATAAAAGACAAACAGCCAAACATTGTGACTGATAATACTACTAATATGATCTGTACGGTACATCTTATGCAGTTACTTCACTTTGGCTGCTTTCAGCACACGTTCATTTTGGTATAGCAGGCTGGCCAGGTGAGGTGTGCTGTAAACTTTTTTCACCTCATCAGTACAGCTAGCCACGTGCTTAAAGAGAAGCAACGTTTATTGGACTTGCCAACACATAAACTTACAATTGATGTGGTCATACGATGCAGCAGCATATTGGAAATGCTAGAAAGGTTTTTGGAACAACAGCCAGTCAGCCACCTGAGCAGCTCTGCATACTGTATATGCAGTGAGGTTGCTCCCTGTGTGACCCAGCATGCAGCGCATGTTTTGTGCAAAACATCCGCCACAGGTGCCCAGTCATTTTAAATTTAGTGAGATGTGACTGTCATGTCGGAATCTCCTGCCTGGATGTTCAGCTGTCAAAAGTTAGCGCTGCTGGAGCTAAGGGGGGCGAGGTGCTGAGCTCAGTGGGATGTGCACATACATGGGTAGGGTTAGGATTTCAGACCTGTCCATGTAATGTTATCTGTGTTTGCATAGTTAGATGTCTGCACTCCGGCCACCTGAGGTTTGTCACCACCCCATCCCGCATCCCACAGAGAGTGCTACTCATAGTGAAGTGCCTTTTCCGTAGAAAGCCTCAACAGTCACATTAACGACATCTACTGGATTGAAGATAAGCAAAAATCTACATGCAGTAATCCAGCTGGATAGAGATTCATAAGATTGATCTTCAGGCTTTAAGAATCAATATCAAATTGTTTAAACAAAAAATAACGATTAATCATGTTGAGCCAGAGTATGAAGTCACTTCCCTGAAATCCATGACTAAGAAGGAAGAACAGCAATATGAAGAAATAGTAACACCATAAAAATTAAGCTTCATATTTAGACAAACCAGTTAATGGAGCTGCAAGATTAGATATACAGTAACTAGATCCATTCAAATGCATAAAAAAACCACACAAAATTCAATTGAACCTAAGCAGTCCACTGTTTGCTTTACCTTGTCAGAGCTTGAATTTCAGCACAGAAATTCCGAGATCATACATTTTATTTACAAATACTATATAGTATAAGCTTATACAGCAGGAAAATTTCTTTGGTCTTATTTCAGTTTTTGTCTTGAAAGAGGCTAGTTATTTTTTAGCTTCATTGAAACAAAAGTTGTTGTGAGCAAGTTGTATTACTGTAGTGGAATATTAGGGATAAGCATTTGATTAAGTTTGTATTTTAATATCAAAACATGGTAGGCAAAGAAAGAAAATTCAGTTGATGAGGTGTTTATTTTCAAAGGGAAGTGCCTGTGATGATTTCAATCAAAGTGAATATTTTTTTAGGCTGAATAAAACTCTGCTCACTCAAATATCAAACTTAGTCAGAATGCATACCTCTACAAGGTATCCTAATATTTTCAGAAACAGGCAACTATAGATAATCATACAATTTTCAGAAAACATACATGAATAAAGGTTGGTCGCTAATGAAATACATTCTCCCCAATCTGAAAGAAATATAGTCTAGCTCAACCCAGAATCGCAAAGTGAACAAAACTACAACAAAACTGAACTGCTGCAAATTGCCACTAAAGTGCAACTTAAGAAAAGGAGCTCCTTCTTGGTTTCTCAGTCACTCTTGACGGAGATCTCATCAGACCTTTTTCTAATGCAAGGAATCTTCTTGTCATTTTTTAATCCTCCCTTTCTTATTCCGTCCACATAAACCACATTAAGAAACTTTCCTGCTTTCACCTCTGTAACATATCCCGTGTACACACATTCCTCTCCTTCTCTAATGCTGAGAAACCTGTCCATGCTTTTATCACATCTCACATCGATTATTGTAACTCTTTACTGGCTCCAGCTGATTCAAAACTAGGTTATTATTTTAAAATTAGTTCAACAAGAACATGAAGACACAGTTGGAAAATCATTAAGAGAATTTTCACACAAACATCAGTACGTTTTTTTTTTTCAGACAGAGAACCACAGAAACATTGAATAAATTACCAAGTAGTGTGGTAGGGAGCTGGACGTTAGGGACCTTCCATTTTGGATAAATTATGTGAATAGAATTTGCTTTGTTAGGACAAATGGCCTGTTCCTGGGAAAAGTTTTCAAATGTTAGCATATTTCCATGTTACCATTACTGCATTTAATTTTACTAAAGATTGCATTTGAAAAATACTAAAATTGCAATGTTGATGGCTTTGCTTTTAAAAGTCCTGGTTCAGCCAATCACCTATAACCACCCTTTGGCCATGAAAAAAGTATAAAAACAAGAAATCTGATAGCACTGCAGCAAAGGCAGGTAGATTTGCTTATCGACTGATAAAAGTTGAGGCAGAATTTGGAGAAATTTTGAGCAAAAGAAAGAGAGGGTTGATCACAACAAGCCAAAAGGAGTGGACCAGGAAGGAAGACCACTAAACTAAAAGATTTATACTATAGTACAGGGGTATCAAACTCCAGTCCTGGAGGGCTATAGTGGCTGAAGGTTTACATTCCAGCCAGTTCCCAATTAGTAAGATTTACAGCCGCTAATGGACATACTTCTTCTGTCTTAACTCTTAGTTGTTTCGTTTTTCCTTAAATGGAAGGCAAACAATGAGATGCAAATCAGGGTGCACAAAGGTGCAAACTGAATCAAGATAGCTGGTCATCTGCTGACTTGCTTTGTATGACAACAACAACATCATTTATTTATGTTGTACACAAATGATGTAGCTCAAATTGCTTTACCAGATGAGGAAAGAAAAAAGTTCATAAAAAATAGAAATAGAAAAATAAGATTAGGCAATACTAAATAACAAAGACTAATAATAACTATAACATAACATTCTTAAACTCAGTAGGCTGTAGCATATTCAGGGACAATTAACATGAGAACAAGAAACATCATTTTCTTTCTGAGATTACAGGCACTCTCCAAGCATATCTTTTGTTCTACATAAGAAAAACATATCTATACTCAAAGCCGCGTATCAGTACACAGAGCTTCAACTGCTAGCAGAAAAATAACTTTTACATAGTAGCAAAAGTGCAAAATTCAATTAATGCCATATAGACTTCTGCCACTGACTAGCAAACACAGTCCTTCAGTAAATATCAAACAACCACACAAAATGGGAGGTGTTTATTTATAGGATTATTTATTAAGGCCACCATGTAGCCAAAGACTTGTTCCCTATACTGTATAAACAGAGAGGCTAATACTGCAAGATCCCTCACACCTTCAGAATCCCTGGTTCGACCCTTACCCTGTGTACTCTTTATGCTGTTTTTGAATGTTTTTACTGTGTCTGTCCCATCCCATGTTTAGACTTGAAAGGAATTTTTAAACAATATATACCTAATATTCATATGTTATTTTGTTTGTTGGCGTAAACAACTTTCCATACGTCTTTCACAGAAAAACAACACATATTACTGAAAATGTAAAACTTACTTTTAAGGTATCTAATTGCATTTCAATTCTTTCTTTCTGTGCCTTTTGAACAATCCATTGCTCCCAGGCAGTGAGTTTAAATTCTGATGATATCTGTCTCTCCTCTTCCAAATAGTTATTTACTCTGGACGAGACTCCTCTAAAATAAATGCAGAGTATTTAAAATGATGATTAATATGTGTGCTTTCAATTATAATGTATATACTGTATAATGTATTTTATAGATTAAAAAATTTACTGTGATTGAATAAAATTTCTAAGCATATCAGTTCTAAAAATACACAAAATTCCACATTACAACTGAATAAAAATAAGGTGATACTCAAATCTAAACGGAAGAACATCTGTTCTGTGTTTTTGTAATTTTTCTGTTATTAAAACTATTACCCTTCACGTTCTCCTCCTTGGAACTTTATAAAAATAATGTTGACTCTGTTTAACATTTTTGTACTCTACAACAATGAAACTTTGGCAAAATGTCAGTTAATTTCATGCCTACAGTATCAATTACAACAAGTTGCTAGCTTAATAACAACATTTATAAAAACTTATAACTGCTGCTGTTAGGAAAAGCAATGTTCGAAATATGTAAGAAATATAGGTTAACACAGAAGCAAGTAAAGATTAAACCATCACTGTATTCAACACAATAAACACGAAACAATATATATATATATACACACACATACATATACATATACACATTTTTATAACCAAACTTTGTTTTCTAATTTCTATAAAACAACAGTTCCCAAAACACAGAACTTGGGAAATAAAACATCACTGAATTAGCCCAGAAGTCCAATTAAAAACAGAAGCTGGTTGGAACAAAAACCTGCAGCCACAGTGTGCTCCCGGGACCGAGGTTAGGAAACACTGCTATGCTATACTACTTGTATACTCTTTATACTCTAGTCTTCACACTGTACAGTTTATTGATTTCTTTTATGATATACTAGTCTATAAATAAAAATGTAATATTTCTCATTAAAATCTGTATAAAATATTTTCTGCACTATAAGTATGTACACAATATGTAAAAACACTTTGTGGATAAAGTCACAAATATAACTTATATGAAAGCAGTAGCAGTATGTATATATGTATGCATTAAGATGAGTACTCCAGAAATTATGAATCATAAAGATGATAGAGCACTTGCAAAGATTTATAAAATAGAGTTTTGAAACAATAAGGCTGGTGTCAAAATATACTATTTAACAGATTTACATGGGAGCAATGAAAACCAAAATGATAAAGCAAAAGAACAAATGGTTTTAAAAATCAGCAGCACAGTTATGAAAAAGATTTGATATCCAACAACAAGCTGGTAAGAATGTCAAAATCCAAGGAATATGGTAAATGTTTAGTATAGACAATCACAAATGTATAAACCCTTATACAGAACTCTGAACTTATTAAATTACAGCAGCTCAAAATTGGAAGATTTAAAGGAATAACCTACCCAAAAATATTTTTTATATATTAATTACCCCATGTAGTTTGTAGTGATGGCCAAGAACATTTTTAATTTCATGTTATTGTGGAGAATAGACACAGCATCATTTCTGAACGACAGCATGTGGCGACCAATGACGGACAACAGCAAACAATATTAAAAAATGTTGCATAATGAATGAATCAGGGGAAGAAATCCTGTCAATTTTGATGGATGTTGGCCTGTGAGAAATGATTAGAGTAACAGTTTACCCTAGAAAGGAAGAAGTGGACTTTTCCTCTTATACCACTTAGGGACTTTGGAATAATTTCTTGATTGGTAAATATATTGATGGATTAGTACAGGTTTGTAAGTAATATGATATCTACTGGATATTAATTTGATAAATCAGGCTGATTATAAAATGAATGAATTCTATATACATAATTAGGGATTCCTTTTTGCATATTTATGATAAAGGCCAAATAGCTATAGAGTGTTTGTCAAGCATCCTACTTTTCATCTTTTGTACTTTAATCCAATGAAGATGGTGCTTTTACTAAAACAGCTTCAGATTTGTAGCTGGGCAAAGACTAGTGCAAACTTTAAGTTATTTACTTAACTTGGTTATTAACACCATTACCTTTTAACTTTCTTGTCACACTTTGCAGAAACATCATCTCCTGTGTCACTTTCTTCAAAGCTGTCGTGATAAATTGGTGAAAGCAATGACTCTGTTGAATCTCCTGTGGAGCCCAGATCACAAGTTCTCTGTCTAAGATCATCATAACTGCTGCTCTTCCTACAAGGAGTTGAAGTTGATCTTCTAGATCGCAAGTTGGTGAGCTGGGTTGGCGTATGAGACATTTCACGAGAGTTGGTGCGCTCGGTTGGTGTTCCAGACATTTAAATCTTTGAAGGCAAAATAACAATACAATTGGGATTAATAACATATCTATCTATCTAACAAACACAAAGTATGTAAAAGAAAAGGCACAGTTTATGCTAAAATAAAACAAAAGCCATATCAGACAATACAAGGCCCAAAAATCTGTAAATCAACAGTGTTAATGGGGTTGTCTTGTCAGCTTCATATACTCACAAATAACTATTTTACATTTGAGTTTATTTTTAACTGCTTTAATGTTCCAATTTACCAAGAGGTATAAAGCTAAATCAATATTCCAGAAAGCAGACTGAAAACAGCACATCAGAACCCAAAAGCAAGACTAATGTGAGCAAATCATCATCCTTTTGTAACAAAGACTGAAACAGATTTAAAGAAATATGCAGTGAATTCAGACAGCAAAGTAAAGTACTTTGTATGCCAGTAAAAAAAACAATACTTAAGCACTGTAACACAGCTAATAAAATCAACATGAAACAGTAAATAATATACATAACCAATATCATACATAGCATACATACTCTGTGATGCGATAAAAAGAGGGTGGACCAAGAACCAGTGGTACAATTTGCAAAAAACAGCAAGATTAGGTTGGGGCTGATAGCACATTGCCACACCCACCACACGACATTAACCACCACTACAATCTAGTGTAGTTACACTACCTGTACACTAACAGTGCTTTGTTGGGATGTTTACCAGCTGCAACAACACATGAACGTTTGACATTGGCCACATCATTGGCACTCAACAGAACATGTAATTCTACTGATATATTTTGATACATACTGGCTGTAAAGGTACAACTGCACAATAGTGCTGGGAATGATGCATCAAGCTGATTAAGAGTCACCACCCTGATTGACCTGATCACAGACAGGCTTGAAGTGCCATATCAGTGGATTGGCTGGCTAGTTGGTGCACCCTCAACAATCTTAATTTGAATTCCTTAATATACACAATACTTTCCAGTGTTTTAAAGAGACAATCTTCACCTTCTACACCCGTAGTTATAAATGGTGTTACTGTGAACAGGGCGGATTCATTTACATTTCTTGGCACAAGCATCACTAACACTCTGAACAGGGATGTAAACGTAATGGTCCTTATTAAAAAAGCTCAGTAGTGAACGTTTTTCCTCCATCAACTTAAAATGTTTACCTTGTCCCAATCACAGCTGGTACTGTTTTATAAAGCTTTATTGAAAGTATCATCACTTTCTTGTATGGTAGTGCATCTGCCCACTCAAAGATTGTGGTATATTATTTGGGCAGCAGAAAAAAAATGTAAGCCTGAAACTGGACTCCATCGAGGACTAGTATATATCACGGTTCATAAATGGCCAGAAGTATAATTAAAGACTATACTCATTCAGGCAAGCATCTCTTTCAGTCACTGGTCAATAAAGACAAGAACTACTGTACTACGGTAAATAAACCGTTTCTTTCCTACTGCAGTAACTATGATCAAACACAGTCACCAATTCATCTCTTGCTTTTCTTGACTTCTAAACTCCTCTATCTAAATTATGTTAATTTTGTGTTTATTTTATGAAGACTTACTTGATGTATTACTTGGAAGGAATGTGATTCTACATTACGATATTATATATATTTCTTTTTTGCACAATATAATTTTTTACCGCTACTGTATATAATGCGATGGCGTCAAGTATCGTATATTGTGTTGTTTAATTGCATTTATCTTGCTATGTGGATAAGAATGTAACACCAAGAGAAATTCCTAGCAATTATTTTGCCTGACAATAAAAATCAGAAGCTCATCTATACAGTAGATCCAGTGGAATAACACTGCGAGGGGGCTAGCAGATTATGTGACACATTTCCAGAATGCCTATATGAAAGGCGCCCACCATCCATAGATTACCGGGTTTCATCTTAGAACCATCTACAGGTAAACATTCCTTTAAATCCACCCTTTATATCGTTTGCAACTGACATACCTTCAATCTTCTTAATGTACCTAAATTCATGGCTCATTTTCAGCAGTAATTTCCACTTCACCCTTAAGGGTGGACATCTTCATATGGAAGTCCAGTGTTCAATATGAGTAACAGCACAATGCAGAAAATATTCTCAAAAAGCAATAAGCAACAGGTCATGCCATGTCCTTTGTTCTTCCTTCTGTATGACAATGTACCTGTCACTTAGAACACTGCCTCCCTACAGGCTCAGTTCCATAGTTTTTAGTAGGATGTGTCTCCCAACACTTTTAGTAGTTGCACCAAACAAAGCCAACTATAGGGCTGACCCCGTGGAATTTACCCACTATTAACACAACTCCGGAACAGTCTGTTATGGACTAATAAATCATATTCCAATTTATTTGTTTTTGAAATCATTTTTTACAAATCATTTGTCCTATATTTGTTATCATGCATTCATGACTACTGCTTATAATGTGCAACTGTTCCATTCCAACTCACTCAGTGAAAATAGAAGCCCATATCTGTTAATCTGCCTGAGTAATATTAATGGTAAGGTTTTGATAACTGACAAAGAACATGTACAATTTACAAATGTCACATGAACATGCCAGAAAAAGCAGCACTACTATCACACGTTCTTAACCAACCAAGCTGCACTATATAAAAGAAAGGAAAATAAACCAAAATTAAGATGGTTGCATCAGGCAAATAATGTAAAATTATGCAAATACAATGAATACGTAAAAAAATACGTAGTTATAAATGGTGTTACTGTGAACAGGGCGGATTCATTTACATTTCTTGGCACAAGCATCACTAACACTCTGAACAGGGATGTAAATGTAATGGTCCTTATTAAAAAAGCTCAGTAGTGAACGTTTTTCCTCCATCAACTTAAAATGTTTACCTTGTCCCAATCACAGCTGTCGTCATACAGTATGCAATAACAAGCAAACTCTGTATGTCCTCTATTTGGACAGGTGGATGTTGCGTGAACTACTATTTCAGAATGCTCAAAAATTCTTGGTTTTACTACAGCAATAACAATCTGTTTCTTCACTGGCAGGTCAGGTCACGACACAGCAAAATGTTTGCAGACACATAACTCTTTTGGAGTAGGCCTTTAAGTTGTTACAAAGAGAGGCAGAGCACACCATTCTTTCTTCTTTGCACATAGACCTGCTTTCCAGCAGCAGTAATCAAATAAACTGAGATGAACAATTCTAGGCATACATTTTTTGTACACTTTTTGTTTAATTTGAAATAGAAGTGCTCTGTCAGGTCATCATAAGAGTGAGAGATAAAGGAAGGAAAGAGATTGGAGTTGGAGAGAGAGAGAGAGAGTAGAGAGAGAACACATGTGCCCCTCAACCTCTCCCCCACCTCTCTCAAGGCATAACCCAGTCCAGAACATACATCCAACATAGCAAATTAAACAGATTTTTTCAGATCATTTGTAGCAGAACCCGTGCCAATATGACAAAACTTCAACAATAACTCAATAAAATCCTGAAATGCAGATTAAAACAAAGAGGCAAAGATGTAATAAAAGAAAGGGGACACTGGACTAACAAAAGTGTGTCTATTCAGGAGGGGTTGATGCTTCAGCAGCCTACTTAAAGAACGGGGAACCACAAGGGGCAACAACAACAAACAGCATTTTTGATAAGCAGATAACTCCATACGTAACAAATTATAAAATTAAGATACCCAATAATCATTTGCAACAGTCTCGAGGGATTTCCAGAATGAAGCAAGGAGGAACTTAGCAACAGGATTTCCTAAGCAGAGAACATCCCATTGGTAGAGTTCAGATTTAGCAAGGAAAAATTTTAAAAGATTGCAGTTTTAGGCAGTAGTGGAATATCAACAGAAAGGAAAGAAGACAAGCAGTAAGACACACACATCCAAAATGGGGCAGAACCAGAACGTGTGAAGAAAAGTACCTCGAACATCCAGTGGGCAAAAGTGACAAAGAGCATTGCACTTCAGGACCCAACAGATAGCACATACAGAGAGGAGGGTAAAGTCTCTGAAGGAACATTAATAATTAGAATTTCAGGAAAAGAGACATTATGGTCAACCAAGCAAGACGAGAAGATGAAGGAAAGAGGTCTTCAAGCCAAATTGAAGTTAGGGGGAGAGGCTTATAAGCCACAGAGTAGAATTGGTGACAGACTAGAAGTTTAAGTAGGGGAAAGAGCAAGACAGAGTGTCAAGAGATTGAGTGGGGAGAGACAGAGATAGAGATACCACATGTTCTTAACAAAGAAAAAGTTTTGCATAGTTAATAAAACCCCAGCACAGTAGCCCAATGAAAGCAATGCTGTCAGGCAAGTATGGACAAATACACTCAAACCCCAACTATCAAACAACTAAACACACAAAGTTAAATTAACAAGAGGTGAGAGGCCTTGGAAAATGCGAATACTACCTTACCCTAGGTTAGGCATGTGCCACAGCCATGATCAGCAAGTTAAAAATGTGGTAGCAGCTGTTATTACTGCGGTGACAAGCCAAATTGTTAGATATTTAAAGATTTCTTGGAATATTGTAAACAAGAAATGTATGTGAAAGTTACAGCTTCATTGCAGTTTCAATTCATTTTTGCAGAATCAGGTTTTCTTCTCTGTATTACCATAAGTGTTTGTTTTCTGCTTATTTCAGATAGGGTTTACTTTTCTGAATCTGTATTTTAGGGGAAATGTTGTTTTAAAACAAAATTTCCAAAACCCAACACAGTCAATGCTCACCTTTAATTACGAAAAGGAGAGTTGTAGCTTAATACAAGGGCTCATAAAATTGTGCTGCTGTTCAGATGACAAGACTTTTACTAGTGTGTGTGAGGTTTCCAAAAGAACGTGCTTTGGCGTCACTTCTTGTGCTGCATGACTGTTAAAGGGATAAATGGACCTGAAAGTAAAAATGTGCAGAAGGCATAGCTACATGCATACATTATAGTTCATTCTATCCTTAAGAAGAACTTGAGTGGTGCATTGCAATAAATATGCATCAACCTTAACACCACAAACAGCAATAATCATTTCTGCTTAACAACGCCTTTGACATAGCATACATGACTGAGCTTGGACTGCAGCACGCCACCATGATACCATTTCTTTATATCATTGCTGCTTGCTCATTTGGACATATTTAACAAAATAGTATTATGGAGATCCAAATACTCTTTTTATGACTTGAAGGGTGGCATGGTGGCGCAGTGGGTAGGGCTGCTACCTCGCAGTCAGGAGATCCGGGTTCGCTTCCCCGAGTCCTCCCTGCGTAGAGTTTGCATGTTCTTCCCGTATCTGCGTGGGTTTCCTCCGGGTGCTCCGGTTTCCTCTCACAGTCCAAAGACATGCAGGTTAGGTGCATTGGCAATTCGAAATTGTGCTGTGTGTGTGTGTGTGCGCCCTGCGTTGGGCTGACACCCTGCCTGGGGTTTGTTTCCTGCCATGTGCCCTGTGTTGGCTGGTATTGGCTCCAGCAGACCCCTGTGACCCTGTAGTTAGTATACAGCAGTTTGGATGATGGATGGATGACTTGAAGTTTTAATATACTGTACATTAACATAACATTCTCAAGCCCACATAATCCAACCGTTTGAATAATTAAGTAGATGTTCCTGCACACTCCTATGTTTACATAAACAGAAAATGGAACTCAAAGGTATGTTGTATACAGTATATCAGATAATTCTATTAAGACTACCATTACAAGGCATAACAAGTTAAGAGCTCATATTTTTAACAATGGGGTAAGAGGTAAAGTGACTTGCTCAGGGTCAGTGCAAGAGCCTAAAGTAAGGAGAGGCCCAGCAATTTTGCAGTTCATAGTTCAACTCCATAGCTGGTAGTTTATGCAGAGAGTATGAACATCTTTTTTAGTGAACACCATCCCCAAGTGGTTTTCAAGTACTGAGATACTGCATAGCTATCTACATGCTGCTTATTCTTTAAAAAGATACACAGCGGTGGTTATATGCAGTAATTGGTTTAAAACCACAAAAGCAATTTCATGATTGGACTATGGCAAAAACCTTGTGGATGGAGGTTCAAAGGTGTATTTACATTAAATGGCATAGGATTAAAATATACAACTTACTCCATAAAAAAATTTACCAAACAGGGTATATAAACTGAGAATATGAAAATGTGAGGTACAGTTTAGTATAAAATGATGCAAAAAGTATCATCACATTCAATACAAACAGTACTATACATGTGAAAAACACAGGTCAACAGATATTAAGTGAAAGAAACAATTATATATCCAGAAAATTATTATTTAACTGTCAACGGTTTACAAATAAACTATGAACTGATTAAAAAAGATAAAAGTCTGATATGTGATCGATGCAACTTTATGGGAGATGCACAGCGTTTTCTAAGAAGTGCACTAAGACTTAATTTGTTCAAAGTATCTTTTTTCAGTGGAATCCAGTCATCAATGGATCTGTACAACTTCCGGAGTGACATGAAAACACAGGTTCAAAATTCTTGCTGGGGTTTCAAGAAGCAGCTAAAAAAATGACATAATTTAAAACGATATTACAAACTCTGGACTTGATTATAATCTATTGTGATTAACTTTTATTAAAAAATATATGTACATATTAGATTATTGCACGTTTTTAAGTATCTGTACCAATCAAAATTCTTCGCACATTCGCTATAGAAAGCAACCTTGGTACACTAGTTTGATATTACCAATTTAGAAATGTAATTACAACGCACTCTACTGTATATGAAATCAGTATTGTAAAACTGAAAGTTGCGCATCGCCATCCAATCACTCCGACAATTCATTATTGATAACACAACGAAAAAACAACCCTGGAATACGTAGATGGCATGACTAATAATTCATGATTTTACAGCCAAAAAACCGACATAAAACTTCTTTATTTGCATAAACGTTTTACTTCCACTCTAGATAACATCCCCAAAACAACACTTTCCAGACAAAGAAAGGCAGGGTCGACTCACCCGATTTTAATGAACCCCCTAGACGATTTACAACATCAAAAAATAAAAATACATCGTTCAGATTTCCACTAGCCCCCTCAACGTCCCCGCACATTGCATTGTAAACGAACACTTCTCAACGTCCGTTTATTTTGAAAATGGCTGTATAACGCCTCCAGCTCCCATCAACCCTTGCGTTAAGCACGCCGTTGCTAACAGTGGACCAATGAGCACTTTCCGTCCTGCCATGGAAACGTTACGACGGCAACGCGAGACGCTTGTCAGGTAGGCACTGGCTTGCTTTAGTTGTTTTAGACGCACTTCAAGATCTAATACACCGATAAAATGTCGCTCGTTTACGATCGTTTTTAGGACAGAATAAGTATAGAAAAAATGATGAGATTCAAATCAATTTAATACTTGATTTTTTCACTTATTTACAACGGGCTGAAAGCTGTCCTTTTTGATGCCAATGCAGAACGAATAAATACATGCATGCACAATGTATGCATAAGGCTTGTTCTTACCTCCGTTTTAATAATTAAAGGAGGGAGTAACAACACGGAGGGAGTAACAACTATTATGGGAGGCTGCTAGTAGTATGCTTTCACACATGGCTACGAGAAAAGAGATGATCAGAAACGGATGTTCATTTTCTACCACAATATAGTAGACGTAACTGTTCGCAGAAACTAAAAGCGTGTCAGTCAGTACACGATGAAAGTACATTAGCAAGCATCCTCTCAGCATTAAGCCTTTAAGCACTGGAATGATAACCATTTAGCCTTTGATTTATTTTTTTCCTCCAGCGTCATATAAATCATACTACCTTTTCAGTGTTAAACTCAAAACTTCGACTTTGCTATTACGATTTTTGTTAGTCATTTTATGTGTTTTTCTGTTAAGCAACAGTGAAACTTGTGCTTTGAGTAGCTCAGATTTCTACCATTTAACTGGTCTTTGCAACTATTCTTTTCATTTTAATTTTTTATCCGCGTCCTTCTCCCAACAGATGAAGAGATACTGTACTGCTTAACAGCACATAGTAATCCACATATTATTATGCTTGAATTCGCTGGGGTGTTTTTGATTGAGTGATCTCAGTTTAGTTTGTACTAAATGTAATGTTTTGTATTTACACCAGAAAGAAGTTTTAATGATTTCACAATCTTACCGAGTCCTGGGCTCAAATCCTGTCTTGAGCATGGTCTTTGCGAAATATGCCTCTTTTATTTTGTTTCTTTGGGTTTTCTCTTAACTGTGAAATTTTATTTTATTCTATATTCTAAAGATGTGCTTGGTGGGCTAATTGGTGATTTTATGATGGCACAGATGACAGCATAAGTGGGAGTGAACACGACAATGGCCTGGTACTTGATTCTGGATTAGTTGCAGACTTATGCCGCATGGTACCAGGGTAGGCTGTTTCTCTTTCTCAGGCCTGTGTTGGAATAAATCGATTTGGATTTGAATCAGTGGATGACAGGCGCAGTTTTATCTCATCTCATCACAATTTTATCTCTTTTCTTCTCCACGTTTTCTGGATCACTTTCTTTATGTTGCTCCACCCTCCACATGAGAAATGATTTTTGGCCACTCCAACAAACAGGACAGCTTTTTAGACAGACTGTGAAATATAGAATTGTGGAATCATTATTTTCTTACTGTAACTAAATTACATTCTTCTTTCAAAGCAATTGGCTTTCTGGTAGCCTCCCAAAATAGTTTTGGCCCTCTCCCACTGCTTAAATGAGAAGGGAAAATCTTTCAGAGTTCTTTCAGTTTTAAAGAATAATTTTTTAAAGGATTGGTTCAGTATTTTTCAAGTCAGATGTATTTCTTCACAGTCATTGTATGTATTCATCTGCCACATGAAATTGTGTTCTCTAAGTTAAACTTTTTGTTTTTTAACATAGCCTGCTCTTGGGTTCAGTAATGGACTTGAAGGGTAATGGGGTCCCGATGTGAAAACAAAATCAATCAAACTTACTGAATAGGTTTATTCTTCCAAGCCAAAAGTGATATCAAGTATTGATCTGCTTCTTTAAATATATTGCAAAACAGCATATCCATGTTGATTTAGGAAGTATGAAAAACCATAATATTGTTGTGAGTTTCAGCCAATTTAAAAGGAGACTGTCTGTGTTCTTCACTTCATTCTTCATCTTCCTCTGCAAAACCATTCAGCCTGAGGGTGCAATATTCTTCAGTGTATACATTTTACTTCAGAAAGTTCCCCTTAGTCACTGCTGTTGACATTATTCTATCTTGATACTCAAATATGAATTGCTCTTTTTGTTCTGTAGATAACTAGACAATAATCACTGCAAAAAGCCACTCTTATGATTGCTCACAGTCTTTCTCTATCCAGAAGCTAATTTTGATATTTAGAATCAGAATCAGAAAACGTAATCAATCCCAAAATTACTTATAACTGTGCAAATAGACAAAGGAGCAATTAACATGAAGAGCAAATATAAAAAATAAACGTATCAAATAAAATAAAATATAAATATCAAAATAAACTACAATATATCATCTTTCACTATGCTTTACAGGAACATAATGAATTAAATATAATGAATACTGTACATCTGAGTCTTTTACAAAATCTCTAGTTTACTAAACAGTAATAGTACACTGAAGTGGAAGTATTTAACAAAATAATATTACACATATACGTGAAATATTGAACATTCTGAGAACCAAAGAGAGTTATTCACATGAGAAGCAACAGTCAAGTTATTGCACATCTAAGACATTGAAAAATGTTCTGGGAGGTCCATTAAGAGAGAACAGTTTATTGTGTAGATGAGTGACCAGAAGAGGAGTTAGGGAGTCTAATGGATGTGGGGAGGAAGGAGTTTCTGTGACTTTCTGTGGAGCACTTCATACCAGTCAGCCTACTGTTGAAAGCAGAAGGCTTCTCTGTCCAACCACAACACTACGAAGTGGGTGATTAGCATTTTCAATAATAGACTGAAGCCCAGACAACATTCTCCAACCTGCCACAGCTTCCAAGCTGTCCAATATCTTTTCTACCCCAGAGCTAGCCATTTGAATCAGTTTGTTAAGCCTTTTAATGTCTGCCACCTTCATGCTGCCCAACCAGCATGCCACACAGAATAAAATGGCACTGGCAACCATGCACTCATAGAATATCCACAGCATAGTGTTGCAGACCCTAAAGAATCTGAGTCCATGTTGGAAATACAGCCTACTTTGACCCTTCTTATATATGGTCAGTGAGTTCTTAGACCAGTCTTACTTATTTTAATATGCACCATCAGATATGTGGAGTCCTGAATGATCTCCCCAACCACACCCGTAATAGACAGGGGAGTAACTGGAGATCATGATCTTCTCAAATTCACCACCAGTTCTTTACTTTTACTGATGTTGAGTACAGCTGATTCAGCTCACACCAGTCAACAAAACTGTCCACTACCCTCCTATATTCCATCTAATCATCATGCTTGATACTTCCCACTACTGTATTGCAGAGTCATCAGAGAATTGCCCTCTGTATTGTAACTAAACTCTGTAGTGTGTACAAGGTGAAAAGGAATGGTAACAGAACTAACTGTCCCTTGTGGAGCACTAGTGTTCCACAGCAAAGTGTCAGATGCACAGCACTGTAGCTGCACATACTGTGGCCTTCCCGTCAGTCTATGATCCAAAATACTAAGGGAGCATCCACCTACATTGCAGATAGCTTACTTCCCAGTCTTGCTGGCTGGATGGTGTTAACAGCACATAAGAAATCAAAGAACATAATCTTAAGAGCTCCTTCTGGCTTGTATAAGAGTCCGTAGGCATGTTGCTGCAGGTAGATGATGGCATCTTCAACCCCAGTACCCTACTGGTAGGTAAATTGGAGGGGATCCAATACAGACCTAACCAGGGGGCAAAGTATTTCCAGGACCAGTCTGTCAAAGACTTTCATGATGTGTGCAGTGCCACTGACCTGTAATCAGATGGGGCACTAGGAACCGATACAGGAACCAGACAAGATGTTTTCCACAGCACTGGCACCTTATGAATACTCAGACTCATGCTGAAAATCCTTAGTAATACCCCACAGAGCTGTGAGGTTCAGCTCTTAAGCACCCATGGGCCGATACCATCAAGGCCCGCCACCTTGGAATAGTGGAGTCTATGTAGTTCTCTAATGAGTACTGTAGGTCTTCAGTAATGGAGATAGATGGTCTGCTTGTGTCAGTGCTGTAAACAAAAGATGGGTGGGGTGGAGGCGGGTTCAGCTAGTAAGGGAGGAGGAGGCAGTGATTTTACACACCACTTCCCCTTTAATGCATGGTGGGGGACGGAACAGTAGTCAAACGAGGCACTAATGGTGGTATCCAGGGGTGCATCGTCAGCTGCAGAGGTGGAGGTGCAGGGCAGGTTGGATGGAGGCATGTTGTCAGTCCTGTTTAAAAACTGTTTAAACTCATTGGACTTTTTTTCTGTCGCCCTTACTCCCCTGTGAGCTGGAATTAAAGCCAGTGATAGTCCTCATGCCCTTCCACATCCCTTTTGTGTTAATCTGCTGCTTCTTTTGCTCCAGCTTCTTCCTAAAGCTGTCCCTCCACTGTTTTATTTTAACAAACAGCTGCTTCTATACCCTCTTCACTGCCTCCCTGTCACTCAACCTAAATGTTCTCTTCTTCTCATTCAGAAGGACTTTAATGTCCTTGGTGAACCATGGCTTGTTAATAAGGGAAGCAGCATACAGATTTTAAAGGCACAGTATAGTCCACACAGAACTTAATGTATTCTGTGACACAGTCTGTGAGACCATCAATGTCCTCCAAATGATGCTCACAAAGAACATCCCAATCTGTTGCCTTGAAACAGTCCTGCAGAGTAGGCTGGCTTCCTTTGACCACCGTCTCATGGTCATGACAGCAGCTAACTGCCCCTTCACACGTGGTGCATAAAGGGGAAGGAAGTACACCAGGCTGTGGTCTGATTTACCCAGAGGTGGAATGGCTGTACAACTGTATGCCTCTTTAACATTAACATACTGTATATTAAATCCAGTGTTCTATTGTAACAACACTTCAAAAATACTGAACTTATCCTTTAAGAAACATGATATAGGATTGATACTATATGTAGGTAACCACTGGGACCTAGAGAAAGCTAACTGCCAATAGTAAGTGAACCGTACTTTATTTGCATTTAATCTCTTTTATTTTGGCTGGGAAAGAGCCTGACTGAAAACCAAAACTGACACTTTTCAAGCTTTGCACCATCGCACCACACTTTGCCAATCTTTACCCTAATTAATGAAGCCAAATAAAAGGGCAGGCTGAGTTATGGGACACCATCTGAACCCTCTGAAGGTAATAGCAAAGAAGAGAATTAAAACGGTGTGCCATTATGATGCTGTGCATCCTCTCTCTGACACACTAACACTGAGTACTTTCAGCCAATGAATTATTCAACAGAATTTGTGTCTGCCTCACAATTATGGGGTCATGTTGCTATTTCCCTTAACCTTTGATCTGTAACCTGTCCTAAGGCTGTTGCAAATGTGGTAAAAAAAACCATGCAGTCATTAAAGTTAACTGTATATTAACAGTGTCATACCTGGATGGAGGTGGTACCCCGCCGGGACGCCTGAGAAGACAGGAGGAGGGCTGGTGCCTCCTCCTGACCTCGAGGGGGCGACCGCCCTGGAGGCCTCGGGTACAGAGCTGGGAAGCTCGACCCTGCAGGGAACTGGGGTTACCGCCAGGGGGACCCCAATACCAGGAAGACCCTAGACCTCAGCACTTCCGGGTGTGGCGGGGGAAGAGAAAATGGGGACACCCGGAGTACTTGTAAGGAGACAGCTGGCACTTCCGCCACACTGGGGAGTGTCGGTGGGAGATTGCCGGGAACACACCTGGAGCACATCCGGGTGCTTATTTAAAGGGGCCGCCTCCCTGCAGAAGGGACAAGAGTCGGGTGGAAGAGTGACTAGGTCTGGAGAAGGCAGGAGGCGGTCTGAAGAAAAGAGAGAGAGAGAGAAAAGAGAAGAAGAAAGAGAAGGCATTGGATTGGCCTGGACTGAGGGGTATTGGGGATTGGTGAGCAGAACTGTAAAGAAGAGATGAAAAATAAACGTGTGTTGGGTGACTTGAGTGTGACAGCCTGTCTGTGTCCGGGGCAATGTTCACAACAGACACACTCTCTCTCTCATGTATATTTATATACTGTATATATTCATATTATTAGCAGTGTGGTCTGCTGCCTAAAGTAAAGGCTTTAAACCCCAAGGATTTTTGTTCAATCCATATCTCTTACTGACATTGCATAAATTGGGTGTTAGTCTGCTCTGAGGTAGACCGATATCCAGTTGATGGTTGGATTGTGCTTGCTGCTACACTGCTGCAAGGATCTGGCACTCTGCTAACCTGAAGCAGATCAGTCAGAATAGATGCTTTTTCTGATCTTTAAGTGTTTAAGGTAAAATTAAAAGTTTTAAATAATATGATTTGAAAAATTCGTACCCAAAATAGATTGCAATATGTTGTAAGAGTAGGATGGAAAACAGCCAGGCTAAACTGAAATCGGTTTAAGTCACTTAAAACATTGTTACAGAATGACTACTTTGGCAAAACAATATACTGTATTGTAGTGATGGATGGCACTGACTTCTCAGGAGGCTCTAATAATAATAATAATAATTCTTTGCATTTATATAGTGCTTTTCTCAGTACTCAAAGCGCTCCGCAAATGGCCCAACAGAGTAGAGTCTCTATTAGCATTTACGGGAATCAAACTGGCAACCTTCTGATTGCCAGTGCAGATCTCTAGCCTCAGAGCCACCACTCTGTGGTGCTGCAGCTAAAATTAAACAGTTATTTATGATTTAATTTATGTTGTATTTTAAAATAGTTCTTGTGTTTAATGCTAAGTTGTAGCTTTTGGTAATGGGAGTGTTTTATTAAAGTTTAAAGGGGAGGTTGGAGTTTGCCTGCCACTACTAACCGATGCTACCTGGTGTATGAGTCAGGGTATCAGGACTAAAGAAGTGTGCTGAAGTTGAGTATTGCCGTTTTGTAGTGATCACGTTACTTGAATATACAACTGTACCAGTATTAAAAGAAAAAGTTTTTTTATACATTGAGTGTGTCTATATGTCACAGTATTTTTTTAGCCATACCTTCAATTTTACAGTATATATATTCTCAGTGGCCAATTTATTAGGTACTAAGTAGGACCCCTTTTTGCACTAGAAAAGTGTAAATTCTTCCAGATTTAGATTTAACAAGGAGCTCTTAGGGATTTTGGTTGTACGGAATTTTTGGACACAAATACCGCAAACCTCCCATTCCAACTCATTTAACAGAGACTGTATTAAACTGAGACATGCAGACCAATTGAGTAAACTGAAGCCAATTTTTACTCTGGGAACCATCTTGAGATGATGTATGCTTTATGAAATGGCACGTTAATATTGCTTTTAAAAAAGAGTAGAGTGTGATCTTAAATTTACTGTACATAGCAAACAACAATGTTTAGGTTCACTATGGCATTCAGGTGGTGCTCAGTTGGTATTTAGAGGCTTAATATGTGCCAGCACAGCATTCACCACACCATTACACCACAACCACCAGTCTGTACTATTGCAACAAGACAATATGGATGCATGGCAGCCATACATTCTTACTGTATTTACTGTCTGCTCAAAAGAAAGTTTTAGCTTATTTTGTCATTCAGTTGCCCTCTCTACATGCTGAAATGCACTCTTGAGGATTACATTTTAGTAATACCACCCTGTTTATGCCAAATTTTAAACCTACTCTAAGTTACTTTTGTATTTCAGTTAGCTTGAATGAGTCTGACCATTATTCTCTGAGCTCTCACTAACAAGGTGATTTTGCCCACAGAATTGCCACTCCCTAGATGCTTTTGTTTAACCCACCATTTTCTGCAAACTCTAAAGACTGTAATGTATGGAAATAACAGATGAGTTGTTTCTGAAGTGCTGGAATCACCACATCTGCTATCAACACTTATACCCATGGTCAAAATCATTTAGATCACACATCTTGGTTGTTGGGATTTTTGAATTAAAAACAACTAAGCTTCTTAAAAATGTGAGGAAGCTATAATGTATACTGTACATTGAGCTACAGCCACATGATTGGCTATTTGGTGGAGCAGGCTATCTGTGTTAAACATGTGTCCCTAATAGACTGGTTGCTGAGTGTATAATGGATAACTTAAACTAATTCTGTGTTATGAGAGGCCAGAGCCCAACCCATCAACATGGAAGGCTGACAACAAGCTGGAATAAGATGGTAGTCCAGATTTAAATAAGTGCATAGAAACGTTAAAGTGCCTACAGATTTTGTCAGATTACTACCAAGATATATAAGTCACAATCTCCAACACAACATCATAAAAGCAAACAAAATGACAAAAATATTTTTTAAAAATTCTTTCAATCCTTCTTAATCCTATTATTAAGTAGTAGAGTTGGAGCCCATCCAACATTTTAATTCCTGTTTCATATTTAGCGTAACTTGCTTACCTTTAAATGCATTTTACATTATGACAACTGATGTAGGTCAAAAAAGACTGTCTACATTAAGTTTCAGATGATTACAAAAATCTTCTAATACCATCTGTCAAAGATGTTTATTTGTAAGAGAACAGATTTTCCTGTCTGTAAAATATGCAAGCTAGTAAAGTTGCCTTTTATTAAACTGAAATTTTACCTGCATCTAAGAAAAGGTCAGGTCCAGAATTTCTCTTTTAATAAGCAAAACTGGCATGACAGGTCTGTAGTTAACCGATAATTAGTTTTCCCAAATTGTACTTTCTCGTAAAAATGAGAATATTGAAAACAAAAAGCAAACTTATTCTGTAATGCCAGTTGTCTTCTCTTTCTTTTTGCCAACCCCAATTATTCTTTACATGTATTGTTCAAAAAAAGAAGGGAGATGTTGCACTAGTATTTGTCAAATTAACCTCTGATTTTTGTGAAGTTTTCTGGATTTCTCATTAACAAGCAATTGCGGCAACAATAACTTTCAGAAAGTTAAACATTTATTTAGCTCAAACAGTTTTTATATATATATACAGTACAGGCCAAAAGTTTGGACACACCTCCTCATTCAATGTGTTTTCTTTATTTTCATGAC
>JANRMT010062854.1:52583045-52603284 GCA_026402145.1 Polypterus bichir lapradei
GTCATGAAAATAAAGAAAACACATTGAATGAGGAGGTGTGTCCAAACTTTTGGCCTGTACTATATATATATATATATATATATATATGTATATATATACACACAATTCAGCCACAGGGGATACACAAACCATTGTGTTTCTTCATGCCGCTCCCAAGCCCGGATAAATGGGAAGGGTTACGTCAGGAAGGGCATCCAGTGTAAAATTTTGCCAAATCAATATGCGGACAGCAATACAAATTTCCATTACAAATGTATTAATACTATCACCAAAACACATGTCCTTCATATGCTGTGAAGCAAATAACATCCATTGCCTTTTTTCCATCCCGAACCTGAGCACCCAAAGATTCAGGATATTAAATAGAATATATCTATATCAAATAACTGGATTGACACTAAACAGACACCGGTTTTATGCATTTCTGTTACTGTATTGCATGTAGCCCACTCTTGGGTGTGTGTCCTGCATACTGTCCACCCAGGGCTGTTGAGATAATTATGGGCTCCCAGTGATCCTTATCTGGGCAGAATAAATATACCCCTCAGCACATGAAGGGTTAAATGTATACCCATCTGAGGTGGGTTGGCACCCTGCCCAGGATTGGTTCTTGCCCTGTGTTGGCTGGGATTGGCTCCAGCAGACCCCCGTGACCCTGTGTTCGGATTCAGTGGGTTGGAAAATGGATGGATGGATGGAAGTATACCCTTAACGTTTGTTTAGTTCCTTTCACTTGATTGCACACTATGCATGTGCTTAACCCGTTTCTTACTAGCTGTCATTAGATGACTAAAGGACATGCATGCATAATGATGGCGACCACAGAAGACAATACCTTTGCAAAATAATGCAGCAATCACTGTGAAATAACACAATTCTTTTGCAAAATAACAATCTTTTTTTTTTGACTAGTGCGAAGAAGCTCCTGTACTGTCATATCAATCAGCAGAAAGAAAAAACCTACAACACAATAAAAAGTAAAAACCTGTGGGGCACATAGTTAAGCAGTAGCTGAATTGAACCCTCCTCTTACTCTGCTTGGACTGGTATTGGTTGAGCTGTATTTGGGTCTTGTTTCATCTCCTGGTTTTCCAACAGTCAATACATATCCTACAGTCGTGGAGAAAAGTTTTGAGAATGACAAAAATATTAATTCTCACAAAGTTTTCTGCCTCCGTTTTTATGATAGAAATTTGCATATACTCCAGAATGTTATGAAGAGTGATCAGATGAATTGCAATTAATTGCAAAGTCCCTCTTTGCCATGAAAATGAACTTAATCCAAAAAAAAATATTTCCACTGCATTTCAGCAAGGAAACATGTGAAATCATCATTGCTTTGCACAAAAACGGCTTCACAGGCAGGGATATTGCTGCTAGTAAGATTAAACCTAAATCAACCTTTTATCAGATCATCATGAACTTCAAGGAGAGGGGTTCAATTGTTGTGAAGAAAGCTTCAGGGCACCCAAGAAAGACCAGCAAGAACCAGGACCGCCCTAAAGTCGATTCAGCTGTGGGTACAGGGCACCACCAGAGTGGAATGTACAACCTACCTGGAAAAGGGTCTCTCTTTGAACTGCCTTTCCCAAGGTTTCTTCCATTTTTTTCCCTACTAGGGTTTTTTTGGGGAGTTTTTCCTTATCTTTTTAGAGAGTCAAGGCTGGGGGGCTGTCAAGAGGCAGGGGCTGTTAAAGCCCATTGTGGCACTTCTTGTGTGATTTTGGGCTTTACAAAAATAAATTTTTGGATGGGTGTCAAGAAGGGCAGCAAGGAAGCCACTTCTCTTCATGAAAAACATCAGGGACAGACTGATATTCTGCAAAAGGTACAGGGATTGGACTGCTGAGGACTGGGGTAAAGTAATTTTCACTGATGAATCCCCTTTCCGATTGTTTGAGGCATGCAGAAAAAAGATTGTCTGGAGAAGAAAATCTGAGCGCTACCATCAGTCCTGTGTCTTGCCAACAGTAAAGCATCCTGAGACCATTCATATGTGAGTTGCTTCTCAGCCAAGGGAGTGGGCACACTCAAAATTTTGCTTAAGAACACAGCCATGAATAAAGAACAGTACAGAAACATCCTCTGAAAACAACTTCTCCCAACCATTCAAGAACAGTTTGGTGACAAACATGATGGAACACTGTGGCATAAGGCAAAAGTGATAACTAAGTGGCTCGGGAACAAAACATAGAAATTTTGGGTCCATGGCCGGGAAACTCCCCAGACCTTAATCCCATTGAGAACTTGTGGTCAATCCTCAAAAGGTGGGTGGACAAACAAAACCCCACAAATTCTGACAAACACCAAGCATTGATTATGCAAGAATGGGCTGCCATCAGTCAGGATTTGGCCAAGAAGTTGATAAAGAAGGGCCAACACTGCAAATATTGACTCTTTGCATAAACTTCATGTAATTATCAATAAAAGCCTTTGAAACGTTTGAAATGCTTGTGATTATACTTCAGTATACCATAAAACATCTTACAAAAAGATCTAAAAACACTGAAGCAGCAAACTTTGTGAAAATCAATACTTGTGTCATTCTCAAAACTTTTGGCCACGACTAAACATCACATAAAATAACATTCGCAAGCCTGATTAACACAATTCAGGGTCATGTCAGTTGGGCACAAGGTGGCCCCAGTCCAGTATCAGAACCCGCTCACTCACACACACTAACTAACTGGTTTTCAGGATTGTGGCATAAATTCCAGAATACCCTGAGCAAAACCACACATACAGAGGGAAAATGGACAAAATTCACATGAACAACAACTGGGAGCAGCATCTAGGATCCTGGATGTGTGAGGCAGCAGTGCTACCCACTGTGCCACATTAATGTGCGTAATGCTCTGCTATAACTAGCCTTTTCACCCTATGACTGGTAGTCATTTTCTTTATCTGAGATGGCTTGTGCTGCCTTGCTGTAGGTGGCAGGCATTGTAACTGCCTCTTTTACTAAGCTTGCTTATCAAGCCACTGTTTCTTTTGATCACCAAGCTACAAATATTGCATTTGTATAATTCCAAAGTCAAGCCATTCCACGTTCTGCTTGATCCATTCCTTGCGTGAATTACAATTTTGCATTTTAAGTGACGGTTGTTATTTTGAACTGGTTGATTAGTGGAGTTTGCACATCCTTCCCATTTCTTCCCACACGCCAATAGTAGAATAGCCAGCAGTTCTTATTCGGGCAAGTGTGCTACAATATAAATCAGACAGAGGTAGGTCACTACAGAAGAGGCAATGTTGCTATATAAGGCAGGCCAGCATGGCTATATGGTGTGGAAAGCTGGCCAAGGGCTGATGGGATTAGGACGAGGATTACAGTTACAGTAATCCCTCGCTACTTCGTGGATCACTTTTCGCGGATTCACGACTTCGCGGGGTTTTAAATATAGTAGTAGTATTTCCTAGTCTAAGAACAACAAAACAAGTTTGGTGACTAAGTGCGTTGTAACACGGGCTGTGATTGGTACATGGGAGGGAGACGACAAATCACAGCTTCCCGCTTTCTAATCGGGCCCGTGATTGGTGCTTTGACTAATGCCCAGATCCCACAGCATCTCCCCTTGTCTCTCTCGTGGCCATTTCGCTTCAAGCTTTCTCGCCGAGCGGTTTACTTTACACTGTACTGTGTGTGATTTTTTTGTGGTTTCTTTGTGTTGAACTTCGCTTCAATTTTCACCCCCTGCAATGGCTCCCAAACGCGCTCCGCCTACAAGTTGCTCTTCGACCGGAAAAAGAAGCAGCGGCAGCAACTGCCAATCACAATGTTTTTGCAGCCTCGCAAAAAAGAGCCAGTTCCTACTACTACTACGGATACACCTTCGAAAACCGTGGAAGAGGTGCCCCAGAAAATGTTAGGTAGGTCCCTGTTATTAATAGAGTAAAGGGTGGGTTGTAAACAGTACAGGGAGGGTTTATAAAACGTCCAAATACACGTTAAATAATTAAATAAATATGGTGTCCCTACTTCGCGGAAATTCAGTTATTGTGGCCGACCTTGGAACCTATCTCCCGCGATAAACAAGGGATTACTGTACCGAGATGTGGCAGCTCAGGAAGATGACTGGGGAGATGAACAGAGACAGGCAGTGGAATGAAAGGGTAAGGTGGAAGAGGATTGTTGAGGAAAATCATACTAACATTTTCAACCGGTTAACACATCTCCTCTAACCACTTTGGCCAAGATATACAGTGTTGTGGCTGTGCAGTGGCTGATGTAGCTTCATTGCCTGACCACTAGCCTGCCATCGGTTTTGTGCAGAGCTGCTCATTTTGCCCCTATGGTCTCTGCAGTTGAAACTGTTGGCCATGTAATGAGGATGTGAGTAGATAAATTAGTAAAGCAGGTGACAGAGGCTAGAGTAGAAGGACATAGAGGCAGAGGAAAACTTAGAATAAGCTACTGGGTCAATGTAATGGATTTGGGAAAAGAAGATAATAAAAGTATTGAAGAGATGAGGATTTGAGGAAGATGAGTCAAGTCTTGCATATGCCCAACAATGCAAGGCTAAAACTTATGGAGAGAGAAGAATGGGTTGCAGAAATGGACTGGCTCCTCATCCAGAGATGGTTCCAGTCTTGGGCCCTGTGCTTTCAGGATAGACTGCAGCACAGCAACCCTGAATTGAATTAAATGGCTTGGTGAGTGGTATAGATAAAGAAAAACGACTACCACTTTTTTACCCGAGAGTTCAGAAGGAAGACTCTGCAGGTTCCTTACACCACAATCATTTTAGGTGGGTAGCCCCCCAGCTTGCTTCCCTCATGTCTCTAGTACTTAGTTTGCAACTTTCTGTGTGCAGCAACCCTGTATATAACAATAAAAATATGTGAGCTTTTGTCCCCTCTGCATTTTGTTTTTTAATTATTTAGGTGGCATGCAATCAGAAAAGTAATGGCTGGCTCGTAATTTTCCAGGACCTTCAAACTTCTCAATTATTAATGCAGCATTCAGTTAAAAAAATAAACAGACGGAATCTTTCCTTTGTACATCGAAGCAAATAATAAAAACTTCTGAGCTGGTAGGAAGCTGGGCTGGGCTTATAAAAACATTACAAATGAGCGGGTAGCATTAACGCGGTAGCACTCTCTAACCACAGAGACCAGGCTGGAAAGTGTGCCCACAGCACCGGATAGCCACTCTGTATTTTAGCTCATAAAAAAGGCTGCGTCGTAGCACATATGGGCATGTGCTCCACACGCCTGCAAGTGCGGTCACAGAGAAGAGCATGACAGGCATCAGGCGAGTTGCCCAAGGGACGGAAGAGGATCAGAAAGCGTGACTGACAGACTTAGACAATGCTCGTACAGGGAGGGACACAATTCCTGTTTTGCATTCATCACTCATCTAAATTGTGAATGAATGCTTTGGCCTGAAGATATCCAGCAGAAACTTAGCAGCTTTTTTTTTTTTTTTTTGCAAAGATTGCAATACACAGGGCTTCTCTTTTCTGTTTTCGGCAAAAACAAAAAGCCAACAACCTCCATTTTCTTCTGTCTTAGAAGCAAATACCAAACACTACAGTTTCTTGTAGTCCTTTACTGTAAGAAGTGGGTGGCCTAACGTCAGACTAGTACAAACCTGGGTCCTCCTGTATGTAGAATTCGTACATCTGAGTTGGTTTTCTGTGACATCTCCAAAACTTTGTGTCTTAATTGACGATTTCCAATTGGCTCGGTGGGCATGGAGCTGGCACCCCCTCCTGGGCCGATTCCATGTCTTGTATCCAGTGCTGCCAGGATAGGGACTTACTATAAGTTAGGATAGGATAAGTTAGGTCACAGTAAACACCTCTGCCACTACCTATGCGCCTCGGCATATTTATAAATAGGATACACTATATTTTTGCAGGATTAGTTTGGCGGAAGCATTTTGCAAAACACTGCCTTGTCTGTCCTTGACAGGTTGGAGCACAACCCTTCCAAATTATCTTCTTTTTTTTTAATCCCTTTAATTATTAACAGAGACTGGCCAAGCCCAAAACATCAGACATTTTAAAAGAGGGGTGTGCATCAGCAACCACTTAAATGTTGGAAAGAAGCATAGAAAACTCTAAAAAAACCGTATGTGAAAAGCACTCTCCACACACAGCTACAAAGAGAGGGGCTTATCGTGTCAAATCGATAAATTGGCCTGGTTTTATGGCTTTTTTTTTTTTAATAAACAGCCTTGAAAAATAGGAAAGCTTATCTGATTGCGTGTGTGCACAGACAACTGTGCTGTATAAATAAGCCAACCTGTTGTCGTTGGTGATAAAGAATCGATTTGTGGCCTAGCAGAGAATATCTATGGCTTATAGTTTAGAACAGCTAAATTGACTCGGATTACACTGAAAAGCCACCGAACCCAAGCACAGCTACAACTGTAGTCAACATACAGCACAAGTACAGCAAGTTCAGCCACTGTCTTGGCCCTTTTTCTATTCACTCATCTCTACAGTGGACAGTATTCAGGCCCCTTTACTTTCTACACACCTTATTGTGTTGTAGGTTTAATTTTAAATGGATATTTTTTGCCATTTTTGCCTGTCAATCTACACTTAATAACCCATAATGACAAAGTGTCATTCAGAAAGGTTTGCAAATGTATTCAAAACCAAAAGTTGCCTTTGATTTCCGTCTGTAACTGCTGGTGTAAAGTTTAGGTGCGTACACTGTCAGATCTAAACACTGGCGTGACGAATTGCTCACATACTGAAGTGACTTTAGCAGCAGGTGGAAGTCCCATTTTACTTATGGTGCAGAGCAGTCTATTGGCTGTGAAGAAGCTGTCTGTTGCTACGGTCCTACCTTTGTCCAGTCTGATAGCGGTCACAGGACATCGCATCTTTGATTGCCGCTAGAACAAATAGTTCTGAGCAGGAATCAACTACAGCACTGCTCTTATGAAAAGAATGGAAATAAATACCATCAACTCAGAGAGGGGGAGGCAAGTTTGTTCTGCCACGTGAACATCGCTGAGAGAATAAAACTGAATAATAAAAAAAACAAGCACTAATTTTTACAAGTAGTCAAAATTTACACTGGGAGTTACAGACTGAAATCTGTTTGTTTTTATTATATTGTAGAAATAATAATAATAATAGCAGCTCACTACTCAAAACACAGAGCACCCAGTTTCAAACCCGGGACCTTCGTGTTATAAGGCGGCAGTTCTTACCTTTGCACCATTCAAGAATACGTAAAAACTCCCTGTCGATTGACATTTGAGCTTGAGTTTTTAACTCATTGACTGCCACATGCAAATCAAACACTTTTTTTTTCCTTTGGTTATACTCGTGAATAAAAGTGCATGTGTTTATTTGATATTTGGACTAAAGTCTTCACACATTATACACTTCACGTCGTTATTAGTATAACAAGGATAAAGTTTCTGCTTTAGGTATGTGTTCGGCATTTCTTGCCTCGCATTTCCTTTCAACCTACACTTACCCAGATCTTTGTAGACACTGAACACACGTGAAACACATGTATTCTAAATAACGACATACTGTATTATTTACCCTATACAACTTCAGGCACCTCACCCACAGATAAGGAGCCTTGGCTTGAGCTGGGAGAACTTTTTGCCTGAGTTGAGCTCCGTCAATGGGACAGCAGGCTGCTTGCTGCTTGTGCTGATCGACGCATCTACAAAACAAAAGACGCACATGGAGAGGTGCGAAAGGATTTAAGATGGGCTGGAAGTACAAGTTTTTTTATAGGCTTCAGGAATTTTAGTGTTAAAGTATTCAGACCCTTTGTTGTGCACTACAAATTGTGCTTAATTATTTACTTTAACTATCCTTGAAATGTGTCTAGAACTTTATTGGAGTCCACCTAAGGCAAACTGAACTGATTGGACATTGTTTAGAAAGGCACAAGCCACAATTCACACTGCATGTCAGGACAAAAACCAATCCAAGAAGGTCAAGGAACTCTCTGTAGACTGCCACAATCAACTTATGGCGAGGCAAGGGGAATGAGACCAATTCTATAATTTTTCAGTGTTCCCAAGAGCACAATGGACTCAATAATTGTGAAATGGATGATGCTTGGAACCACCAGGATTCTTCTTAGATTTGGCATTCTGGTCGGACTGAATATCTGGGGAGAGAGGTCCTTGGTCAGGGAGGTGAAAAAATAAATCCAGTGTTCATTCTAACCAAGCCATCCCCTATTGAGATGGGAGAACCTGCTGGACGGATTAACATTCATTGGCTGTCCGTTCTTATGCACACTGTTATGACTAATGACAAAATCAAACTGATCTATCTGAACAAGTCATGGATTAGTCGGACTGAGGCATATCACATTAGGCGACTCAGTTCACTGGAGCACACCACCAACTGCCTCTGGTTTGCTAAGATGATGCAAAGGAAGGCTACAACTGGAAGTTGCTGAAAAGGTTGCATAATATGACATGGCCTTTAGCATTAATGCCAGATTTATATGAGTATTTGTTTAACTAGGATAAAATGCTTGGTTTTGCATTTACATACAAAATACTTAAACAGATAATACATAGTTCTCCCTTTTCCCCTACAAGTTAACAGATACACAGAACGGCAAAGTATGTTCAGCTAGTGCAGGGGTCTCATACTCCAGTCCTGGAGGGCTGCAGTGGCTGCAGGTTTTCATTCTAACCCTTTTCTTAATTAGTGACCTGTTTTTGCTGCAAATTAACTTCTTTTGAATTAAATTTAATTGACTTGCTCTTGAAGACTCAGACCCCTTAATTGTTTCTTTTTCCTTAATTAGTAGCCAAACAATAATGAGATACAAAATGAGTAAAGAAAAAATGAACAATTTTGAAAATGTTTGCTATTGCACAATGTGAGCAGCAACAAGCCATGGAATTAAAGAATGGGTTTATTTAACAAGCCTTGGCACCTAATTAACTGGTTGGAGTGAAATTGGTTGGAGTTTGAGGCCCTGACTTAGGTGGTCTTCTGTTGGCTAACTCACTTCACATTTCATGTCTGTTTAAGGAAAGAAATGAAGCAATTCAGAGGAACAAAGAAGAAATTCAGGGGAACAAATCTTAAAAAACAAGTCAATTAAAATTAATTCAAAAGAAGTTAATTAGCAGCAAAAACAGGTCACTAATTAAGAAAAGGGTTAGAATGAAAACATGCAGCCACTGTGGCCCTCCAGGACTGGAGTTTGAGACCACTGGGCCAGTGTATGTAGACAAAGTTTTCTAACCACGTGTACTATTGTGCATGGTCTTGATCCTAGTAATTTAGTTGTTAAAGTAGTCACAAACATACAGAACCCTAAAACTGTTACCTTCATACACAAGAAGTGGTATTTTTGTGGGTGATGTTTCTCTTCATTTGGTGTGAATTGTTTTTACTTCAAATTTCAAAGTTTTCATTTGAATTAGTTTGATTACATCTTGCCTGAAGGGGCCCCGAGTTGCCTCGAAAGCTTGCATATTGTAATCTTTTTAGTTGGCCAATAAAAGGTGTCATTTTGCTTGCTTTCTCACTACATTCTTAATGGCTGACACAGTACAACACCCTAGTACTAAAGTTTTAAAAACAAACACACCTGGACTGGCATTGTTTGTGCTACCACATCACACATAACGCTTAAACCTAACCGTTACAAGTACTTGCAGAATTTTGGAAACCTTGAAGCTACCATATGAAGATACAAAGACAACTTTTCCGATTCAGTGGCATTTGAACTGGACCCAGCCATAAAGTAAATTTGCAAGTTAGCTCTCTGGGATTTGTCACCCTTGCCAAAGTGAAGAGTCAGGGTGTTTGTCAGCTGGGTTTTCTTTTCATGATTCTGTGTTGACTCTCCTGTTCTTTTATTCAAGCAGTTAATGTTGATCAGACATGTTCTTGTTGCTATTGCCCGTTAGACATTGCACAGTTCAAATTTAGTTTTGACATCCATGCACAAAACATTGCACCAGGCATTGGGGATTAAACACACATGAAGAGTGGCATGATGAGATCTCTCATTTTCGTGAAGGAAATATGAAATGCCACACAGACAATCTTCAAATCAGACATGCAAGACAATCACATTACTGACCCTCTATGTCAATTAGTCAACAGGATGGAGTGAGAAGTCAAGCAAAATGACACCTTATATGCAAGCTTTCAAGGCAACTCAGGCCCCTTCTTCAGGTGGAAGAAACTGGCACACTTGGACAGAGGCATCTTCTTCTTAATGAAATGCAAAAAGGAAAATCTTATCCCGAAAGGCATCATGATAAGGTATCCAACCAATACACACTTATAATAACCGGTCAACTGGATGGCAAATTTAATCAGCTCACTCCAAGAAAATGCTCTTCTTTACCAAACAGACATCCCCCAAATGTTGAACAGTCAAGCTTTGCAATGATGCGATAGCCCTTCTCAAATAACCTTTACGTCTTTCCAACTTCTTTTTAACTTGCAATTAACAGCACTAGGGAATCAAATGACAATCAAATGGACAGAAGCAACAGACACAATACATTTTAAAGCATTTTCTTTATATGAATGGTTTGGTTTACAGAATTACAGTATACATTACATACATCCCTCACACATTCAGTATAAACTACAGCTTGTATTAGAAAAGAAGTCGACATTTCTCTCCCAAATCCACCCCATTCCCCTTATCCCAGTAATATACAGCCAGATCTATTTACAAATCAACAACAAACCGGGAGAGAAAGGTAGAACTGATCACATCCTGATTCTGGTAGCCACTACAGTTGAGGAGGTAGCTTCCATCGAAATACGCAGTCTCCCACGCGGCGGGTTTCTTGCGCTTGTTTTACTATCCAATAATTTACAACTTTCACACATAAATGCACTCGTGTGCACACATTTACACAAAAAAAAATTAGGAATTTTATGGACACTTATGTACAGTTCAGACATTAAACTGATACGGTTGCATGGCTCCACTGTTCTGAAGGAATGTCTGGAGAGGATGGCAGCTAGTCTGTTTCTCAGAAATGTAGCTGAAACTGTCAAGTGGCACTTAACTGAACAGGTGGTTTAAAGAAAAAAAAATCCACCTGGTATAGCTTGATACATGCAAATATAAGCCATTCGAATCTTGGGTTGTCCGCGTGGAGACTTCTAATAATATGCTCTAGGATCAACGTGGCTGCTGGAGCACAGGAGTCCAAACTCAGGAAGTTCGTGACATGACTTTTTTTTTTTTTTTTTTTTAAATCCCCTACAAATCTATTTAGCAGGCCTGGCACACAAAATAATTTTTTGTGGTGATCAATGTTGGGGAATTCTGCCCAAAGATTCTGGTATCACCTTTATATTCTTGCATTCAAAGAGCTGCACTGCAGCTTTTATTAACTTTTTTGTCCTACTAGGGCTATTGTGCCTGTTGCAAAAACATCACTGCACATACATACAGGACAAAACATTGTAATGGAGTTGACATTTCAATGTTAAGTTTGACCGATTAACCTGTTGTAGGCATCCTTAAACCTAATTTGCCCACATCTGTTGTCTGACAGACTGATGTCTGTCACTTTCATAATACATGAACAGATCGGACTGACTGCAATCAAATCTGGCACAACCCTTACACACCAGAACTTGACCGCTTTTGAACAAAATCAGTTCACAGGAACTTTCAATTTTCCCTTTTACCCTGATAGACCTCAAATATTTCCTTTTTTTCAAAAAACAAAAGGTTTGTAAGTTTTCATTCTGACTATTTTCAATGTTTTCAATCATTTCCAGTGCACCTTCCATTTTACTTTTGTCGCAGGGAAATGTATTTGCAGTCTGTGGAGTTGTGCCTTTGTTTTTTGAAGAGAAGAAAAAAATAAAAATATTTATTTGACATTCTTAAACAATTGAGCAATGACAGAAATCAAATTGCAGATGAGAAGACCCTAACATGGTCATTTCATGGCTTCTGTACTTAATGGACATTTGTATCATATCTATGACAATCAAGTGAGCGCATATGTTGGTTTTGTTATTAATACGTATATCTGGATAACAGCCTATAGATGTGCCATTGACTAGAGTGATCAATATATTGAGAAAAGTGTGATACCCTCCAGGTGGACTTCATCAACCTGTTATCACATTTTCTTTTTCTTAGGAGAAAAAGATCAACACATTTTAGCAAAGGGTCTAGATTTGTTATCACTGCCACACTACACCTTCTTTCAATGTCGCTACAGGGTTACAGAATCTACTGTACGTTAAATATTTTGCAGTTAATATACCACTTTTAGTGGTACGTACGAACTGAAATTCCCCAATACAATTTAAAACCAAAAATATATATTCTTATAGGTGAAGTGACTTGCTGAGCTGCATATAATTCCTGCTGGACCAAACCAAGTCAGCATTTTAGTTCTTTAAGAAGTGAAAGCACAATAAAGGCAGGCTTTTGCTACATAACAGAGCATTACATTAAAAGTAACCCCTTTGTAAGACCCTGATCAGAAACAGAAATAGTGGCTTAAAGTCTCATAATTCTCATCTTGTATGCCCATCAACTATTGTGGTGCCAAGAAGCATTTTTGTAAGGCAGAGGCATCCAACTTGTTGGTAACATAAAGGAAAATATAAGGTGTAAAAAAAAAAAAAACCAAAAAAAAAAAAAACCAGCATTAATGTCCATGGGTGTAAGGTCTCAAAATCAAATTGTCTATTGGCAATAGAGCTTTATCAAAGGGTCCTAGCAGCAAAGCTTTTAAGAAAATGTCCCTTTATAACATCAGAGTACCTCACCCTGACTCCATCTGGGGCTATCACGTTTTCTTTACCCAGCAATCTACTCCACGCTGTACTGCCTCAAGTGACACCTCAGTTTGGCCAGGTGTCATATCCACTAATCACCCAAATCACAAGGCTGTGTTCAACTAAGGCTGTTATTTAAAAAAAATATATTTGTCGTTGACAATGTACCATGTCTGATATTATATATTAAAATTACTTGATATCTCAAGGCAAAAAAAAGGATGTCTTAAGTATAAACTGTAACCAGTGGAATGTTCTGCATGGCCAATGCACAAAGGACAATTAATGAAGACCAGTCCAGGAGGTCGTCGCACCCACACTATGCTTCCTGAGCTGGACAATTAAGGCACTGAGGTGATGAGAAACATTGGTCAGGATTCTTCAAAACATATCCACAGTGCTGGGGGGCATCAGCAATGTTTAAACCATGTGCACATTAAGCTATTGACAAGTGTAGATGTTTCAGTTTCACAATCAAATACAAGCCAAAATGAAAAGTAAATGTACCTAAATACAATGTTCTTTGAAAAGCAAGGTGTCTTAAGGGTTCTATTACTTTCTTGTTAAAAAATACTGGATCCTGCATTAGCATAATACACTGTAAATTCATTTTTGAGGGCTACGTAGCAAGAAAAACCATAGTTAAATTGTAAGAAAACAGGTTCTGCGACACATTATAGCAAGAAAGGTTCATCTTCTAATAAAAGTAGAAGACTCTGATCACTGAAGACAAATTCAGACCTGAAAAAGTTGATGCTAGCCCACTAGACTGACTCAGGGGTGGATTTGAAAAAGGCTTGAGGAGCTCCTGCTATTTCAGTTAAGGAATTACGGGTTTACACTGACATAATGAAATAAGCGCTATTTTACACTGACTGGCTAGCTAGAAGAATCTCCCACTTTTAAAAATTTGGCTAGTTCAACTTGAGGTAGTTCTGCTTTGATGAAAATAAATGCTGTTATCAGTACAGCACACATTTGTCTTGATGTTTAAGAAAAACAAACAAAAAAATGATTAAAAAAAAAACCTTTGAGGCAACATATATGCGCATCAATACATACAAGAAAATACATGAAAAGGCATGTAGGGCTATTGCATTCCAACAATTGTCACACTTATTGTCTGGAGACTGTGCCACCCAAGAGCTAACCCAATGACCCCAGACATGTCTTGTTTTTTTTGGGGGGTGGCCGTTCAGTACAAGTTGTCCCGTGATTCCCAAAAACAGTCAGAAGCTGTTCAGTGACAGTCAACCTAAGGACCCTCAACTAAGCTGGTAGTAGAGCAGTGATCCAAGATTTTGCATGTTGAACCCAAACATGTCCAGTGGGTAGGGGCTGTGATGCAAAAGACAACCCAATGATCCCAGGCTTGTCCAGTGGCTGGGACTAAAACACAAGAAAATGCAAAACTTCACAGAATTTACTTTAAAAGCGTATAGCTTTGAAGTCATGTTACTCACTGAGAGTTTATATTAGCCTGCTTTATGAAATCTGTGTGCATCTGCATACCACACAAAATCCAGAGTTTTGATTAAAAGTGCAGTCACTTACTCTTCCAATCATGCACACCAGAAACAGGCTTCACATTCAGAGCTGAAGCAAAGGCAACTCCATATTGTGTGGGCCAGACAATAAAGCTCTACATCTAACACATATGGTGGGGTGCTGCTCGGAGTGCAGCACTCCATTGCATGCTTATCCCAATGCCTTGAGGTGTCTTCACTGCCTCTCCATTACTGACTGAGATCTTTTTCGACAAGGAGAGCAGAGAGAAGAATTACTGGCAAGGTGATTTTTATTTATATCCTTCTCCCCCAAGTCTCCTTGTCTCAACTGCTTCTACAAGCTTTGTAAAATGGAAGAATGAACCCCTCTCATTTTACAGGAAACTTAAAAATTATGGGGAAAAAGTAACACACAAATACCTCAGGATGAAGCACAACACAAACAAATTTGCACAGATTTACAAAAAGAGTGAAGATTTTAAATTATTACAACAAATCACAGCTGCAGAGGTAGATACCCAGTTGCTAATATGAAAGTGTACAGTATTTTGATACTGCAAAGGATGAAGAGCTGAGATGCAGCCTGTCCCTTTACTAAACCACGGCGAGGATAGCCATGGGAACTGGAATGGCACAACAGCAGCAGCTCACGTAGGCAATGCCCACCCATACCTCCTCCTCCCTCCAGCACACACAAACGCTGTGCACAGGTCGATGGCTCAAAAGATAATAGCGGACGTACTACCTAATTCCCTTTTAGGTAAAGTCGCGCAGCAATTCCAAAAGTGCTTTCTTAAAGTGTGCACATAGGTACCCTATATGCGTTTCATAGTGTTAATGGTTTTCAGATTCACCATCAATCCATTGCAATCAAAACCAAAGATTAGGCCATTTGGCTGGCCCTCAGTCTCCTTTAGTCTTTGACACGTGGAATATTGTAGGAGTAGTGGACAAGAGGAGAGTCCCGACTCTGGTAGAAGCATGCTCGGCCACAGGCCTGCACCTGATCAGAGCTGTCCGAGATGAATGAGTCCCCCTCATCTGCATATTCTGAATGGGCAGACAGGGTGGCACTATCTGACCAGTATCCATCAGCACGCTGACAAGGAACAACTGCCAGAGCAGGACAGCTGTGGGACTTAATTAAATGTTTACAGGGCACTGGTTTGGTCAGTAGGAAAGACTCACAGCATTCACAAATTGCTAGGCTTCCCTGTAGATTAGCATACACGCCACAGTCATAGTAGAAATCCTGCGCTGTGCTGCCGCCCTGGCTACTAGGTACAGCCACTGCCACTGATTTTGCATCCCTTCCCCCAGTGCGGAGCTTGAGTTTACGCCAGTCCTCCTTGAACTGGGGGTTGAAGAAGATATAAAGCACTGGATTGAGACAAGCTGGCATGGGAAAGAAGATGAGTGTGACTGATTTCATGATTTCTGGGCTTATGGAAATTGCTGTGATCAAAGGGGCAAAGGAGAAAAAAGCTACAGGGCAGAAGAAAATGCAGTTGGTGAAAATGAGCCAGGCCACATGCTTGATCATGCTGGAATGCAGCGTCTCGGACAGGTCAGACTTCTCAAGGCTGCAATACAGTCTAGTGTAGACAATTGCCATTAGGAGGTATGCCACAGAATTGAGGAGGACCAGAGTAACTGTAAAGCTAAGTGAGGAAGCCTCACCTGTGGGAAAGGGTAGGCAGAGTGGGGAGGAGGAAAACTCGCCCACATGGAAGAGAGGCAGGCAAGCAGCAACCATGGCAAAGATACCAACTAACGTAGCAGCCACCATGAACTGTCCTCGACGGCGACTCTTTCCCTTCTTCAGGAAGTCCTTCATCGATACACTACGCTCAATGGCTGCCAGAGTAAGGAAGAGGATGGAGGCCTCAGAAGAAAAAATGGCCAGGAAACCTGTGGCTCGGCAACCATTGCCCGTCTCCCACCAGATGCCAAAGTCTGCAAAGTGGCCCCAGGAAGCAGCATCCAGTGCAGTAAGAGTGCTTGTATAAACCCCCATGAGCAGGTTGGAGGCAGCTATTAATCCAACAAAAAGTTTGGATGAAGACACAGGACAACAGGAGGCAAATGTTGTGATAAGGACGACAGTGTTGAACATAATTGCCACCAGGCAAATGAACCAGACAGTCAAGCGGATCATCCAGCTGCCAAGCAGGTGCTCACATGGTTTAAAAGCCCCTGCAAAAAGAGAACATGTAATTTTAGATCATGGAAAGCTTTTTAAGGAGGAGATTCCTTATTCATAAATCCCATTTACACTTTGCACATTTGCAGAGGACAGCTGAGTAAGAAGCTGGAATTTAAGAAAAAGCATTTGGAATTTTAATACCCCTCATCTAGTTCACAAGCACTTTTCTTCTCCTTTGATAAAAGTAAAATAGCAACCTGAAAGACATTCTTCAATTTCAAAGATACAGCTGGCATTTTCTTACCTGGAGCAGGGGAACAATGAACTGACAACTGCACGCTCCCTACTTTGTCAGACACATCATCATCATCAGATGGACCTAAGGAAGAAAAAGAACACAACCAGCATTTGACAGGGATCCTAATACGGAAGCGTATTAGGGCCACGGTGAAAAAAAATACGGACACAGTAAAGAAAAAAAAAACTAAATGTCGAGATTAAAGTCGACATGTTGACTTTATTCTCGCCATTTACGTCGAGATTAAGTCGACATGTTGACTTTATTCTCGACAGTTCCACTTTATTCTCACCATTTATGTCGAGATTAAAGTCGACATTTCCACTTTATTCTCGTAGTTTATTTTACTGTGTCCGTATTTTTTTTTTCTTCACCGTGGCCCTAATACGCTTCCGTATCCTAAAGCATTCTTTGTTTTCTCAGTATTTTTTATGTGAACCTATCAAACTTTTTTGTTTTCAAAAAATTAAGATGACAACAAATTTTTGAAAGACATTTATATTACATAATTAAACTTGAAACACCACCCCAAACAACAGCACCCAATCCCAGAGCTATATAAAAAGAGTAGAGTACATTTAGATTTATAAAACAAGTGGGTCAATGACAAGTCCCAGTGGGCCACATGCCTGGTTGAAGAAAGAAAACTACCAAAATTGTATCAGATTGACTTAAGGCTTTGCTGTCAACTACGACGTGATCAAGGAAATAATGTTGTTTTCCTAGTCACTAATAGCTTGTGCAGGTACCACATTGATCCGTGCGGCTGACAGTTGTAATAGAACAAGACTATAAAAAGAAGACATCCAAACAGACAAGGTTCAGGATTCTGCCATTGAGAAACTATTAGACCTTTGGCTGCTACTGTGGCTAATGAGACAATGCACTGGTGATGAACAGAAAGAGAGAGGGTGGAGAAATCTAACAAAAGAAGAGTAAATAGGAGAACAAGGAACAGAGATAGATAAGATGGAGGACAGTGCAGAAGTAACTAAGGCCCAAAGAACACTAACGGTGGGACATTCCCAGAATGTGTGGAGATAGGTGCCCTGTACATTAAAAACTGGCGGCACAGTGGATCAGGAGCGAAACCCCCCCCCCCCCCCGAAATGCTTTCTAGGTTACTGGTAGACTCTATGGACAATTTTATATTGATGTATTGATGATTAGAATTTCTAGAGGAATTTTTTATGTATTTTAAAATTGTATTCCAACATAATGGCATTAACAGGGACACATTGGTAATCCATTTCTGAGTGAATGGGACAGATGTAGTTATGGCATCACGAAAGTGGGAGTATAACAGGGAAATGCATTTAGTAGAAAACAAGGCTAAGAAGAGCTAGTCAAATAATGGATGGCTGGGAACAAGGGCAGAAAAACTTATTCCAAATATCTTAAAGGACAGACTTAATCTGTAAATAGAAAAAGAAAGAGGCGGAAGGTATATTTGTCTTTCTGAAACTGTAAAGTGGCAAACCGGTTCCATCAAACAAATTGCAGAGTGTGCTGATACCTCGTGGCACCCAAATCGTATAGGAGATACAGTAGGTTGCCCACCACTGTCTATTGCAGAAGATTGGTGTGAGGGAGTGCCAGCGCAGAATGGAGCCAAGGTGTTTTTCAACCTTGTGCCAAACACTCAGAACATAATTTATAAGAGGATTATAATCATCTACTCCCTTTTTTGTTTAAAACTTAATAAATGGCATCTACTGAAAAAAAGGGGGGGCCGGGGGGGGGGGGTAAGATTTTTTTTTTATCAGTAGCCAAGACGGTGGGGAAAGTGGAGGGTTTAACAACAGGTAGAATAGACACAGGACATATGCCCAATTATACAGTACAAAATCAAGAGTGAACCTATCAAACTTATCATCTGGTGCTTGAAACATGTCAGTATGGATTAAAGACTAAATTAAACCACTACAATTTACCTTAAGACCAAATAGAACCAAAGCCTACTTACAACCCTACAAAGCACCTTCAATATACAGTGACAGATCTAAGGCCACACTTCAACCTCAGAAAGCCTTCTGGCTTTATACATTGATGGATCTGATGCACTCCAAAATCGTGCAAAGTAATCAGTGAAGGTGACCACATTTTAATAAGTGAATCTTAAATGTAATATCTTCTGAAATGTGCTGCTGTTGCACTTGCCAGCTAGTTGGTCTTTTTAAAGGAGCTGGTAACATGCTTGCTGCCCTCCATATCCTTTTCCACTGAAGAATGTTGAAGGGGGGAATGCCACTGCCATGCATATTTATCTGATCAAACAGTGCTGGTTCAAATCTCTGAAATCCACTGCACGACTCTTACCACCAAGTAGTAATTGTGGTCTAAAATGTGCTGGTTATGAGATCCTTGCCTACCACTCTCAAATTTATACAGAAAAAGTGAATAGGTAAACTATAATGGGCAAGATTTTACCATAAGTTGATGCATCAACAAATTGATTTAAAAAAAACAGCATTACACGAATTTCTAGTAAAGAATCTGCATATGATCTTACAGTGGTTTGGAGTAGTAACCTATTTTGATATCCTTCCTTCTTGCCATATTTACAGTTTTTATAGAAAGGAAAAAAAATTAAAATGTATGTTGGGCATAGCTATTGGGGGGCACTGTTCAATATAAGCTATATATGTTTTAAGTTTACTTTGAAATTTGAAGCACAAATTATTTTTTATATCAGTTATTGCTAATCTTACAATATCAACCTGAAGCCATGTGCTAACACAGGAGATCATTGTGCAATTGCTTTATTGCTCTCGGTATCAAAAGCAACAGCTTTCTTGTTATGAACTTGCTCTCACAAAAGAAGCCAAGCATGTACCATTAAAATACAGCAACCATTTTACAAATAAATCATATATAGAATATTGGTAGAATTTTACAAGGAACACAGGCACCAAAAATAATGTATGATCAAATCCTCCATTTTGGCAAATCTGATGCAATACCATTGTTGTCCTAGTATACTGTACATCCTAAGGATATTGATATAGTACTTACCAGACTCATTGCCCATGTCTTCTGGATTTGGGGAGGAGAATGTGTCACATCCACCAAATGCACAGCACTGGTAGGCATAAGGCACTGATAAAATCCTGTAACACATAAGACAATGGAGCTTAGGGATTCCTGGAAAACCAGCAGCATCCATGAATTTGTGCACTGCAAGTTTGAAAATTATGCTACTAACTAATCTAAAAGAGAAATAAGAAAACCTCCTTAAATGTAAAAATGTATCTACTTAGGAAAATCAAAAGCCATGCAAAAAAAAAAAAATAAAAAATCTTTAGTTCTTGACTTCTGGGAAGTGCCCTATTCCCCTTCATTTCTGAAGCTCTGGGAACCCACTTTTAAGGAACTGCATTTATTTCATAGCATTAGTTTGGCAGAGCGCATACTAAAATATGCCAATACAAACAGCATTAGAGGGTGCTGGCAGCATTATAGTCACCTTAGCCTGAATGAATGCAACTGTGGAAGCATGTCAAGAACACTCAGTTGATTATATTATATACTGTGTGGATATATATATATATAC
>JANRMT010062854.1:52611686-52637951 GCA_026402145.1 Polypterus bichir lapradei
ATACACACACACACACACACACACACACACAGTACAGCCAAAAGTTTGGACACACCTCCTCATTCAATGTGTTTTCTTTATTTTCATGACTGAAAGCATCAAAACTAAGAATGAACACATGTGGAGTTATGTACTTAACAAAAAAAGGTGAAACCAATTAGGATTAAAACATAATTCATTCAGGATGAACTAAGAGAATAGAGAGTTTACCATTAGAACACTGAAGTAATGATTGCTGAAAGCGGGACTTTGCAATCATATGTGAATATAAAATTATACTTTATATTTACATTTACTTATCTGGCTGATGCCTTTATCCAAGGCGACTCACAACATTTATGATAAATGTTATATTTAAAATTGGTTACATTTCTTTTGGTTCTATATACACATCAAGAGCTGGACACCAGAAGATGTAGAGGCTCCAGCTGGGAAATATACTCTCTCTCCCTAGTAAAAGAACATCCTCAGAGGATTAGTAATGCCCCATATGCAACACTTAAAAAGGAGCCTCTGGGTTTTTATAAGTGTTCCAAATGACCCAGGAGGTTACAAGACATGACCCACAATTAGAGAATTGGTGCTTGGGGTTGGCAGAGCAGGGGAAGGGGTTTGGAGGTGGTCGGAATGAAGAATAAGCCCCAAGGACTATCTTGCTTTAAGTTCACCATGAGTATAGTACCATCAGTGAAGTGTGCTTCAGCACAATGCTCTTTATTTCAACTCTACATACAATAAATTAACTGACTGGAATTTCTATCAACCTTTGAAAGACTTGGAGCAAGTACCTTATACAATATACAGTATGCACACTTTACTTACATATAAATAACTAAAATACACACACACAGTTCTCATCATGTAGACAGGACTCTAGCAATTTTTACCTGAGTTTAAGAAGGTGATTTGCATCCAACAAGTCTTTGCATTGTAGATTTCCAGCTAGTTTGAGTTGGTTGAGGTTGTTTAGGCCTGCTGTTGGCACCGTCTCCAGCTCATTAAAGCTCATTTCTCTAAAAATTACAATAAAAATTAAATGAGAAACAAATGAACACAATGAAGATATTGTGTATTGGCAACATAAACACTGACGTTAGATGGGGGTCAATCAAGATACATTTATGATAATTACCAACCCTATTGGACTTATCAAATTTTTCTTAACGGTAATTTGCATTGTATGAGATCCTGGTATGGCAAAAACCCATAATCATAGACAGTTTCAGATAGAAAACAAGAATATTTTGGCTACCAGTAACAAAAAAAAACTGGGATACACCACTTCAGAATACTGATCCAGTTAAAAGCATACATTTACATCACAGATGCACTTTTATGAAAGATACATGAAGGTATGTTTGTTGTGGACACTACAGTAAAGCACAGGGTTCTGGTTACTAACAAGAAATGATAATATGCTTATTTAAAAGCATGTTCACTCTGACTTTGCAGATATTATATTCCTACTGGGAAACAACTAGAAAGCAGAGGAACCATTTTATTGCACTCTTGTTTAACACAGACTTCATTTTTATATTTGTTTCTAAAGTAAAACCACAGAATGCAAACACTCTAGTATTTTTCAAATTCAAGAGTACTTAGAGCAACAAGGCTAGACAACAGCCTTCTATTTCCAAGTAAAATCTACTGTTCTGAATCCTCTTGAAATCTGTTTCAAATTGTTTATATAATGAAGTTATCAGTTTAGCTCAAATCAAAATGAACATTAATGCAAAAAACATTTCCTGGGTGTTACTTAATAATGAATTTGAAGAGGGATTGATTTCAGACCATCTATTTTTTAATGATTACATATTTTGTGACAAATTGAGTGTCAATACAAAAGTCAACATCATTTGTTGAATCTCATAAGCTGTGATACTACAGTAATCCTCTCCTCTATAAAACAATATAGAACTGCTATTAGGGGTTTTGGTTTATATATCTTCTGACTCCATTCATTCAATTGTCATTATTTTACTCAGCCCCATTACCTATTGGCACCCTTTCTAGTTCAATGCAGGGAGTAACAAAAAACAATTTTCATTCTTCTACTTACAAGTTCAGCAAAGTTCTCAAAGACAAGAACGCATCCTTGTGAATAGAGCGGATCTTATTCCTGCTGAGATCTCTGAAAGAAAGTCAAGACAAGAGGTCTGCCTTAAATCCTCTAAATACTTTTATAGCGATGGTGTGAAAGAAACCCATGGCTGTTGTAACATCTCCCAAAACACTAACACACAACACTTTGATTCATTCTGGATGTTCCATTGCAGCTAAGAATGTTTTGGTTAAAGGAAGCATATTAGCTACTAATAAAGCCAAATATTGTCTCTCCAGGTATCATTATTATTCTTCATCAGAACAATGTCAGGTCCTAATAGAATTAAAGAAAAGTATGACAGGCCTCAGAACATACAGTTACTGAGAATTCTCAAGACTCAGTTATTAGGTATATACATACAGTTTAATTCTCTTCATGTCAAACTAGTACAAAGATAAACCTCCCGGTTAAAATCCAGCTGCACAGAACTCAAACCAGGGAAACTATAGTGTAGAAGAAAGCCATTCTCCATCAAAAAGTCTGATTCCAGAGCCAATACAATGATTAGAGATAAGGCAGACTATAATTTAATCAAACATGAGCTTTGCCTCCTTCCCCACCAGTGAAATGGCATTCTATATTCTTATATCCATTTTCCATTTCAAAGATTAGCCTGAACAGATCTGTCTTGCTCATGTCTCAACCCTTCATCTTTTAGGTATTGATCTTAGACAGCAATTCACAGAATCCACTGAGCTTGATTTTGTGTGTGTGCAATACTCCTTTTGTCCTTACCTTCAAACCTATAGAAAAGAATGTTCCTTTATATATTATATTCTCAATTTGTTTTCCATTACCTTCTCTATTGCACTCTCCTGTGTGCTTTACAGACAGATTGTCTTATGTAAGTCAATGAATTGTTTCATTAGTTTGATAATCAGCTCTACAAAAATTCTTTTACTACTTATCTACTGAATGATTATGTAAAGCACTGGTATGTAATAGTTCTGTGTTTGAACAAATTCTGTGAATTTCATTCTATTTTTGAAAAAATCTGCTATTACACAAAGCACAAAAGTTATACCTATGTTACTCAAAATCTTGTTAAATTTGCTGAGCAAATGGAGAATGTTGCATAATCCACAGGCTCCTTTCTGTCTCTGGCCTGGAGGTAATGGGTCACAAATTGCTAGAAGCTACATTCAGTTGACCTCCACAGTTCTTTCTCAGAGATCGAGTTTTGATTATTGGATGGCTAACATTTCAGCAAAGGGCAGATAAGGCAAAAATGGAGGAGACCCTTAAAAGCATAACACTACCTACTTCCTCTTTGCATACTGCTTTTTATACTTCTATTTCCCCTGCCAATTACCGCAATGCTGAGCATCAGCAGCAGTCAATTCCAGCCTCTTCCGAGTTCTGGCAAACTTGAAGCGCTTTTTATAGCAATAAATATCTGGAAGGAATGCACACTTACAGAAGACGTAGGGATGCCAAACCCCGAAACGTTTCAGCTTCAATTTCTCGGATTTGATTGTGCTGCAAGGCTCTGCAGAAGCAAAGAAAATACAAAGTGTCAGAAAGAGAAACCAAGACTTGTTAGGGCGTATTTCTGTCATGAAATCCATCTGCCTTGAGGGAGGCACTTGGAGTCTCCCCTTTATCACAAAGGTCAGGTACTCTGTTCTAATGTCTAAACTTCCCGCTGACAGAATTTTTTTTGACACTAAAACCTTCTGAATAATCTTATAAACACATGTAGGAGTTGGGTAGAGTCAAATGGACACCACATGGACTGACTAGGCTACTCTTGCATTTTGAACTATACTAACCACAATTAAATAATATTGAAAGTAAAGTTGACTGAGATTGGCTTTATATGTTGTGCAGTGAGTGCCAAAATGGCGAGTTTAAAGCCAATGTAAAAGACAAGTATACTGTATTTCAATAGCAACCCCAGACCAGAAGACAGTGAAAAGAATGGACTACATAAAGGTGGCAAAAGAGGCCACAAGCAGTACTGTGGGCCCAGTCACTCCTGTCACCTCTTTATTTGCATTAGAAAACATTGCAGTGGTACTGAAATTCAGGCATTGTATTTTAATATGTCTTCTTTATTCTGTTGTGTGGTACTGCCTCACAAAGCTTTGACTGCAGCATGAATGCAAAGCATTAACATAACACAGGGAAAGAGAGTGATAGCATCCACCCAATTAAAAAAATAAATCAGTAAAAATAAAGTTCTAGCTTATGTTAGCATTAAATTACCCTCCCTACAAATCCTAATGGCCAAAGTCCAGCACGACATCGTAATAATGCCGCAGGGTAGAAAAGCAAGGAAAAAAGACAGGTAAGAAAAAGCATAAAGCAGAAGAAAGGAGACACATACAGTGGTGTGAAAAACTATTTGCCCCCTTCCTGATTTTTGATTCTTTTTCACACAAAATGTTTCTGATCATCAAACACATTTAACCATTAGTCAAATATAACACAAGTAAACACAAAATGCAGTTTTTAAATGATGGTTTTTATTATTTAGGGAGAAAAAAAAATCCAAACCTACATGGCCCTGTGTGAAAAAGTAATTGCCCCCTGAACCTAATAACTGGTTGGACCACCCTTAGCAGCAATAACTGCAATCAAGCGTTTGCGATAACTTGCAATGAGTCTTTTACAGCGCTCTGGAGGAATTTTGGCCCACTCATCTTTGCAGAATTGTTGTAATTCAGCTTTATTTGAGGGTTTTCTAGCATGAACCGTCTTTTTAAGGTCATGCCATAGCATCTCAATTGGATTCAGGTCAGGACTTTGACTAGGCCACTCCAAAGTCTTCATTTTGTTTTTCTTCAACTATTCAGAGGTGGATTTGCTGGTGTGTTTTGGGTCATTGTCCTGTTGCAGCACCCAAGATCGCTTCAGCTTGAGTTGACGAACAGATGGCCGGACATTCTCCTTCAGGATTTTTTGGTAGACAGTAGAATTCATGGTTCCATCTATCACAGCAAGCCTTCCAGGTCCTGAAGCAGAAAAACAACCCCAGACCATCACACTACCACCACCATATTTTACTGTTGGTATGATGTTCTTTTTCTGAAATGCTGTGTTCCTTTTACGCCAGATGTAACGGGACATTTGCCTTCCAAAAAGTTCAACTTTTGTCTCATCAGTCCACAAGGTATTTTCCCAAAAGTCTTGGCAGTCATTGAGATGTTTCTTAGCAAAATTGAGACAAGCCCTAATGTTCTTTTTGCTTAACAGTGGTTTGCGTCTTGGAAATCTGCCATGCAGGCCGTTTTTGCCCAGTCTCTTTCTTATGGTGGAGTCGTGAACACTGACCTTAATTGAGGCAAGTGAGGCCTGCAGTTCTTTAGACGTTGTCCTGGGGTCTTTTGTGACCTCTCGGATGAGTCGTCTCTGTGCTCTTGGGGTAATTTTGGTCGGCCGGCCACTCCTGGGAAGGTTCACCACTGTTCCATGTTTTTGCCATTTATGGATAATGGCTCTCACTGTGGTTCGCTGGAGTCCCAAAGCTTTAGAAATGGCTTTATAACCTTTACCAGACTGATAGATCTCAATTACTTCTGTTCTCATTTGTTCCTGAATTTCTTTGGATCTTGGCATGATGTCTAGCTTTTGAGGTGCTTTTGGTCTACTTCTCTGTGTCAGGCAGCTCCTATTTAAGTGATTTCTTGATTGAAACAGGTGTGGCAGTAATCAGGCCTGGGGGTGGCTACGGAAATTGAACTCAGGTGTGATACACCACAGTTAGGTTATTTTTTAACAAGGGGGCAATTACTTTTTCACACAGGGCCATGTAGGTTTGGATTTTGTTTCTCCCTAAATAATAAAAACCATCATTTAAAAACTGCATTTTGTGTTTACTTGTGTTATATTTGACTAATGGTTACATGTGTTTGATGATCAGAAACATTTTGTGTGACAAACATGCAAAAGAATCAGAAATCAGGAAGGGGGCAAATAGTTTTTCACACCACTGTAGATGGAAGGCAAAAAACAAAAAAGGGGGGTGGTGTTACAGAGGTGAAGACAAAGAAAAAGGAGGAATTGGAAAGAGTAAATGAGATAACTGATAAGGGCAGTACAGAAACAGACAAGAGAGAGAGGGCAGCAACAAGAAAGAGTTTACTTTCCTCCCCTTTATAGATGATCTCCTGATTTGGGGTGTTCATGTGTTCTTATTAGTTTTATTTTACTGAACAGTTGTTGAAAAGTTTCTTCTCTAGTAAACTTCACAACAGTACAGATGAATGTGAAGTAGGCAACCCCCATTTAAATACATACATTTTAAAGCAAAACAAACAAGAGTTGTTGGAATATTAATTTACACTGTTTCAAGCTATACTGCCAGGCCCCATCCTCACAAATGATAAAATCCCTGCTAATGACATGCCCTGCTCAAAGCAAATTCCCAACAACTTCACACAACTCACTCACATTTCCTCCAGGCTCATACAACCCTGAAGACTCGGCAGCTCTTCGATCTCATTGTACGACAGGTCCCTGCAGAGAAAATGCACATCAGAGTGAAAATCAAAAAGTACCACAGTCAGTCACAAACATCAGGATTAATCCATCTTCATCCAACACCCTGAGAAACACCTTAGAATCCAGCACATGAATCAAACACCCCCACCCCTGTCAAACCATTACCAATACCTCTTTAGGACATATATTTCAAACTAAGTACATGTCACATCAACTTTGAACACCTCCCTTACAACCAGTGCAGTTGATTGCATGTTTACTTACCTAAGCATAGCCATTAAGGCAGAGGACAAAGCAGCTGCTTCTGCCAGGCAAACATCCAGTTTTAAGTTTTATTTAGATTCTTCTAGACACACATTTACAAACAAATGTATAAATAAATGTCTAATTTTTACTCATCTTTAGAAAATGAAAAAACTGTCTCAGTAAATTATGAGTGGAACAGTAAACTTACAAGTCATAAAAATAGTTTCTCTTTTTCATCCAGTAAAAATTGAAATGTCTAAGAAGGAGTTTCTTTATAATAGAGTTAAGATCTACTTACAAAGTCCGGAGCTGCTTATGATCGTCACACAGTGCAACAGGCAGGTGTCTTATCTTAGTGCCTGTCAGTGTCCTGTAGAGATAGACAAATTACTAAGTAATGTGACATCTTAAGAAAGTTAAGTTAAATTTTGATTCTTATTTGAGCACATTTTTTTTCCAGTCATATTTTTTTGCGAAGTTCTCAACTTTAACTGTAATATGCTGCCTTTCTTGTTGCCTTAATGGCACTTAAGATATCCATGACTTTTTATGCTATACCTTCAACAAGATTTTCCACATTAGCCAAAAAATGCAGCCATTAGCTAGTGCAAGGCCAGAAGTCAATGGTAAATTCCACATGTCAAAAGTGAAACTTCAGAAGCAGGATAATATTATAGGATCTTGTTCAGTGATTCTAATATGATATAAATAACATAAGACATCTTCTGTTTTACTATTAATTTTAAACCTCCCGGAAGTGTGCTATGATATGGCAAGCATACTTATACTATAGAGCACATGCTTCTTTTAGTATCACTATTCGGCACAGTAGAATTACTAGACAGAAATGACAAGTCACACACTGCAGAGACAGTCCCAATTTCTACTAAATACTGTAAATCCACTGACTAAATCCATTCTGTGCAGTTTAACCTCTTCCACCCTATATAGATTTGATATTCACCAAGACACAAATATCAGCACATTCACTACTAAAGCAGCTTGCAGGTAACATGTTTTAAGATGATAAAAATGATCAAACTGGTTGCTTGCAGTGTTACAGATCTGAGAAGTGCAAAGCTAGCATTATTGGCTATGTGCAAAAAAAAAATCCAATCTATTGGAGTGACAGATACAAACTTATGTGGGTGTGTATAATGAAAATACAGTGACATACTCAAACACTAGTAATTATATTGAGTAATATGCCTTTTTTCTTTCTTCTTATTTAAATGCTGACAAAGGCAGTTGTGCAGCAGTGACATTTGGTGAAATATGAAAAACTAGAGAGATAATATATAGCAATATAAGGCAGCCCGAGGAATGGAGAAAAGCATTCTCTGTTCAAAAAGTCAGGACATACAGGCTTTCCAGGTTGACAGTCCCACTAAGGTCAGGAAACCACTGTACCATACCAGCCCCTCGAAGGATCCTGCAAACAAAGAACGACAGGGTTAGAGACAAGGCCTCCCTATGAAAGCGACCTTCTGAGAAATGTACTAATGGTCTGGTTTTGTTCTTCAACTGGCTCTTCTCAGATTACTGATAACTGAACATTTCTGACAGAGGGCAAGGTCCCAAAAGCACTTTTCAGCAGGCAAGTAGAGGGGGCACAATAGGGCCAAAAAGGCTTTGTCTGGCAGGAATGCCATTTGAAGCCTTGCTCCTTTAAATGCAAGTCAGCTCTAATTACCCAAACCACCAAGGAGGCAGCATTCCAGCCAGGGATACATGACTGAATGAAAGCTGGGTTTTACTGAAAGGCGCCACCATGGGAAGACAGAGACAGGACTTGTACCATGTAGCTTGCATCTTCCTCTTTAGAAGAGCCAGCAGTACTCAGAATGTAAAATGTCATGCCATTGAAAATGAGAAAATGCTGAGCTGGAGTAAACATCATATATTGTTTAACTAAATCAGGAAGTAAAAGGTAAAGGGGACGTCAATCCTGGAATGTATAAATAGCTCTAAACATTTTCAGAAGAACAGCAAATGTCAAGCAGTAATAAATGAAACCTTGCAGACTGCCAGTTTCAAAAAAGAAACACAGGATGACAACAACATTTATACCAAAGGACTTACAGTGAATGCAGGTCGGATAAATTCTGGAAGGCAGATGTGCCCACAAAAGAAAGGGGGTTATCATACAGGTGTCTGCAGATCAAAAAGAAAGACAGAAGTTGTAGAGTCAAACTAGTGTTTTAAGTATTGCCCTTTTAAGCTTTTGTCATATTTCTCCACAGTGTCATTTTATATATGTATTATTTAAATCTTCTTAATAAAAATTATAATTATTTGTGCACTTTTATTAAAGGTCATATCATATCTGCAAGAATCAGAATCAGCGAGCTGTGATGCACCCTTGAATTTTACTACTACACTGAACAAAACTCAGATCAAAATGGATACTTCACTGATGAAAACATAAATTCAATAAATATAGCTTTACATAAAAATATAAATACAGGATCAAATTACGGTAAGAAAAATAAAGAAAGAGCAATTAGTAAAACTGAAATGAATGATCAGAGGAAGTGGTTAGTATTACATAGGACTAAAAAGTGTGAAGCTGAAAGGGAGCATAGACAAATCACATCTGTGGTAAAATTAAAATATATCTTCACATTTATAAAATAGAAAGTGACAACACAACAAAAAGCAACTTGTGATAATTTTATAAGAGGACAATAAGCAGTTCATAAGTTGCTGACCTTCAGCAACGATTTGAAAAACGTAATCCATCATTTGCTAACTGATAATTTATTGAAGAATCTGTCTTGTTGAGTTATGATTACTACGAAAGAGAAAGATTTTGTAAAGAATCAGAGATCCCAGCCTGGCCATCCATACAATAGACACTACAAAACTAGGTGATCCAGTGAATAGAGACTGCAATCATTTGGAGGCAGGAGAGACAACTGCACTTCTGATTAGTTAATGCAAAAAATAAGAATTGTTTTTCTAGTGAGGTATGAATGACTTTGAATCCTGCGCTCAAATCTCAGGTGGGATACTACATTCGTGGTGTTCCCATGATCTCCCTGAGTTGGCATGCTTTTTCACCCACATCCAAAAGGCATGATTGAAAGTTAACTGGTGACTTTAAATATCTCAGTTTGGTTTGGTAATGGATAGATGCATGTTTTCAAGTAGCAGGAACATGTATTGGAAGAATGTCTATATGGGAGTATTGAGAGAATGAAAAAGCCATATAAACATAGACAGAGGCTGTTAGGAATAAAAAGAGAATCAAAACCTAGGATACAATGTGATTCAAGGATGCTTGTTTTCACCCACCAGAATTCCTGACAAACACAGATGTTGTAACTGAGGTAAATGAAATTGATGAGAAATCAGTGAGAAATGTTGATATTTCACTAGTGGCTATAAAGTCGGTAGATATCTTAGCAAATGTGCAGGAGTTACTGTGGGGACTAAAGATTACTGTATGCATTACAAGCAACAGTAAATGAATAGAGTTTAATATGAAGCAAATAAACATCATGATAACTGGATAGAAAAAGTAAAGATGAGCTAAACATTACCACTGATAAACACAATGTAGGCCAAGAAAACAATTTATTGCTTAAGTTTTGTAGTTTTAAACAACTAAAGAAGCAAAGGATCAAGATATTCATAAAGATCATAAGCATTGTAAAGTATGGATGACAGCATTAAAGAAAGAAGGAGGAAACCATAAAGCCATGTTTAAATGCAGACATGGAAGAGCATGAAACGAAGTATCAGTTCTAAAAGATAAAAGAATGAGTAGTGCAAATGGTAGGAAAAATGGAAAATCACTACAGAATGAAAAAAAACAACAAATGGCTCAGGCATTTTGGAGAAAGAATAGCACAGTACCTGTGGAAGATATGGGGAAAGATATCAAGAGAACATAGCAAAACTATAAAACAGGGCTTAGAAGAATCAAGAATGCAGAGAGCAAAAATATGTAAGTGCATGTGCCGAGTGCAAACGAGGATGATGATGGTACTGTATCAAAGGTAGTTACATTACAGTACATATAATCAGTCCAATGACAGCAAAATAAAAGGATGGAGGAGCAGCTCCACTACATAGCAGACTTACAGTGTGCAGAATTATAGGCCATTGTAGCACACATTACAGTCTGATGGAAATGACTGAGATAATTGCTCACATTTTCTCCCTAATAATTACTTGCAATTTTAGCAGAAAAGCCTTGTTAAAGGTTTATAGCTTTCAGCACCTAGCCCCCCCAACTGTCTCCCCAACTGACAGTCTTATGGTCTGCAAGGTTGGCAAAGTAAATTATGGGAATTAAGACCACACTACAGGCTTCACTACTCACATGGTTCTCAGAAAGGGGTTTTGCACAAATGCGCCATCAGGAATCATAGATATGCTGTTACTGTGGAACCCTCTGCCAAAAGAAAGACGACTATTAGGAGAAAAACACACACAATTAAAAAAAATAAACAACATATGATCACATGCAATCACAAGGAAAATGGCAGGACCCTGTCTTTATAAGAAAGAAAGGGTGCTTAGGTAGGAATTATCTGGTGGAATCCCAGAAATGGATCAAAAGAAATGCCACATGTGTTAGGCCAGAATACTCATAGCTCCTTCCTTTTTTGGATCTAAATTAGTCTTCTGGCACTATCAAGACAACTAATTAATGGGACCCATAGGTCCTGGAAGATGATATATGAATCCCATTATTCAAGCACTTACAGTTCCTTTAGATTCGGTAAAGATCGTATGGCTTCAGGAAAATCTGTCAGGGCATTGTAGTTAAGATCCCTGTAAAAGAAAAAGAAAAAAAAAAAAGATGCAGAGAGTGAGAAGACGTGTGGCTTGCAGCATGCAGCTCGGCATGCTGCTGCTAGATCAACAAGTAGAGGCCTTGAAAGGTGGAAATTAGACTTCTGGTATGTGTATTATCAGCAATAAACTGAGGAACTGTTTCTACATCTTACAGCATAGCATAGCAAACAAGCTTCCATTCATACAGATGTCCAGGTCTCAAATATTCTCACTCATCCTGCAACAACAGCACAAAGGCAAAGCACCTGAAACATCTGCTCGCACTAATTAAAGCTCAGCAATCTTTTCTCTGATTCCTTGGTATATTTTTATGATTTGTTTAAATCATATTCCCTTATTTATATGATCGAAATGGACTGGCCCCACATCCAAGACTGATTCCTGGTTTGCACATGATGCTGCTGAGATAGACTCTGTCCTCAATTACCTTAAACTAGTTTAAGCGAGTTTGAAAATGTTATGTTAATGTGATCTATAATAATAAAAGGCAAAGCCCTCACTGACTGACTGACTGACTCATCACTAATTCTCCAACTTCCCATGTAGGTAGAAAGCTGAAATTTGGCAGGCTTATTCCTTACAGCTTACTTACAAAAGTTAAGCAAGTTTCATTTCGAAATTCTACACGTAACGGTCATAACGGTCGATAACGGTCGACAACGTCCACCATGTTGAACTTTCTTATTTATGGCCCCATCTTCACGAAATTTGGTAAGCGGCTTCCCTGCGCTAACCGAAACCGATGTACTTACTTATTTCGATGGTATGACGCCACTGTCGGCCGCCATATTGAACTTTCCAACATCACCAATTTTCAAACTTCCCGTGTAGGTAGAAGGCTGACCCCATCTTCACGAAATTTGGTAGGTGGCTTCCCTGCGCTAACCAAAACCGATGTACGTACTTATTTCGGTGGTATGACGCCACTGTCGGCCGCCATATTGAACTTTCCAACGTCACTAATTCTCCAACTTCTCGTGTAGGTAGAAGGCTGAAATTTGGCAGGCTCATTCCTTACAGCTTACTTACAAAAGTTAAGCAGGTTTCATTTCGAAATTCTACGCGTAATGGTCATAACGGTCAACAACGTCCGCCATGTTGAACTTTCTTATTTATGGCCCCATCTTCTCGAAATTTGGTAGGAGGCTTCCCTGCACTAACCGAAACCAATGTACGTACTTATTTCGGTGGTATGATGCCACTGTCAGCCGCCATATTGAACTTTTCAACGGTCTTTGTTACTTATGGACCCATCTTCAAGAAATTTGGTACGCGGGTTCCCAACGCTAACTGAATCCTACTTACGTACATATATACGTGCATAGCCTGCAGCTCGGTCACCGTGTGAGGCGGCGTTGGGTCCCCCATCCCAACACCTCCCACGTTGTTGGCGGCCTGCCTATATAAGGCCGTCCGTCGCTCCGGTCTCTACATTCCCTTCCTTGCTTCGCCACGGGATTCATGTCTCCCTGCTGATAACTACAGCCTTTTTATTTAATCCACGGCTTCTCCACTGTTTTATTGTTCATTTATTACAATTATAGTTATTGTTTAGGTATTTTAGACTTAATTTACATTGTTCAGGTACCCATTTCCTTTATCATTCCAACCGTACCCACATTAACATGTCTATCGAGGTGATCAACATGGATCAAAGAACGGTCACTTAACGAGTGGTTTCCATGCCCGGAGATGGCACCTACCTTTTCCATTCTCTGTGTTACATACTGCACGGCCATATCAGGCTCACTCTTGATATCCGGAGGAATATTGTGTCTTATGTATTGAATGACTGGGACAGGTTCAAGGTGTGGACTGATGACGGTACAGGAGATAATTATACTACACAGGAGCACTAGAAGAGTGAAATGCTTAAGCCCTTCACCTATGGTTCTGCATGTGAGTTGATGGCTACCGCTGAATTGTTCGGTTGTCGCTTTCAAGTGTACTGAAATGGCCAAATATTTTACACCTTTTGACAACTGCCAGTGCCTCTTAAACATTTTAGACTCACAGGTGACGATTTCAGTAGTGGACACTTTGATGTTTATGAATGTTTAAACTCTCAAATGCTGGATGTGAAGTTATCGATGAAACCGGTTGTATGCTTATAACGCTTGACAGATGCCGAATGTCACTTGAACACAACAAGTCCTGCAAATACTGTCGTAATTGAAACAAACCATGAAACTCAAACCGATTATGAAAGCAGCAATCCAAGCTGTGAGATTTGAAACAAGATTGCTGTTCACATGGCCAACTATACGTTGCATGCTCAAGAGTAAGCTCAGCGCACAGCTTGGTCATATTACAACCGGAGGGCCGAACTCAAAATGTGGTATACAAAGAGATCCTTAACAAATAATTATTGGTATATTTTCCCTCAGTTTAAAAAGGTTTAATTTTCTTCTTAATAAAAATTTTAAGTCAGTACTTCGCCGCTGCGAAGCGCGGGTATTTTGCTAGTATTAATATAACCTTCAGTTAAACGTGATATGAATGTCATTTCATATCCACATGGATGTTACGTGTTAGACAAATAGTGACAGTTCCACACTTACCCATACTGCTTAAATCCAACAAGAAAATGAAGATTAAAAGGGCTACGTTTTTGAACTTATTGCCATCATCCTCAAGACTGAGAGTCTTGTATTTCTTAAGCCAATTATAAATTCATACAGTACATTGAAAAACAAGAAAGAAAGAAGGTCCAAATATTATGATCTTTATCATTTATTAAACAGTAATTTAACACATTCACAGTAATTTTAATACAACTTTATACAGATTATTCATTTTATTATAGAAAAAGCAATGAGCTGCTCTGATAGTAAGTGATTGCCAAAGGTACAGAAACCCAGTAAGGCCCAAGGGAGGCAATTTATGTAAAGAAAGGAAAAAAAAATAAAAGGTGTGCACAGACAGTGGCTGCTGGTGTGAAAATGGTATACTGAAATTAGAATATCCAAGGACATCTGAAGAAAGGAGGGGGTGAGTTGGATATTACATGCAAACCATCACAAGCTCTGGAAAGCAACTACAGAGTCCCAGTTGGCTATGTCAAATGGCACACAATCTAGAAGCAGTCCTATGTGTTTTACTTCTTCATCAGACATACAGGAAATTAGGATGCAAGGACATAACTTGGATTTTTATGTAGTTTCAGGTCTTTACAGGTAACGCAGGGAGCCAGTGTTTTCATGGCTTGGTAGGGGCAATGTATCACAACTGTCCTAGAACTTTCTATAGGAATTCCTAACCTAAGAATTAACTCGGGGGGATTGGCTCTAAATAACTGCTACAGTCCTGTCTATTGCCACCAAGGCTAAACTGTAAATAAGGATTTGAAGTTAGGATTCACATAGCAGGGAGGTACTGTAGTGTATCTAACACATTTTTAGATAGTGGAGGAGGTGAGAAAAGACACTGCCAGCTTTGAGTATTATGTTTTTTAAAGTGACCTATTAGGCAAGCCGCCTCACTGTACAGTCGGAGGCTAACATGCGATACGCAGGCAATCTTTGTTTTGTTTATTTCTCATTGTCTTAAAAGAAAGGCATCAGGTGGATTCATACTCAAACACTACAACAATTTTCATTCCATTTCTTTAAAACTACTTATTCCACCATGAAGTTGCCAAGAGCCACACTCTTTACCAGAGGCACTGGGCAACCAACCCTGGATAAGACATCGCAATACACACTCAAAATACCACATAAACTATTGTTTTTACACATCTACATCTACAAAACCTACTGGAAATACAAAATGTCACGTAAATACAGTTGAAATACATTCCCAGTATTCATTTTTCACTTTGATCATGAGTTTCACAGTAGTGCGGTTATAAGTGCTGCCCATGTCTGCATAGGTTTTCCTTGTGTTCATGTTAGGTTAACTAGTGCTTCCACATAGGTCCAGTGCAAGTGTAAGGGAGGGTGTATGCAGGTGCTGGGCTGTGATGAATAGGCACCTTATTCATGGCTGTTTCTTGCCTTGTGCCCAGTACTGCTGGGATAGGCCTCAGGATTTTTGACTCTAAATTCAATTAACTAGGTTTGAGAATGCTCTATGATTGTAATGCTGTCGAAATAAAAACAGCCGAACGGATATTGTTTCCATTAACTCTAATTAAATGTAACAAATGACTGATGACTGTTTTTTAACATTCATAGCCACATTTTATACAAATTTGTCCATGCAGCAACAAAATGAGTAAATATGTCAGAAAGGTTTCAAGGTGTTTTGCCACTGTTGCCACATAGAATGAGCATGGGTGTGAGTGTGTTGTGGGGCACGCTTATTCTGAGAAATACACAAAAGAAGATTCAAATATGGCAACTGTAAAATGCCCTCTCAAAGATGACAGGCATGTCAGTGTCTTGACAACTTGCTAAGAGAACTTACAGCGTTTCCAGGTTATGTAATCCATCAAAGCTGCGCACACCAATCTGCTTAATCTTATTGTTGTGAAGATGCCTGCAGGAGAAGCACACAGACAGAAATATACAGGATCAATCATGTCTCACAATATAAGGGACACACAGGTAGTCTAAATGGAAGGAGACCTTAGAGTTAACATTAAAAAGCTCACAAATACACTCATAGGCAAAGAGAAGTTGCTGCCAAAAATAAGAAACAGCAATCTAATGGTTTTAAATCTAAGAACTTTATCACTGCTTCTAAAAGACAGATAAGGAGACATTAACAGAGAAAGCACGCTGAGTTACTGGCTCAAAGGGGCTCTATACTGGCTGAGTTATGAGTTATGTTTCATGCACAGAGTTTCAAAACTTCGGGAATGTCAACCTAAGATGATTTAGTTTAGAAGAAATGCATGGTAAGTTAATGACCAAATTGGTATTTGTACAGTAAAACATCCAAACGACTGTTATACATTTGTTATTTTAGCTTTTTGTGCAAATACAGTATATTGGTTTATTTCAGATTGGCTCAAAATGTTCACTGTAGCTGTTCTTGACTGTAAAAGGCAATATACTGAAAATATGTTAAAATCCTAAATCCTCAGAATCAGAACACAGTTCCTTCCTGAACCAGGGCAGCAAAGCAGACAAAAGGGCAATTGGCCAGCAAAAGTACTTCGACTTTATCATATGCTCTTGTCATATCCGGGATTGACGTCTACAACTCTTTGTTATAAAATGACCAGCACCTCTTCAAAACTGTTATTTCTGCTCTAGGGCACAGCCTTCACTCAGATGTGCAGCAGTGAGCTCATTATGCCTATGTTTTGAACCCAGACTTTGGGATGGCCATCCTAAAAGTATTAGATCTGCAGACTTCACTTATTCCTTTAAAAGCCAGCTTAAAATCCACCTGTTTAAGACATTCAAGCTGCACTAACATTCTTAATTCTTAGTTAACTTTCTCTAAATACCTCCTTATGATATAACTCAGCATCTAGAACTTTATTTGTTGACAGTTTTCTGCATGATGTATTTAATCCTCATGACCCAGATCTGTGTTTCAGTTGTATTCAGTTATTTCATTGGTGGTTAATAGCTTATTTACTGGCTTACTTTTATCTGTTTTTTAGCTCCCATTGTAACCTTTTTCAGTAACTTAAGTAAAAGTGTTCCAAAAATAAGCGTTATTACTCACAAAACCACCAGGCTGGACAGATTGCTGAAGGCCAGATCAGGGATGTATGCTATCCTGTTTAGTGCAAGGGTCAGTGCTTGAAGAGATGGCAGGTTACTCAAGGGCTTGACAGGGACCTCTGTCAAACTATTGTCATCGAGCCAGAGGTGGCGTAGTTGAACAAGACCTTCAAAGCTGTCTTCTGGAACACTAGTGATGTGGTTTGCATCTAGTCTCCTGGATACATGAAGATAAAAATAAATCTTGTAACACACAAAAAGAGGAGCAATGCCAACACAAAGGATGTACATTTAGAAGATACAGATATAATAGAACCCACTGTTCATAAGAAGCAGCACAAGTAGCAAAGGTCACCCTGTCATTAGTGATCATACAAGAGCGCACACTACAGACATCTGCAATGCAAATATGCTTCTGTACATTTCACTTCACAACCCAATCATGCTCAGTCTGCACACCAATCTCCCCAAAACTTGTTAAAATACAAGAACATCTCTACACATGTGCCTCCAGTTGTGCAAGTCTCTCCTTCATCCACCCACAAAAGATGCAACACTGTTCAATAAGGATCTCAGATACATTAAATTGAAATGTCCACCCACCTAAGCTAATTGTATCTTATGTGGAACTCCACGGTGGGCACCTGCATCTAAATTTTTTCAAGATTAAAGTCACTCACTTCTACATCAAGAAAATGTGCATACACACAACAACACCAGTTGTGCCCATGTACAGAACACTATGTGACTCTCTTTTTCTGCAGCTGCTGTCAGGTTTGTTTTCAGTTTGTTTTCACAAACCTTAGCAGTCCTTTTGGACTTTGTTTCTGCAAACATCACATTCAGACAAGCAGAAAACCTCCCTATCATAACTGAGCAACACAATCAATGAGATATAATCACACTGATGAGCTTTTATATATAAAAAAAAAAAAAAAAAAAAAAAAAACACTATAGCAGTAATAGACACGAAGAATATAACAAGAAAAGCCAAGCAAATGCAAAGCATTAGACTTGTATTGTTCTCACTTGCACACTTGTGGTCTTTTGTCACACCAGAAGATTAATTGGCCTGGCAGATAAGGTACAGTGTACCCATGTATAAAACAACATTGCTTTTTCAACTCATTTGGAAACTAGGAGGTACAATTTCATCTCAGTAAGAAAACCAAAATATTGTAGTCACAGGATATTTCAAATTAAATTATTAAACAAATTGCCTCTTGGAGAGGCTAACTTATGTATGCCATCTAAAAAGAATTCTTTTGACCTACAGTATCGAACAAAGGCCATCAGGTGAACACAACTTTGCTTTCTTGCATTCTCACAACCCTGGTCTTTATATTGGTTGCAGTGCTGCTTAATGCTGATTTAATGATTTTACAAAATCTCTCACCTTCTGTTTATTACTGTTTTGGCCGAAACCCTTCCCAGTGGGGTTACTGCACTATGATATCCACCATCTGCTAACCGCAAAAGACTGCTAATTCATTTAAACTGATGCCACTGGCCTTGGTCGAAATATGTGCCCACCACATCATATTTGTGCTTACCACACACTCTGGTACTCTTAGCCAGCACATAATCGTGCACATATATATGAAGTATGTGTGCTGGATACTTAGAACGACAGCTCCTCATGACTGCGGTTGTCTTCTTACACCATGCTGCCAACCATAGCCAAGATCACCATGAAAATGCCAAAAAGAAGACCCCGCCCTCAGAAAAGAAGTAAGCCAATGCATTCCTTCAGAGTGCAGTCCCAAACAGGCTTGACAGACAGTGCATAGTATGAAACTCTGCCAAATCATTACTCAAACAGCACTAAAGCCTGAGGAAAATACCAAGAAGCAGGGGTTGTGTAAGAAAGGCAGCTACCTGACAAAGACCTAATCATTTCTGTCAAACATTGATGTTCCTTCCTGTGGAAAAACCATCAACAAATAATTTCCTGCTGGCTTGTCAAGGCCAGAAATCCCACCGGAGCTCAGTAGTGTGTGGAGGACTGCACTGAGCAGTTTGTCTTAATGGACAGTGAAACAGTGCAACGTGTCCATATTCTCCCTCCTTAAATCTGTTCACAATGCCTGCATAATTTCTAGCTATGGATTCAGCTCATCTTCTCCAAAGCTCTATTTTATATACAGCCTTTTAAAACGACTGCTTAATAAATCCATTTGCTTTATATTACAAGATGAAACATTACAACTCATGAATATGGGGGCAAGTTCAGACTGTCACTTAAATGTTCTAAGTATGAAATGTAATATATGTATTAAATAAAAAAGTTTGATTTACTGAACTTCAAAAATGGGACTCAATGAGAAAGCTCAATAATAAAAAAATACTCTTTGATTTGAAGAGAAAGGTTTAGTTAGGGTCAACCAGTCTCTCATATTTGGAGTTAGTCTTCACCTTGAAAAGCATAGAACAGAATGTGTCTCAACTTACAGAGATTGCAGAGAGATCCGGCCTTTGAGAGCTTCACTTGGAACAGTCTTTAGCTGATTATTCTGCAACATGCTGTTGAAAAAGTGAAAAGAAATCAAAAGAAATTACATTTTCAATGTAGTTAATATGGAACCAGACATGAGAATGTGCAGCTTGGTGCCAAAGTTGGCAATGCAAAGACACTTTTGAGGCTTGCAGTGCTTATCAATAACAGTATGATGGCTGAAGGACATGGGTCTGTGTGTGAAATAAGGCACCTGCTCATTTTACATAAAGAACTGTGCTACCTCAGATGTGCAGACACATTCTCACATAAACATGGAAATGTACTCTTTTCTCCTGGCATGCACGGGAACACATTCTCATTTATTATGAATTTTATGCCTATTGTTGAACTAAACATAAAAAATGATAATCCATAAATCAGGCAGTGCCTTTGCTAAATAAGTAGCTTATGCAAGTGCTACTTTTACTTAAGAATACACTTCATTACAGCCACTTCTTTTTGGCTCAGGTGCTTTTTTGTACCCAAGTGTACCTCTCTTAAAGCCAGAGGCAGTGTAACATGATCTATTTCCGCTGCTTAAGGGATCATGCCTAAAATCTGCACTTAGAAGAGCCAGTAAGATGTTTGCTTCAGGAATGTGCATGGGGTTGGATTCTAGGGTAAAAAAAAACCCTTTGAGGCACCACACCTAATAAGCAGTTCAGCACAAGTGATGAAAAACAGCCCAGGCAGGTAAACTTTGACAATAATGGACAACCTAACCTAAAGACCAGGTACATAATCTTATACTTGCACCTAGTAAATGGTGTGGAATACTGCAAAAAAGACAACTTTAGTCATAGGCTCAATTACTGTCCCTGTGCTATTGTTAAACTCTACAAATTCACCAAGACAATCAAAATAAAACACTGATTGCATGGCCATGGCGCTCAAAGTGTGCAGCACTGCTAGCTTTGAGACTTTAAAAAATGCAGTTATGTTCCTTTTCCTGCAGGAGCACTGAATGCCTTTTAAGACACACACAAGTGCTGCTTTTAAGTTACAGCTACATTTCTTTCAGTGTAGAAGATCAAACCACAATTCAGCAAACAAACTGACTGGACCATCTACTGTTGTTTACAGAAGACTTGTGCCACAGTGGAAAACAAAGTCTGAAGTCTTTTACTTCAAATCCTGACTCCTGTGTAGTCACCTCAGCTTCCTCACAACCTCTTGCTGGTAAGACCGAATGGTCAATGAAGATTAACTAGTCTCAGCATTGGAGCTCTCCAGTACTGCATTCAGCATGGGCCCTCATGGGACACTGTGTAATCCAAGGAGTAAAAGGTAGACTGAGAGGGTGTTAGGAATTACTTACAGGACTTTGAGCTGATGCAGTCCAGACAAGGCATCAGGGTGGATAAAGCAGAGATCATTTCCAGCCAAACGCCTGCAAAAAAAAAAAAAAATAATAAAAAAAAAAAAGTTACAAAGCAGCAGCATGTTAGGACTGGCTGCGCCAAGAGGAGGAACAGCTACATAGAATGTTGAATGCCATGCCCACTTTTTAATGAGATTACTCGAGTCTGGTTTCCTTCCTGTTAATTAAATTTTGAAACCATTTAAATGACGTCCGGTTTTCCACACTGCAAATAACCACAAACATTGGTCACACCATTCGCAAGTTTACTATAATCTATCAAAAGAGATGTAGATAAATGGACTTAACTGGGGGAAGGGGGTATTAATCGTTGCTTTTCCCACCACTCTATTCAATTTGCACTCTCTTTCAGTTACAGTTTGAAATGCATCTTAGTCCACAAAGTGTTTTCATTCTGTAAGACATTTCAGGAAACTAGAACTGGAGATGCCTTTTAAACACAACTTAGCTGATGCTCTTTGATGACTAACAAACTATCCTACTAGGGGGCACACTAAAACAGCTAAAAATCAGCTTTTTCTACAGAAATGATTCATTACAGTAAAGCTAACTTCATGTTACACGACTTCTAGTTGGAGGAGATGTCAACCTTGATAGCTGCAGTTGGTGATCGTATCGCCAGAGCTTGTCAGTTTCCACAACTTTAAATTCACAGCTGGGCATGTAAAATTAAGAAACTGCATGACAGCTTTCAAATACATTTTTACACTTCCATGGAATTACATGTTTGCCCCTTTTTCTGACGAGCAATAACTTACTGCCTGACACAACTGACATGGTGCTGAGTTTACTTGTTAGGATGAGTTTTACTGCAATATTGGCCCTTTTTTCTCCCCATGCTATCATGGTACATCCAACACAAGACAGACAGATGAGCCTCTATTCAGTTTTCAAGATCCAAAACATGTTGCTGTTTTATATGCACTGTAATACAAGATAAGAGCTCATTGGTTGTCTGGTCTCATGCACACACAGTCCACCCATATGACTAAAGAAAAAACAAGACTGGTCAGATTGAGTCACTGGTTATACTACAGTACATGATAGATGGTCAGTAGAGTATGCTGCAGCTACCTCTGACTCTCCAAGATTATCTAAATGAAGTCTATGACTGAAAATTACTGGAAAGGTTGTGTAAGGTGACATTACATTTAACCCACTAAAACTAGTCTACCCCATTGTTAAGTCCAAGAACAAAGTTGTAGTAAAAAAAAAAAAAAAATTGCACAAACCAGTCTGTTTTAAAAAGATGAAAATAAGCACTTTTAAAATTCCTATTAGCAGTATTCTTACACTCACAAACCACACTGGCTTGTTCATAATGTCAATTTTTTTCTAAAATTGTAAATCAAATGAAAAACAGAAGGGCTATCTTTGTATCAGCTTGGATATTTTTTCTGCCTCAGTACTCCTTTTTTCTCTAGCAAGGATGGCAACACACTAAACTGCTTCCTACCAGAACCTGGAGGTGCACTGTCTCCTATCCCAGTTCCTGCGGTACTCATAAGTATTGCGCTTATTGCTGAGTGCAGGACCCTTCAGTCATTTCATTAAGTCTTTCTCCCAGTTTCCGAGGGCTCTTCCTGAATGCATGACAGCAGGAAGGTTGCAATCCTACTGCCTCCCCCAGAGATCCAACGACCCCTCAAACCTCAATAGATAACAATCTTGCCGGGATTTCCCAGCATCTCAGGCCTCACAGTTTGCGTGTGTGTGTCCAAGAAGAGGAAATGGAGATGAGATGGGTTGTGAGATACCAAATATGTGCCTCTAATCAGCAGATCAGTGGTAGGGGGTGGGGAGGTCTCTCAGCCAAGACAACAATATAAAATCAGTTTAATCTGTGCATTCCATCACTAGACAGCACTGACGATTCTAGGCATAGGGACACAATAACAGAAAAGTTTTCATATTTTAAATGTAAGTCTTAGTGAGTAAGTATCTTCTGTCTGTGCAGTGAAGTATAATTCAGTACACCCTTGCTTTTTCTTTATGACACTTTGCCCAATATCATCTTGGAATTGTACTGCAAAGTAGGTTCCACCATCTGTAATGGCTTACTGGTTCCAATTAATCTTGCATTCTAGGGCATTAGATTCTTTCCCAAACTGGTAGTGGTCTACTATGATTGGCAGGTTTAAGAATTAGGCCATCGTAGAATGATTCATGCACATAGAGAAATACAGTGTGGAATGCAAGCATAAAAAGGACATTTAAACAACTGAAAAGTACAGCACTAGATAAGTGAAATGCTGGTGGGTGAAATAAGGCATCAAGTGTGGATGAAATTTAATGTGTCCTCCATTAACCTAAAAATCAAATGTGAAATGTAAGAGCATTCAACACAAATGCCAAAGTTCATCAAGATGAAATCAGACATCAACACTAAAGCAGAGTGTTGCTTGGAATTAATTTCATAAAAGGCATCAAGCAAGGAAGAGTGCAGCACAAATTTTGAGGGGAGTGAGAAGACAATGTGTCATTCTTCATGCCCATTTCAGCTTTTCTATTATGGCCAGGTTACAAAGTTCTTCAAATACGTCTGACAGCAATAAATCAAAGTGGGTTTATTCATGTAAAGCAAAGACTTTAGACATACCAATCCCACTGTCAAATTACCAAAATGAACTTGGTTAGAGAATGCGGGCCAATTAATCACTTGTAAAGAAATGCAGTTCAAGAGAAAACAAAGGCAAGCATTCAAAAGAAAAAATATACAGTAAATCCTCCACACTTGAACAGTTGGGAACTGGACTCGTGGAGAAAGCCAAGGAGAGAACAAAGGAGGGCAGCCCAGATAGCAGTTGGAATGAGATGGGGCAAATGCTCCCTCCCACATGCAGCCCAGGTGTTAACATGCACAAACACACACATACATATAGAGACAGAGGGAGGTAGTTGTTAACATGCCTAGCCGGAGAGAGTGCCTCATAAAGAGGAAAAACCTATCAAAAACACAGTGGTCATCAAAGCCATGCCTCCGAAGTCTACTGCCTCCAAGAAAGCAAAGTACAGCTCACCAACCTAGCTCCATTAATCTGAGAGAGAGAGACAGAGAGAGAGAAAGAGAGAGACAGACAGAGGACCCCAACCATACCATATTGGTGCTACAGAAACAATCTCGTAAGTGGAGGACCGCCAGTCCTATACAGATAAAAATTACACATTAGTAACTAGCGCTCACTTGCTAGAGAGAGAGGGCAATCAGGGATGATCAAAGCAACACCTGGCTGGCCAGAAGGAGGAGAAAGTGAGACAGACCGAGACTGAAACACACTTTCTCCTATGCTATGCCAAATTTCAAGAGACCTATACACAAGTTTTCTTCAAGGAAAATAACTATTAGGGGATAAGAATTTTGCTAGTGCACTAGAGAAGTGCAGAATGTGAGTACCTAACTTATAGTGAGTGACACTGGGAAGATGGTGCCAAACCACCTTATGAGGAAATATTTTTAAAACCTCAAGCATAACATGTTGTTACCAGGAGGAGCCCTACTGTTATTTATGCATGTATGTGCATGTATTTACTTATGATCAATAATGTTTATTATTAATGCTTTGGCAATACAATACACAACTGTATTATGACATTTAAGTATTGTGTTTAATTTCAGAATAGCTTTATTCTGACCCACTGATTGACCATAATGGAAAATTGACATTAATACATGTTTACTGACGCTATAAATTACACCATATATAAAAATGGCACAATCAAAATAAAATTTATCTGTATGATGATGTGCATTAAAATACAGATCAAAACAACAGGTGAAAAATACATCAAGCTTAAAATGTTAAATACACATTACATATACACATCCATATGTCATTGAGCTTGTGGCAGACTTGGACTTTCTTACCATTTACCTCTTTTCTTCTGGCATATTGGGAATTTTTTCTGTTTTTTTGGGCACTAAACTGCTTCACCTGTGCTGTGAATATTTTCTAAAATTAAGTATGTCTCTTGTCTAGACTGCTCCTCTGGAACAATGGCACCTCTCTCCTCTGGATGGCTAATTTTCTATGTTGTTGCTCACATCTCTTACAGTCAAGACATGTTCTGCTCATACACAGGTCTAAAAGGCCTGGCTTGTTCTGATTTTGGATTGTAGCACTCAGTGAGTTAGTTTCTTTACACTTGCCAGCTGGTTGCTGGAGCTGGACACTAGTGATGTTTGTAGGCTACATGTGTGGCTGCCTAAGGAGACACACAGTTCGACTCTTGGGTCTGTAAAACAGTGATCGACTACATACTCCATTGACACCCCAGGAACATAGGGGTCATTCTAAGAATTCCACTCTACAAGGTAAGGTCCATAGACTTTGCAGCCAAGTAGTAAAACTTGGTGCAATTGTGATTCTCTCAAATTTCTAGGTCTCAGTGGTAAGCTTATCACACCCACTCCTCAGTACTTGGTCAAGGGATACTTGCTATACTTGTCCTCATTTAAAATGCCAGAGACTACAAGTCTCATCAAATCTTGCTCTCTCTCTCTCTCTCTCTCTCTCACACACACACACACACACACACATAACTTCACTTGGTACAAACTCACAGTACTTTCGGACTTTAACAGAATTTCTCACTTACAGCTCCTCCAAGTAGGGTAGGTTTTTGAAAGCCTGCGCTGGTAGCTCTGTGATGTTGTTCATACTGATGTCCCTGAAAAAGAAAAAAAGGAAGAACAGATCTGAAATAAGGTGGTGCTAATCAAAGTTCTAACCTTTAAACCTGGTTTGGGCCTGTTCTGCATGCAAATTTCCTGAAGTAAGCCTTTTCATAATTTCAGTTTCTGTTTTATGCCTCTAACAGTACCATTGGGTTTCATTCGCCCTGAACCTCTACCCTAATCCTAATCAGGGGCAAATGCTGCAGCACTTGGGAGGAGCCATCACACTGAGCAGCAGTAAAGGCATGTGCTTGCTTGAATGGTATGTGGCCCAGTGCATTCTCATCAACATAAAAAAAGCATACAGAATTAATAAAGTCTCTTCCTCCTACATAAAACACGATACTGTGGACAGGCAGAACTCTTTCTCCTTCCTCTTATCTGGCAAGCTATACATCGCCATTAACAATCAATCTAGTTTATCCACAGATAATAAGGTTGCTTAACATCCACTGATACTGACAAATTCATGATTGTTCCTCACAT
>JANRMT010062854.1:52642951-52718707 GCA_026402145.1 Polypterus bichir lapradei
ATATATATATATATATATATATATATAAAATAAACACACCAACTCTTATTTTTCTTTCAAGAGCCAAAAGACAAAAATTTTCACTGAACATGAGGATCCCCAAAAACAAAAATGTGATGTAAGCACATTTGTGAGGTGTCCACATGTCAGGTCAACTCACTTCCTCAGAGACAAAGTATATTTTAAAAAAACAGATTCCCTGGTTAAGGTCTCTGCTCAGTCACTGGACCCCTAACGTATCTCAAGACACAGTGTCTCACAACCTTTTTCTTTTTCACAAAATATGTGAACGCAAACGTTGGGCTTTTTGATGCACTTGACCTTTACTGCCATTACCTTTCAAACTCTCTGCTTAGCCAATTTCATCTATTTTTAACTGTAATTTCTTACACTATAGTTAATTTCACACCATTTTAACAGTTCTTTGATTTTTCTTTTCTTTTCTTTTTAATAAGTCAGTACATGTCTGTGCAGAGGAGAAATAGATACATCAGTAAAGGACTTGTGTGTGTGTGTGTGTGTGTGTGTGTGTGTGTGTGTGTGTGTGAGAGAGAGAGAGAGACAGAGACAGAATGGACTTGTCAGGACTGGCTAGTAGTTGGGCCCAGCCAGGATATCACCATAGGCCTACTTGGCCTCTGTGACAATTGCTTTTGAAACAGACTCTTACAAGTACTTGATATGAAAGCTTTTAGATAATCTTTATTTTCTTCCCAAAATGGACCACTTTGCATCCTACAAAAACATATTTTGTTGGCCAATAGCTCCGTGCACAGCACTAATGATAGACTTCTCAAAATTTTGTGTGTCATATATCTGTATTACCTAAGAGGCATTTTGCTTTAGTTGTGACTAAGTTTGTGATGGGAAACAAATTAAGGATAGGAATTTTAGTTGGAAAAGATCCCTGACTTAACAGTACAGATTTATTAAATTAACAGCTGGGTCTCACCAGGATCTTCAGTTGTAACATCAGATTGTTTTAGACAACTAAGTGCAAGTCTCTCAGTCAAAGTTCTATACTGATTGTTTTGTCCTGTCCAATACTGAGGAAACGGAAGTGGCTAAAATTGCTATCTACCAAAACATGGTCTATTGCTTCTAAAGGTAATCAAGTAATCACAAAACCCTTTTGCCTTCTGAGTAGAAGCAAAACCCATCATCTACTATACATAAATAATGTCAACTAATGCAAATATGTTTTGACTTAGTGGACTGAGGATGATCTAAAAAGGCATTTGTATGTGATATTCATAAACTTAAGTGGTATTAGCTAATGAAAAATGCTTAATAATGATCAAATATTTTAACATATGTAATATGTTCAAAAAGGAGAGACAAAAATAAAAAAAAGCTGGGATCAGAACCTGTATCACCCAGGAAGTGAGGCAACACCATTACCTTCTGTAGCATCGAACCAAAGTCCATCATATTCAAAACAAAAAGGTGGCAGGAAAAAAAAAATACCAAAGCTTTTTTTCCCTTGTTTTTTGATACTATTCAAAGCACTTACTCATTTTGGTCATTAGTGAAGAACAGTTACTGTCACATTGAGGACCAAGAAGGGCCATTACTTCTTATTTGCTTATCCCACAAGGTGGCAGGTATAATTCTACCAATATGAGAGCTGCACATGCATCAAAGCTTAGTGTGCTCTGGCATCAACAAGATGGAAGGTCATATTGTGCAAATACTGCCATGGCTTTTGGAAATAAACAAATAGATATCAAAAATGTACTTATTTTTGTAGTTTTTGTTTTTTATTTTTTTTTTATTAAAATGTCTGCCTTCTGCAGATTTTATTTTTTTTATCCGGCTGTCTGGAGTTTTTTTTTTGTTTTTTCTGTCCCCCCTGGCCATTGGACCTTACTCTTATTCTATGTTAATTAATGTTGACTTATTTTATTTTCTTACTGTGTCTCTTATTTTTCTATTTTTCATTATGTAAAGCACTTTGAGCTACATTTTTTTGTATGAAAATGTGCTATATAAATAAATGTTGTTGTTGTTCTGCAAAAGTGTTTAGGTTTGCTAAACCAACATTTGGTCAAGCTATGCCTCCTATAAGATGATGCAGCCAGGAGCACATACTTGGTATATCAAAAAATAAAAACATGTTATTTTACTGCTAAAAATTTCATACACCAATTATGAATCTATGGTGAGATAATATTATTATGTGATAATGTTCACACTTGTGAAATTGAGTGTACACAAGATTTATGGTTAAACATAATCATAAATGTGGGCACATGGTGCTAAAAAAAAAAAAAAATCAGAAAATGGTAAAATGTGTTACAGTATATTAAAAAGACATACTAAACCCTACTTAAAGAACTTTTCAGAAAACAGTAATAGTTAAAGGCACTGCATTAAATGAAAACTTACTTAAGGTTTCTCAGTAAAGAACTTTTCATATGCTAACAGTCAATGTTCTCTAATTCCCTTGTTTCCTCCTAATCGCCATCTCTCCTTCAGTTTTTTCTCATCATTTATACTTTTCTGTAACACAATGTGTCTGAAAACACTTCACTTGATTTTATCAGCCATCATTATGCCATTCTTATTCAGAGATCAAAAAACCACTCAGCATTCCAGATATCACTTGTATGTTTTGCCAAAAAACAGTTCCTTTTCCACAACCATGCCATTATGTGAGCTAAGCAAAATGCATTACAGACTCAAAAGCTTGAGGATGTACAGGACCACTTAAAACAAAAGGCAGACACAGAACAGCTCTGCCTAGCATAGCCCATGCCAAAAAGGGCTATCATGCAAAACTTTGTTCAGTAGGGAAAGGACCTAGAGTTACAGGTTTTTGGGAGAAGTAAATTTAACTTCATGCATTAAAGGACATGCAGGTCATCTGCAGTCTTGCATAAAGAAGATAGGTCACGTCGAGTGCAAAAGATCGAAATTACCTAGTCAAATCAAAATGTAAAAATGTAAAATGCACTCCACTTTACACATATATAGTTAGGTCCATAAATATTTGGACAGAGTCAACTTTTTTCTAATTTTGGTTCTGTACATTACCATAATGAATTTTAAATGAAATAACTCAGATGCAGTTGAAGTGCATACTTTCAGCCTTAATTTAGTGGGTTGAACAAATAGATTGCATAAAAATGTGAGGCAACTAAAAATTTTTTTTAACACAATCCCTTTATTTCTGGGGCTCAAAAGTAATTGGACAAATTAAATAACTGGAAATAAAATATTAATTTCTAATATTTGGTTGAAAACCCTTTGCTGGCAATGACAGCCTGAAGTCTTGAACTCACGGACATCACCAGATGCTGGGTTTCCTCCTTTTTAATGCTCTGCCAGGACTTTACTGCAGCGGCTTTCAGTTGCTGTTTGTTTGTGGGCCTTTCTGTCCAAAGTTTAGTCTTCAACAAGTGAAATGCATGCTCAGTTGGGTTAAGATCAGATGACTGACTTGGCAAATCAAGAATTTTCCACTTCTTTGCTTTAATAAACTCCTGGGTTGCTTTGGCTGTATGTTTTGGGTCATTGTCCATCTGTATCATGAAACGCCACCCAATCAATTTGACTGCATTTAGCTGGATTTGAGCAGACAGTATGTCTCTGAACATCTCAGAATTCATTCGGCTGCTTCTGTCCTGTGTCACATCATCAATAAACACTAGTGTCCCAGTGCCACTGGCAGCCGTACACGCCCAAGCCATCACACTGCCTCAACCGTGTTTTACAGATGATGTGGTATGCTTTGGATAATGAGCTGTTCCACGCCTTCTCCACACTTTTTTCTTGCCATCATTCTGGTAGAGGTTGATCTTGGTTTCATCTGTCCAAAGAATGTTTTTCCAGAACTGTGCTGGCTTTTTTAGCAAAGTCCAATCTAGCCTTTCTATTCTTGAGGCTTATGAGTGGCTTGCACGTTGCAGTGCACCCTCTGTATTTACTTTCATGCAGCCTTCTCTTTATAGTAGACTTGGATATCGATACGCCTACCCCCTGGAGAGTGTTGTTCACTTGGTTGGCTGTTGTGAAGGGGTTTCTCTTCACCATGGAAATGATTCTGCGATCATCCACCACTGTTGTCTTCCGTGGAAGTCCAGGGGCCTCATGTATAAACGGTGCGTATGCACAGAAATGTTGCGTGAGAACGTTTCCACGTTCAAATCGCGATGTATAAAACCTAAACTTGGCGTAAAGCCATGCACTTTTCCACAGTACCTCATACCTTGTCGTATGCAAGTTCTCCGCTCGGTTTTGCAGACTGGTGGCACCCAGCGTCAAAGCAGTGCTACTGTTCCTGTGTGGTTACCCTTTATTTCTTAGAACCACATTCCTGACGCGGCTTTATAAACACACTGAAACTAACCGCATATTGTTTATTAGTGTAATGCATCTGATTGTAATTAACCTGTAACAATATAATGGCCCAGGGAATAGCCATAGTATTCCAAATACCATAACTGTTTTAGCATTGTAACTCTCACTGCACCTTTTTTGTCCTTCTATCAACTGCTCCCGTTAAGGGTTGCCACAACGGGTCATCTTTTTCCATATTACTGTCACTGCACCACTCAGAGTATTTATATCACTGTATCTGAGTGGGGAATCACAGCAGCAGCTGATCAGAAAGAGAATTATCGGTATACAGTATCAAGCACACGCTGTCTCAGCCACAGCAAAACGTTTCAAAGCCTTTCCTGTACGGACCTCGTGGTTCAGAAACAGTTTAATCCCAAGAACTGTAAATGCACTCCTTGAAGAACTGTTTGTACTTATAAGTACAATCACCCCAATGTAAACCTGCACTACAGTTACAATGGGATGCAAAAGTTTGGGCAACCTTGTTAATAGTCATTATTTTCCTGTATAAATCGTTGGTTGTTACGATAAAAAATGTCAGTTAAATATATCATATAGGAGACACACACAGTGATATTTGAGAAGTGAAATGAAGTTTATTGGATTTACAGAAAGTGTGCAATAATTGTTCAAACAAAATCAGGCAGGTGCATAAATTTGGGCACCACAAAAAAGAAATGAAATCAATATTTAGTAGATCCGCCTTTTGCAGAAATTACAGCCTCTAAACGCTTCCTGTAGGTTCCAATGAGAGTCTGGATTGTGGTTGAAGGTATTTTGGACCATTCCTCTTTACAAAACATCTCTAGTTCATTCAGGTTTGATGGCTTCCGAGAATGGACAGCTCTCTTTAACTCACACCACAGATTTTCAATTATATTCAGGTCTGTGGACTGAGATGGCCATTCCAGAACGTTGTACTTGTTCCTCTGCATGAATGCCTTAGTGGATTTTGAGCAGTGTTTCGGGTCGTTGTCTTGTTGAAAGATCCAGCCCCGGCGCAGCTTCAGCTTTGTCACTGATTCCTGGACATTGGTCTCCAGAATCTGCTGATACTGAGTGGAATCCATGCGTCCCTCAACTTTGACAAGATTCCCAGTCCCTGCACTGGCCACACAGCCCCACAGCATGATGGAACCACCACCATATTTTACTGTAGGTAGCAGGATAACGCCCCTTGTTATGCCCAAATAATTCAATTTTAGTTTCATCAGTCCACAGCACCTTATTCCAAAATGAAGCTGGCTTGTCCAAATGTGCTTGAGCATACCTCAAGCGGCTCTGTTTGTGCTGTGGGCGGAGAAAAGGCTTCCTCTGCATCACTCTCGCATACAGCATCTCCTTGTGTAAAGTGCGACGAATGGTTGAACGATGCACTGTGACTCCATCTGCTGCAAGATGATGTTGTAGGTCTTTGGTGCTGGTCTGTGGGTTGACTCTGACTGTTCTCACCATTCGTCACTTCTGTCTATCTGAAATCTTTCTTGGTCTGCCACTTCGAGCCTTAACTTGAACTGAGCCTGTGGTCTTCCATTTCCTCAATATGTTCCTAACTGTGGAAACAGACAGCTTAAATCTCTGGGACAGCTTTCTGTATCCTTCTCCTAAACCATGATGGTGAACAATCTTTATCTTCAGGTCATTTGAGAGTTGTTTTGTGACCCCCATGTTGCTACTCTTCAGAGAAAATTAAAGGAGGAGGGAAACTTACAATTGACCCCCTTAAATACTCTTTCTCATTATAGGATTCACCTGTGTATGTAGGTCAGGGGTCACTGAGCTTACCAAGCCAATTTGAGTTCCAATAATTAGTTCTAAAAGTTTTGGAATCAATAAAATGACAACGGTGCCCAAATTTATGCACCTGCCTGATTTTGTTTGAACAATTATTGCACACTTTCTGTAAATCCAATAAATTTCATTTCACTTCTCAAATATCACTGTGTGTGTCTCCTATATGATATATTTAACTGACATTTTTTATTGTAACAACCAACGATTTATACAGGAAAATAATGACTATTAACAAGGTTGCCCAAACTTTTGCATCCCACTGTATATTGCACAACCTGCGCTACTGTATAAAGCACGTATTTACAAATGATGACGATATTATTTTTAAGATGAAATGCAGAAAAATATGTTGATTATATTATACAGATACAACTTTAACTTCATTTAAATAATCTGTAGTGTTAATATTTAAACATGTGAGGACACTGTGCCGCAGCGCTAGCAAGTTCATGTATTGTTCCTGCCTCGCGCTGTGTATTTGCCGAGGATGGCGCGACATGTGACGATGTGGGTTCAGCTCCAAGCTTCCATCCGCTGTTCGGGAGCCCTTCCTTGAACCCTACACCGTCGATAATGTCACCGAGATGAGCTAGACAGTGGAGGCAACAACATAGCAAAGGGATGGCTCAAAAAGTGCAAAGTGCTTTTATTAAAATAGGCAACAAAAACAGTGTTCAATAAAGTGCAGTGGTTCAAAGTTCAAAAAATAATCCAACAAAAGAAAAACGTGGAGGTTAAAAATAGAAAAAACAATCCTTTAAAACGAGGTTAAAACATTCAACAGGAAGCAGGCTTTAAAACCAACAACAAGCCCAGTGCCTTCTTTTAACTGGTGACTCCCCTGCTTCTCCCTGTCCAGGTTTCACAACAGGGGAGCCACTCTACCTGCAGCTGACCTTCTTTCCACTACTGATCTGGAGACGTCCCGATCCCTGGCTTCGGTTCCGCTCCCTCCAGACCGAGACTTGGCTTCCCTGACGACCAGGACGCTCACGTCAGGGAGTTAACTGCCCAAGACTTCCGCAGCCTTCTCGGCCTTATGCGGCCAGCCATCCTTCTTCCCGTCACTTCCACTCTTCAAAACATGCTCAGCAGGAGCAACCACTAACTACAGCCCTCAGGTGTCGACCAAACATCCCACTAGGGCTCACTGTCCAGCTGCCTGCGAGTCTAAGGCCGGAGTTATACTTCACGCGACGCGACGCATGCTGCAGAGGACGCTCCTGCTACGCAAGCGTTGTAGTGTTCATACTTGCGCGCGTACTTTACGTAAATCTGGAGGAATCCACCAGGTTGCAGTGTGATATATTATCACGGTGAGAACATGTTCGGCTTCTCTGTGTTGTGAATTGCCTAAAACACCTATTAAATTCCGATAACACCTTACCGCAATATCTCTGAAAAGGATGTTTATTGATTAAATCCATAAATCCAGGGATGTGTCCATTCCAGCAAGCATTGGGCACGACTGAGAAACAATCCCTGGACGTGGTCTCAGCTCATCGCAAGGTGAATACAAGCACACACATACACTAGCGTCATTTTAGCGGCACCATATCCCCAAATCTGCATATCTTTGGAAGGAAACCGAGCACAGTGTAGAATACAAGCAGGAAATACCAGCAACATAACTCCGGGCGAGACAGCAGTGCTATCGCTCTGCCACTGTGTCACCGCCATGTGTGTAATTATTAACAGTATTCATCATTTAAACTAAATTACAAACACTTTAATGCATTTCATCATGAAAGTGATATCAAGTATGAATCTAAAGATTCTAAATGTGCAGAGAGTTGGAATATCATACATTTAATTTGTTCTGTGTGGTGATCTATTGCTGCTTGCCGCGGCTGTCAGGTCCAAGAAGCTCGTAGCAATTAAAAACTGGGATGACGTTTACGACCGTCTGCTTTAATGATAAGGTAAACTACGAGGTTAAAGTGGACAATTCGAGATTAAAGCCGAAATTTCCACTTTAATCACAAAATACACGTTTTCACCGTGTCTTATTTTTTTCTCAGTGGCTGAAATATAGCGCTATACATTATGTTGCTGTTGTGAAGTTGCAAAAAAAAAAAAAAGACGGCACAAAGATGTTATGTGAGACTTTTAAAATGCATCGTGTCATTATGATCGGGAATATGCGACGCTTGAATATAAAAGCACCACGAATGCATCTGTATGTCGGCATTTTGCTTCACCACATCGAACTATTCATCAAACAGCGAAGCACGCACATCGATCCCCGTAGAATCTGCATAGAGGCTTTCTGTCACATGTAGATAGTAAACAGAGACTCTGACATCACATTCCGACTTTTAGCACACTGCACCCCCCGACTTTTTGCTGGTACTGCAACTCGCGCACGCGTCGCGTTAATTTCTGAGGACCTGCTCAGAGGACACATGAAATGAACGCTGGGAACGCGTAGCAGCCATGATGCGGGCGCGTACGCGTTCTGAGCGTGAAGTATAAATGAGCCCTAACTCTCGCTCGCTCGCTTGCTTGCTCTCTTGCACCGACTTGTGTGTACGCTTCCTGCAACCTCCGTCCTTTCTCCCTTTCCATTTTGTTCCCTCTGATCTCTCCCAACCGACTCGCGCTTCTTTTTATATTGCGAGGGGCCATAGCAGCTGCAGCACATTAGCCACGGGAACAATTATGGATGTGGGCAGTCTCTCACCTGTGCACTAGGTGAGAAACGCCCACACCGCAGATCGCCCCGTGGCTTGCTATGGCCACCATGCCCCCTCACTAAGCCGCCGCAAGTGCGCCGATTATTTATTTAAAAAAAACGGCCTTTGCTCAGCGAGCTGTGGACCCATAACACCACACAACATTGGAAGGATAGATGGATAGAATAATTAAACACATACTATGAAGATATTTCAATGTTCCTAAAAAGTTTTGAAGAATCGTCGTTGTAAGCTTACAGATGGCTTAATGTCTACTACAGAGCTGATTGTGTGGCGATTGGGTATTTGGAGAAAGAAAGGTAAGGACAGGAATTGGAGGATAGTACGTTTGAAAGAGACAGTACTGCTACAGTAATTTCATCGAAGGTCGCGCACAATCACGCACCGTGTTCCCCTGTTTAATAACATGCTTTAACTCCTATCATCATGAAAAAAGATATCACGTATACATCTCAGTATTTTAATTATTCAGAGAGCTGTAATATCACGAATGTAATGGATTCTGTGTCCTGTCGGAGAAAGAGAAAGAATGGAAGCACGTAGTGATTCACACACATAGAGCACATAGAAGATCTAATACAAAACAAAGCATTTAATGTGCTACTTTAGTTACAATGGGATTTGAGAAACTAGTAAATTAAACGATTTTAAGATGAAGTTTATGTTCTACTTTAATGTCAAAATAAACTACGTGATTAAAGTGAATATTTCGAGATTGAAGTTAACATTTCATGCTTTTTTCCTACTCTGTGCCTTTTTTTCTCACTGTAACCTAATAAGCTTCCATACGACACTCGGACTGTGGGCTACGTCTCGCCTTTTCACGTCGACTTTGATATTTGACAACTACTTTTTTATGTCGGGCACTGTGCGACTTTGTGAACTTGAGCTTGTTTCTCTAACACGCTATGTCACTCATTCAATTTCCTTTTGTTGATTATACCACTGTATAAACCAACAAATAGTACGTTTTTCTTTGCCTCCACTTGGTATTCGCTGAAATTCTTATATTTTCCCTCTTGCTTTTGCCATTGCCTTTTCACAGAACGCTGAGCTTAAGGTCTATTTATATTGATTTGCATATTCAAAGAGGCGTAATTCTGGGAGGAGACGGGGCGGGACAGAAGGTGCATGCACGTGCATTAGTTTTAACGCTGATCGGGATTTATGGAGCGGAAGAACGCGGAAGTTGGAGTTTTCTGTGCGTAAGCACATTTCGGCTTTTGTGCTTACGTCACGTTATAGTGCGAATTCTACGCACGGCGTTATACATGAGGCCCCAGGTCTTTTTGCGTTGCTGAGTTCACCAGTGCGTGCTTTCTTTCTCAGGATGTACCAAACTATAGATTTTGCCACTCGTAATATTGTAGCAATTTCTCGGATGTGTTTTTTCTGTTTTCGCAGCTTAAGGATGGCTTCTTTCACCTGCATGGAGAGCTCCTTAGACCGCGTGTTGTCTGTTCACAGCAAAATCTTCCACATGCAAGCACCACACCTCAAATCAACTCCAGGCCTTTTATCTGGTTAACTGATAATGACATAACGACGGACTTGCCCACACCTGCCCATGAAATAGCCTTTGAGTCAATTGTCCAATTACATTTGAGCCCCTGAAATGAAGGGATTGTGTTAAAAAAATGCTTTAGTTGCCTCACATTTTTATGCAATTTTTTTGCTCAACCCACTGAATTAAAGCTGAAAGTCTGTATTTCAACTGCATCCGAGTTGTTTCATTTAAAAGTCATTGTGGTAATGTACAGAACCAAAATTAGAAAAAAGTGGTCTCTGTCCAGATATTTATGGGCCTAACTGTATAAGGGGCAGCATACATTGATCAAAAGTTAAGGATGAGGCTTTACAAACTAGAAAGCAGTCTAACACTAGTTCTTACAAATTTATTAGTTGACTCTATCCATAGGAAATAAAAACAATAAAGTGAAGGTCAGGGCATAAAAGCTGTAAATGCATATTCAACACCTTTCAAAACGTACTAAATGCATGGAACCATGTAGAAAGTCAACACATTTTTATAACACAATGTGAAGGCAGAGCTTGATCAGATAAATCTGGCAGATTCAGAAAGCATTGAAACCACTTTAATTTCAGCACACATTATTTATGTTGTAGATTTAATTTTAAATGGATACATTTGAAATTTTTGTCCATAAATCTACATTCAATAACCTATAATGACAAAATGTTTTTAGAAAGGTTTGTAAATCTGTTCAAAACCAAAAACTGAAATCTCTCATTCATGTAGGTATTCATACCATTAATTCAGTACTATGTAGAAACCCTTTTGGTAGCAATTACAGCTTCACGTCTTCTACGTTAAGTCTCTGTAAACTTCAATTCTTCTTGACAGATCCTTTACAGCACAATTAGATTGGATGAGAAGCACCAGTAAACTGCCATCTTCAGGACTCTCTACACATGTTCTACAGGGTTTAAGTTGGGGCTTTGGCTAGGCCAATCAAGGACAGCAAGACACTTGTCCTGAACCCACTCCAGCATTGTCATACTGAAAGGTGAACCATCGCCCCAGCATGATGTTGTAGCCACTCTTAAGCAGGTTTTCTTCAAGGACCTCTCTGTATTAGAATGCATTCATCCTTATGTCAATTGTAACCAGTCTCTAGGTCCCTGACTCTGAAATGCACACTCACAGCATGATTCTGCTATCACCATGCTTCACCACCATAAGATTGGTATTAAGCAGATGTTGAGCAGTGCCTGGTCTTTGCCAGATAGAGTGTTAGGCGGTCTGTCTAAAGAGTTAGTTCAATTTTTATCTGATAAGACCAGATAATCTTTTTTCCCCTCATGCTCTTAAGAACTCTAGAGGGATGTCATATTCTTATACAAGATTGGCATCTGTGTAGCCAATGCCATTCTAACAGAAAGATTGATGGTGTGCTGCGGAGATGGTTGTATTTCTGACAGGTCTTTCCATCTCAGTAGAGGACTTCTGAAGCTCTGTTAGAGTGATCATTGGGTTCATGGTTACCTCCTTGCCCATTTATTCAGTTTGACAGACAGCCAACTCTGGAAAGAGTCCTGGTAGTTCCAAACTTCCTTAATTCTACAATTACCGAGGCCACTGTGCTCCTGGGAACACTTAAAGCTTTAGAAATTATTTTATAAGCTTGCCTTGATCTAAGGCTCACCATAATTTGATTGTGAATGTCTATTGAAAGTTTCTTGGACTTCATGGATTGTTTTTTGTCCTGACATTTTGGGATCTTCTATGCACTGGTGTGTGCCTTTCTAAACAATGTCCAATCAATTAAATTTGCCACAAGTAGACTCCAATCAAATTCTAGACACATCTCAAGGCCAATTAAGTAAACAGGATGCACTGGACCACAATTTAGAGTGCTGCAGCAAAGGTTCTGAACACTTCTATAAAAGAGTTTATTTTAATAAATTTGTAAACCTTTTTGAAAAATGTGTTTTATACTTTATCAATATGGGTTAATCAGTGTAAACTGATGGGCAAAAATAGAAAATGTATCAGTTTAAAATTAAATCTAAAACACAATAAAGTGTGCAGAAAGTGAAGGGGGTCTGAATACTCTGAATCCACTGTAAGTTTGAGATATATACTGGATTCCCCTTTAATATAGCAGTAAAATAGGATGTAACATGCTGCTAGCCCAAATGCAAAGCATATAAAAAAAACATTTTTTATCCTCTTTGCATGAAAAGTCAAAGCTGAACCAATCAACATACAGTTTAAACCCATCCTTGCATGCAACTTGCCTACACCAAAAGGCTGCTTGTCATATTTTTTTTGTGCTTTATGGTACCTATTATTCAAACTAACTTAAGGAAGAATCTTGAGGGGCATCACAGAAAGGTTTCAAAAATCACAAATCATGGAGGCTTTACATACTAGTCCCTTCTGAAAGCAATCTGAATTCACATATTGTAGAGGGGCAAACTCAAGGCTTCTTATTCTCTTCCACAATAGTACCATAATGGATCTTTGTAGTGTGCAAGTAACTGCACAGGTCTGATGAGTTATCTGAGTAGGAGACGTGCAGTAGCCACATGGAGGATACTACCCAATATGCAAAATAGTTTAACTCCCATATCAAGGTAAATGCTTATTTGTAAGTTTATGTACAACCATTCCATGATTCCAGGTAGTCCAATCACAGTTACAGGAAGCAAATGGCCTGAACGCCTTTTCAAAATGCATTAAGTACAAGTCTTGAGTTTGACTGTTTATGTAAATGATCATATTTTCCTAGCAAACAGTATACATCTGTTTGAAATATCAAGCCTCTTTTATAAAATACAGCATGGAACAAAAGTATTTACCTATGATAGTATCTAGTTAGGGGAAAAAAGGGAGTAAAAAGAAAAAAAGCAAGTTAAAACATGTGTTAGGTTGATGATGCAGCACAACCACAAGGGCAGTGCTCCAGGAGAAGACTTGGGGCAACAACACAGACCAGTTAGCTCAGGCAATAGTTTTTTTTTTGTTTTTTTTTTGTAGGAGCCCCAGAGAGATTCAAGAGACCAGTTTATTCAGGCAGAGTTTTAAGAGGAACTTTTGTATAGTGCAAGCCTTCAGGCAAACCAGGTCTACAGGAAGTTTGAATTCCTTGGTGTGGAACTAATATTAAAGCACTTGCCAGCACTTCTGAAAATACCTTCTGTTCATGGGGCAGGAACCATTTGAAATTTAAAAGACGGAATAATGTACAAAAAAAATAATTTTTAAAACTTGGGGGTACGCCAAATGAATTGGGGTGAAAAGAAGGGCACTGCACAGTTCCTAGGAAGGTCAGAGGAAGGGAAGAGGAAAAAAAAACATTTAAAAAAGCAAACGTTTGGGGGGGGAGGGGGAAACAGGAGCATTTTCACTGTAGATCCACTACAACAAGTGGAACTGTGACAAATGCATCCCAGTGAACAGGGTCCAAGGTGACCAAATCTGGCAAAATATTTTCTTAAAAACTGCTACTTCACATTTCAGCTTCAAAACATCAGACATCAGAAGTTGAAAAGGTTAAAGGGTCAAAAATAGGAAATTATTTCTAAGTCTATGATTTGGGGTCATAGTTGTAGAAATGCATACTGTATACATCAAGCAAAATGAACAGAGCAAGCAAAACATTCTGGGTTCAGTCCATCCACGGGAAAACAGCACTGCTTGTAAGTCTCCAATAGGTGCAGTCAAGGACACACACACTGATCATGCATTAAACTAAGATTTGCATGGTGAGTGGTCTACCTGCCCAACCCTTGCTGAATACTGCTCAGTGAGTGCCAGCATCAAAAGTACAAACAATTATGTTTAAACAACTTAAGTGGACACCAGTTTATTGTTTCTGGGCAAGGCAAATAATTTAATTTTTGTTTTTTTCACCACAAATACTGCATTTGCCTAAACACACTAATTCTGAAAGGATTGGAAAGAAAATCTTTACCTGATTTGGTTCCTCACAATTCTTGTCTATAAAAAGATTAGGGTAGAGACCATGATGAAAACAAAGGAGTCTGTAGATCCAATCTGCTGGGTCTCCACTGTATCAATTGATAATAGAATAATGTTTGATATATTTGTATGGATAGAACAACAGTGGTATGCCACATTTTATGTGAATGTCATCATTAATCTAATAGAACCCGACGGGGCAGCAGTTGGTCCCATTTGTGAAATAGAGGTGTTAAGTTAGATAATGCACCATGTGACAAAGTTAGTGAAATCCTAGCATGATTCCATGAGCATGACAGTGAATATGGCTTGATGAAGTGAGCCTCCCTAACCATTAATCAAACATTTGTGTGAAGTGACTGAATAAGCGATTAAGAGCAGATATTGCCACAAGGTAACTGATGGCAGAGGCACATTAGAGTTGGTACGGTTCAACATCCCAATGCCACACTTTTAATACTTAGCTACATCTAGATAAATTCAGCCTTTCTGAGGTCAAACTGGAGGCCAAATTAGAAATAATAAAGATGAGGTATCTCACCACATCATTGCACATTCAGTTTGCAAATACGTAAGTAAGGTAGCAAATTACCCAGATCAAGGCATGTAACTTCTATAGGTGAAGAAACATTTTGCAGGTTAAATGTCAAAGATCAATACAAGCTTTCTGCAGATCAGAACAGATTTAATTTGCGGATTAACACAGACTACACAGACCCTGCCAGATGCAGAACAGAAACATTTGAAAGTAGTGTGGAAGATAATTGTTTCAGTCTCCATGAGAAGTAAAACTTCAGTTGTTGATCAGGTTGAACAATCAATGACCACTCCAAAATAGCATTTATGACTCCACCACTGATGAAATGGTGATAAGTGCATAATGTCTGAGAAGTTAAATATCAGGGACAAGACCTTCAGATATACTTTTCTAATGTATAGTCTTAAGCAGTACATGAAGACTAAATCATTGCTGAGACCAGCGGAGCTTTGCTTCTTCATTAAAAGGAAATCATTGTTATTGCACATCAAGTGTTCATCTTCAAACTTGCATTCATTTGTAGAGTTACATAAATCCAAAAGCAAGGAATGAAATAGGTTGGTCACATTCATACAGGGAAGTCGATTTGCTTCTTCTTTTTTTTTTTTTTTTTTTTTCCATTACTCTTCAGCAATTTTACAAAAGCTAAGAGAGGGGCACCAAGCAGCATCTGGTTTCAAAGCTGCTTTTAAACTTGTAATACACGAACACCACAGGAAACCAGTTGTTCTTTGTAAGAGTAAACAGCTTGAACTGCTAAAGGTCCTAATCAGACTCATGTGAGGGGGCTCGAGTTTCTGTAGAAACACCTTTGTCTACTGCTGGGCTCCAGTGTAAAACAATGCCTTTGGACTATGGCATAATTAGGGATTATTGGCAAGAAATATGAACCGTAGTCAGAATGGTGTGGACATCTGAACTCTGTAAGGCTACTGTTCTAATCCAGGCTGCAACAAATCAAACAGGTTTAATTTTAAATAGAAATAATGTTCCTTTTAAAAAATGACAAGTGACCCTTGGGGAGGTAGCCAATTTATTCAGGCTCTATTTGTAGTTAAGATTAATTTTCTAAACCCATTCTTTTCATGAAAGGGCCATGTGGAGCCCGAAACTCTCTCAGTAGCAACAGGCACTAGGCAAGAACCAATCCTGCATGGTGTGCCAGTCTAATATAGGGTACACTCACACGCACTTCAATACTGACTCATACTATGCCATTTGAGAGTTGTCTTTTAAATTCTCATTAATAACTTTTAAGCGTAATCCAGTATTACTTGATCCAATGCTGTATTATGGTCTAATGCCAGAATGACAAGGTGTTCTTGGTGAGTTCAAACTGCTAACAGGAAGGTTTACAACAGGGCTACCTCAATCACCACCTAAAGACTGCCACACCAATTCAAAGATTTCTGTCCAAGGCTGTATCACCTTAGAAACAAGGCACATTTATATATGTAACTACCTTCTTAAATGACTAGTAATTTGCAGTGAAATGATTTCATTACACTTTTAATTCTGACACCCCAATAAAACAGCAGGAAAACTCAGGTTTTGAATTGTTTTTCAAGCATTATCTTAAAATATATTTCTTAAACAGGCTGATTGACAACTTACATAAGATCTACACTTAAGTTCTGCAGTGAAACACTTTAGATTAAATTTGATATTCCACAACAGGATTTTGCAATTGACAAGTGATAAGAATGGGCATTGGAAGAGTATAGAAATGTAATCTGTCAACAACTTCTTTCATCCATCTGCTAATTTCACAAAATCAATAATTTAAACCTTGTATTATAAGGGCGCACAGCAAATTGATACCACAACGTGCAAGAATTTGAACAGCAATTTTTGAATAGTTGTACTTCAGAGAGATTCAATGGATAATTCTGGATGACAATCAGGTACACCCTTGCTCAGTATGAAGTTTCCTCTGTTTGCTTAAAAACCCATTGTACCACGACACTATTAACCAGCATTTAATCTAAAATATTGTATGAACTGTTTAGAAAACACATTTTTATGTATGGTCCCCCTATTATCGTGGGCTCAAAAGTATTTGGACAAAATAACAATCCTAAATATAATGATCATTTTCAATATTTGGCTGAAAATCCTTTACCTGAAGTCTGGAAGCTAAGGCCATTTCTAAGTGTTGGGTTTCCACTCTAGTGATGCTTTGCCAGTCCTTTACTGCAGCTGCTGTCAGTTGCTGCTTGTTCATTGGACTTTAGGCAATCAGTTTTGCCTTTAGCAAGTGAAATGCATGTCCAATTGGGTTGAGGTCAGTTAGCCAACTTGGCCATTGAAGAGTACTTCACCTTTTTGCTGTGAAAAGCACATGATTTGCTTTCACAATATGTTTTGGCACACTGTCCATCTGTACTGTGAAGCGTTGTCCTATCAGTTTTGCAGCATTTGGCTGAATCTGAGCAGACAGTATAGCCCTATACACTTCAGAATTCATCTTACTACTTCTGCCAGTATTGTATTCTCCATACTCTTCTCTATCCCACATTCTGGTATATATTGATCTTAGTTTCCTTTCTTCAAAGAAAATTGTTCCAGAAGTAGACAGGCTTTTAAAAATGTTTTCTGGCAAAGTATAATCTGTCCTTCATATGCTTGAGGTTTACCAGAGGTTCACACCTTGTGGTAAACCCTCTGTCTATACTTTCATGAAGTATTTTCTTAAATGTAAACTTTGGCAATGATAGGTCTACCTCCCAGAGTGTGTTTTGGGGGTTGGCTAAATGTTGTGAAGGGGTTCTTCACAGAGGACAGAATACTGCAATCATCCTGCACAGTTTTCTTCTAGGGTTTTCCAAACCTTCTCGAGTTGCTTAGTTCACTAGTATGTTCCTTCTTTTTAAGATTATACCAAATGGTTGGTTTGACAACTCCTTGTATATCTGCTATCTCTCTAAAGGGGTGTTTTGTTTTCTCTGCATAATGATGGACTGTTTTTATTTGCATGTACAGCTCTTTGGACCTTTTATTGAGAGTTGACAGGGACAGCTTCCAAATGCAAATTTCACACCATTTACTTGCTTAATAGTTAATGGAATAATGTGGGAACTGCTCCCATCTGGCTATGGAATAGCTTAACAGTAAAAAGTCCATATGTTTTTGAGTCTCTGGAAATGGGGGACTATGCAGAATAAAAAGGATATTATTCCTAAACAGCACATACAATATTTTTGTCAAATTCCTTAAATTATAGCAGAAAGTCTACACTTCAATCTCATAACGATTGTTTTATTTCAAATCCATAGTGGTCAAAATTGTGAAAATTGCATCCCTGTCCAAATACTTATGGACCTGACTGTATATTTATGCAAGTCGTCAAGCTTTTTGACCCATAATCCGCTTTAGCCCCGAAAACCCCTTCATTTTTTGTCCAATTTTGGACCATACTTTGTGCAAGAAATTACACCCTTCATTAGAAATTATTAGAAGGACTTGAAGTTGTGCAGGCCACATCAACTGACCCCAGGTGTTCACAACCTAATGGGACGACATGGGTCAAAATTATTGCTTTTCATCAAATTTCGAAAAAATGGGGATTGTTATATAGGCATATGGAGTGCCATCTTATACTATTTTACGGTTGCCGCTCTTTTCATATTTGATTCTTTATTGGTGGTCCTAGCCCTTTTAAGAGCCACTTCCATATAGTTAAAAATGATATATTTCAAACATAAGAAAGTTAGATTATTTCAAGATCAGTGATCACAAACACAACGTTATTTTTGATTTTTAAACCTTTTTAGGGATCCAGTCCCCTATGGACCACTATCAGAGTGTGGAAAATGACTAATTTGACACTTCTATTACAATTGAGAATATTTAAACTTTAAACATTTAAACTGAAGCAATATTTTATTATTTCAAATATCTGCTGCAAATATTCCTGTCAAAAGTTTTTTTTTTTCATTACATTACACTATGGAGAAACAGCTTATCCCAGCTATGCAGTACAGAGCACCAACCATTATAGGGTACATTAACACACAAACTTACTCACACTAGGCTAGCTTAGAATTGCCAAATGACTTTTGACATCTAAGAAATTACATAAGGTTAATTTCACCAAAAAAGGTATTTTTTGCACAGAGAACAAAAGATACATGAATTAAATACTTTTACAATCAATTTAGATAGTAGTACTTTGGGAACCTTCTAATAACAACTTAATCTGTTTTTTGAAAGACTAAGTGAATAGAGATCGATAACCTATTTGGGATGAATGAATATTGATATTAGGCACATTCAGCCAGACACAAAAACCATTTGTGGACAACATTTTTTCCACTGTGTCACCTAATACAGGTTAAATCCCATTATAGCAAATGCCAAAGTAACAACATTTTCAGAATAATGTATACTTTTTGTGGGCCTGGACAAACGTTCATAGAACACGTCTCGTTTCAACGAAATGTAAATCTCAGTATAATGAACATTTTTTTTCAATCAAAAATGGCCACCAATGATAATAATGCAATGCAAAAAATTCTTAATGCTGCTCCTACACTTTCAACGCCATGTCTCAAGAACCCTGCAACAGGCTGTCTCCAAGAAAGAGACAGTCTGTTGCGAAATTTGCTGTCTTGGGCAGGCTCAGTGAGCGTATGTAGTTGCTATGATATAACACACATAGCTGAATTCTGAGTCTATGCTCCACTGAGAGTCCAAGTGAGCAGCTGTATTGTGTGCGGATACTGTACTCTTCGAGTTTCATAGCGCTTCTCAAAGTTTTCTTTGAGATGAACACAAAAAAAAAAAAAAAAAAAAAAAAGCAAGAAATGGCGTTAGTTACAATTAAAGAAAAATTAACAATCCAGGAAAAGGTTGATTACTGAATAAAGGAAAATGACGTGGTGAAAGCATTTTAAAACTCATCTTAATTCTGTATTTTCATACCTACTGTATATTTCCACTAAAACCAAAAAAAGTTACATCTATTGTCTCATTTTCATTTTGTGTTCATACCTGTATTTCTATATAAAAAAAAATCTAACATCTTGTTTTCATTCTATATTCATACCTGTATTTCTATTTAAAAAAAGTTATCTCTAAAGTCTAATTTTCAAATAAAATACTTTTTGCATTTTAAGAAGCACTGTTTTTATATACAGGTATTGTCAAGCTTGGGACACAGAGATGCATAAAGACAGGAAGGTAAGTACAAATTTTCAAGGAAAATACAGATACTTTATTAATGTATAGATAAAGCAGGTACAGTCTCAAGACTTCATTTAAATTAAGAACTGTTAGGGGCCTCAGCACAGGGAATCGTCCTGCTTTAGCTCCCATCTTCAGATTAGAAGAACACCAGTGGCTTGGAATCACTGCTGTAGTAGACACGGTCTGGAGAAGAAAGATCAGAAGAGAGTGAGGAAGAGAAGATCAAAGTACGGTGTTAAATGTTAAACATTATGTGACAAGCACTGCAGGACAACTAATTGCTTTACCCTTGGTTTACTATTTACCAGATGCATTAGAGCAGCTACAGAGCTGTCCTTGCGCAGCTGGGGTTAGGTATGGTGAATTGCCGACAGCCACTGTCACAATACTATATGCATCTTCCCTAAAAGTATTTTTATGGTCCCCTGAGTTTTGTTATAATTGGATTTCACCTGTATAATCTATACTAATACAAGGCAAAGCCCTCACTGACTGACTGACTCACTGACTCACTGACTCACTCACTCACTCATCACTAATTCTCCAACTTCCCGTGTAGGTAGAAGGCTGAAATTTGGCAGGCTTATTCCTTACAGCTTACTTACAAAAGTTAAGCAGGTTTCATTTCGAAATTCTACACGTAACGGTCATAACGGTCGATAACGGTCGACAACGTCTGCCATGTTGAACTTTCTTATTTATGGCCCCATCTTCACGAAATTTGGTAGGCGGCTTCCCTGCGCTAACTGAAACCAATGTACTTACTTATTTCGATGGTATGACGCCACTGTCGGCCGCCATATTGAACTTTCCAACGTCACCAATTTTCCAACTTCCCGTGTAGGTAGAAGGCTGACCCCGTCTTCACTAAATTTGGTAGGTGGCTTCCCTGCGCTAACCAAAACTGATGTACATACTTATTTCGGTGGTATGACGCCACTGTCGGCCGCCATATTGAATTTTCCAAACGTCACAAATTCTCAAACTTCCCGTGCAGGTAGAAGGCTGAAATTTGGCAGGCTCATTCCTTACAGCTTACTTACAAAAGTTTAGCAGGTTTCATTTCGAAATTCTACGCGTAACGGTCATAACGGTCAACAAACGTCCGCCATGTTGAACTTTCTTATTTATGGCCCGATCTTCTCGAAATTGTATAGGCGGGTTCCCTGCACTAACCGAAACCAATGTACGTACTTATTTCGGTGGTATGATGCCACTGTCGGCCGCCATATTGAACTTTTCAACAGTCTTTGTTACTTATGGGCCCATCTTCAAGAAATTTGGTACACGGGTTCCCAACGCTAACTGAATCCTACTTACGTACATATATACGTCCATAGCCTGCAGCTCGGTCACCGTGTGAGGTGGCGTTGGGACCCCCATCTCAACGCCTCCCACGTTGTTGACTGCCTGCCTATATAAGACCGTCCGTCGCTCCGGTCTCTACATTCCTTCCTTGCTTCGTCACGGGATTCACGTCTCCCTACTGATAACTACAGCCTTTTTGTTTAATCCACGGCTTCTCCGCTGTTTTATTGTTTGTTTATTACAATTATAGTTATTGTATAGGTATTTTAGACTTACTTTACATTGCTCAGGTACCCATTTCCTTTATCATTCCAACCCCCATTACCATGTCTATCGAGGTGATCACTATCGATCAAAGAACTGTCACTTACTGAGTGGTTTCCATGCCCGGAGATGGCACCTACCTTTTCCATTCTCTGTGTTACATATTGCATGGCCATATCAGGCTCACTCTTGATATCCGGAGGAACATTGTGTCTTATGTATTGAATGACTGGGACAGGTTCAAGGTGTGGACTGATGACGGTACAGGAGATAATTATACTACACAGGAGCACTATAAGAGTGAAATGCTTAAGCCCTTCACCTATGGTTCTGCATGTGAGTTGATGGCTGCCGCTGAATTGTTCGGTTGTCGCTTTCAAGTGTACCGAAATGGCCAAATATTTTACACCTTTCGACAACCGCCAATGCCTCTTAAACATCTTAGATTCACAGGTGACGATTTCAGTAGTGGACACTTTGATGTTTATGAGTGTTTAAACTCTCAAAAGCTGGATGTGATTTTATCGATGAAACCGGTTGTGTGCTTACAACGCTTGACAGATGCCGAATGTCACTTCAACACAACAAATCCTGCAAATACTGTCGTAATTGAAACAAACCATGAAACTCAAACCGATTATGACAGCAGCAATCCAAGCTGTGAGATTTGAGACAAGATTACTGTTCACATGGCCAACTGTAAGTTACATGCTCAAGAGTAAGCTCAGCGCACAGCTTGGTCATGTTACAACCGGAGGGCCGAACTGACAACATGGTATACAAATAGATCCTTAACAAATAATTAATTATTGGCATATTTTCCCTCAGTTTAAAAAGGTTACATTTTCTTCTTAATAAAAATTTTAAGGCAGTACTTCGCCGCTGCGAAGCGCGGGTATTTTGCTAGTGAGAAATATATTTGTAGCATCTTAAATGGTGTAGAAAACTAACATTCAAGGGAGTACTGTACATAATTATATGAATGTCTAATTTAAGTTTTTTACAGTCTAACATCTTCATTCTTTCATCTTCCATAGGTAAACTGATAAAATAATTAAATTAGTATGATCATATTGAATAAATGTATTTTTTGCATATGCTTTCTGAAGCTCAGGCTTACACGTAGCTGAAAACTATCCTAGTTGCAATGGATAGAAGGCAAGAAACAATCATGAATGGGATACCAGTCAATCACATAGCATACACTCATCAAATCTAGTACTGTCAGTCAATCTGACATCATACCCTAGGAGTTTCCAGAGGAATCCAGTATGAATACAAGGACAGCATTAAACAGAGAAGGCAATCTCATATGTAAGTGATACTGCAAAAACAAAAGTTAAGAGACAGCAACTTGACCTGCTGCAGCAGTATGCCATCAGTTATAAGAAGAATAATGATGTTCACATCAGGTAATGTGAGCTATTATATGCCAGAAGTTGACACAGGATACACACTATGGATGAAGATTATGGCACAGTTACACACAGACATTTCTTAGCATCAAAAAGATCACTTTGATGGCCAAAATAAAAAAAAAAAAATTAATTAATAACTCTTCATTCAGCTAAAGGCTAAAGAGTGAATTATGATGCTTTCCTTAAGTGCATGTGTGAAAATGGAAGAATTCATTACCTGCCTAAAGAATAAAGAACACAGCATCTGCCACCCAAGTGTTTGAGGCTTCATATTTTCCTGTACTGTATTTTTAACTACACAAGAGCATACTGCATAAACAGAACAGGTTCACACTTATTAGCCTAAAGCCCAAGGCTTATTTAGAACTATTATGTGATTAAATTATTATTTACCATTACATTTTTGGTAACTGCCTTCTCCAATATAGGGTTATGGGAAGCTGGAAGGTATCCCAAAAGCATCAATAGTTCTCACTATACAAATTTAACATGTATGTTGTATTTAAGGTTAACTATGGAAAAATGATTAGAAATGTGGATCAGAAAACTATAAATACAAAATGTGTGTACCAACGGCAGCAGCATAGCATAATCAATTGCTTGAATACCACAGTTTGAAAATTTAGGTCCACAAAGATTAATTTCCTTAAAGAATAATAATTGCAGAAACAAAATCAAACCTACTGGTAAGAAGACCACAGAGATACTTTGAAAAAATACCATCAGGCATCAGAATTATACTCATAACAGCTAATGGCTTTATTTGACTACAGCCACATATAGCACAAGTTTATATATCTATGGTGAAAACTATGAGCCTTTGAGCAGACTGAGGTTATAGGTTATGGTGTGCAGCACCAGGATTTTAAAGAAAAAGAAACCCAGTTCACAATTCAGCTCAGCCACAGATTGTGAATACCCATGCCTCCTTGCAGGAGCCTCTCCCAGTGGAGCGTTTTAGAGTTCTGTCCTAGTGTCTCCCGGCTATGTGTTAACGTGGAACAGCACAACATCTGGAATGACGCTGGTTCCCTAGGGTCCTCAATAAATCTCCCAGCCTGTCACAATGGCCACATCCCTGCTGACACGCCACAGTTTAACTTGGACACAGCACTGTACTGCCTGCACACTCTGGACTGAGGAATTTGGCCAATGGCCCTGCAACAAATCCCAGCTCTAGGTGCAGTCACCGCAAATGGAAAAAACAGCTGGCAGGATTAAAAATAGCTCAGCACACTCTGGTGGAATCCGGAAAAGACTCACACCAAGGTTAAGGAAAAATAGTGGACCGACACACCAAGTCTGGTGATACACAGTGACCTTAACAAACTTTTCAGGGAAAGAAGGGAGAGAGAACTGCATACATTCAAAAGTGATGTTCCCTTTCTGACAGACATCCTAATTGTGGTGGTACAATGTGAATATTATCTGGTCATTTAGCCAGAAGCTCTCTTTCAAAAGGACCCTCCTTTTTGTTCTTCAATTTTTTCTCAATTTCAGCTGCCTGACTTCTCCACCTTATTTTTGTTGCAACCTGTAATTTTCAGTCTGCCTTGTGTGATCCTTACTCCTGAAGCCCCCTTACTAGAAAAGCTGCAGGAATGGTCACCATGATATCCTCTTAATTTTTTTTTATTATTATTTCTGATATGGAAGATGCCCATGAAACTGGGTACCATGATCATAGTGAGAGGGGTGACCAGGCTATACTAAAGATTTAAGTAGCACAGTAATAGGTACCAGACACACCAGCATGAGCATACCAGGAATGGCAACCTTGCTTTCTGCACAAGGATCTTACATGTTTATCAAGAATAAGCTGTTAATCAAAAAATATCTAGAGAAGTGGTTAGAATCAGGTGCTAGTGGAGGCTGACATGACTTACTGTTATCTATGACAGTAGTGAGAAGTCAACAGTACGGCAAAAAGAGGCACATTTGGATGCACAATTTGTCACAGCTGGGTATGGCAGTCACCAACCCAATGGAGTCATATCCTTTTAATCAAAACATAAAAAAAGTGGTTACAGGGGAATAAACCACAAACTCTGGAAGAACATTGCCTGGATTTAAGACTGTTTGCTGCTCCATAGATCCATTTTCCTGGATGTGAACATTACACACTGGGCGTGGAGTACATTGGTTTATGTTGTGTTTTTATAGTGTATTGTTGTGTTGTTTTTTTTATTTTTATTTTTGTTTTATCCCAGTTAACAAAGATTGAATGCCACAGCATTTCTGAACATTTTACAGACCATCTGCAGTAGTATAATTGTAAATTGGATTTTTTAACAGTATATTCTTCAATGTCCCAAGGCTAGGAAACCATGTAATGGTTCAAGGAGCCTGATAGTGAATTCAGTTACTTGCAGGGCTTCCTCTGTAACCAGTCAAACATAAGACATATCAAGCCATATGGATTCAGACGCTACTAATTTGCAACAACCGTGGGGGCACAATAGAGTCAACATTCACAAGCGTTCTAATGCCCAAGTTCAAAGCACCTTGTTGAGTCCATGCACAAGTAAATTCAGAACATTTTCAGAGCAAACTGGATGTCAATACACTAAAAGTGTACCTAATAAAGTGTCCATTCAATGTATATGAATAAGCTTCCATTTAATGTTCCAGTTGCTCTGGATAAAAGCATAAAATCAGTGAAAAATATACAAATGCTATGGTGAATCTATAGGAGAAAGAAGAGCTATCCCCTGCTAGCATAAGTGGATGTTCAGGGAGGAAACAACTCCTTATGGCGGAACTCTTTAACTGATGAGTCATGAAGCCAAAGGAAAAATGAATACAGATTACTAATGAAAAATTCCAGCAGGTCAACTACCTGAAAGCCACAATGTACACACTTCGCTGGTATCATCCAGCATACAGAACACAAAAGGAAGCTGTCAGCAGCAGATAAAAGAACTGGAGTTACTTTACTATATGAAACAGGTTTATATTAAAAAGGGGGGGATGTCAGGTCAACAAAATAGATTAGCCCAAAATTACATTATAAAAATCAAAAAGCCGAATGGCACAGCAACATTCCCAGGCAGAGGGGTTGTTGGTTAAACATGTTAATAAGATCCTTAAAATCAGAGTGCCATATTGCTCAAACCCCCCTTTAATTGAAATCACTATGCTCACAACCTCTGGAGTGTCCCACTGCCCTTATGCTCACCCGTTTTTGTTACCACTGCACTTGTAAATTTAAGAACAAACGCCCACCAAGTCTTTTCAGTTTTACCAGCAGCTGTTGTCTGCTGACTTACTAAAAGAGAAAGAGAGAATTGTTTTGGAAAAGTCACTGATGTGCCAAGAATAGCTACAATAATGCCAACTCTCCCTCCCCCACCCATAGTCCCCTGGCCAGCAGGTCTATAGCTACAATGACTACAAGCACGTCTCAATTCACTACACCATTAGAGCCACTCTTTTGCTCACAGTGCCCTGAATAGATAAAAGTTATCACTGTTATAGCCTGAGCAATTGGTGCCTCCCAATAATGCGAGTTAGAAAGTTGCACAGTATGCTTTGCAAATAGTAGGTTCTTCACATATCCATGTGATCCAAAGATGTGAAATTTTTCAGGACACCCCTATGCCACACCTTCAAAAATGTAACATTATCCATCCATCCATCTATTATCCCACCCGCTATATCTTAACTACAGGGTCATGAGGGCCTGCTGGAGCCAATCCCAGCCAACACAGGGTGCAAGGCAGGAAACAAACCCTGGGCAGGGCGCCAGCCCACCGCAGGATAATTTAACATTATCTTAAGCAACATTTGACATTCTTTCTTCCTTTATTTTATGAATGCTATCCTGATCAACAAATATATATCAAAGAAGAACTGCTATTGTTGTTACTTCTACCTTAAGCCTGCAAACGAAACCTGGCTGGACTCCTTAGTCTGTAGCTCCAGATGCTCCGCAGGCCAATCATTGGGCATTTTTGCCCAGATTTCATGGAAAAACGAAGCAGCAATCAAATGTAATGGAACACTTAACTTTCGGAAAATTTGCTGTAAAATTGATTGGGGTGGGAGGGGTGTGAAGGAGTGCAGGGAACAGAGGAGACCATTCATAAGCAGGCAGCACAAGGACTCATTCATTGTGAGGCACTCTGCCATTCTCCTTAGCTGCAGCACCCAGGTTTACACCTACAAGCCACCCTAGCACCCGCTCAGTTAGAGATGTGCAAACAGGGAATAGGTGTCTAACAGCTCCAGATGAAGTGCAGAAAAACAGCAAGCAACACAGACATTAGATAAGAAACCAACATATCTTATTACTAACACCGATCCCAAAACACTTTGGTAAGGAACCTCATGACAAACCAATCATTACAATTATGAACATCAGGGATTTGCAGTGTAAAATGCTGTGGGTACAGAAGTGGATTCAACAAAGAAAACAACAGTGAAGGTGGGAGAACCCTTATCCAAATCAGAAGGTGTCACTAACATTGGTCATTCAGGAATAAGTGCTGGTGAAGTGGTTCATTTTACAAACAAATATAGTAAAAAAAATAAGATCACCAAAATAATGCTTTCATCAATTAGCAAATGCTCCAATACATATGATTATTATATGTTGACTGTCTATAATATGTGTACTCTGCGTATCCTATGTCTGTTGTGTGTATTTCTACACCAATATTCTGATTTGCATCTTGTTGTTACTGCCTTGTGCTAGGTCTAAATACACATGTTGTTTTTGCTGCCAAAATGTCTCTTTGGGGATTAATAAAGTATTAAATAAAATAAATCAGTCGTGTGGCACTTGCAGTTGGTATTAAATAAAACACATTAACAAATAAAGGCATTAAGAGGAAAAAATGCATAGGATACAGAAAGTACACCATTTGAAAAATATTAAAGGGTCCTAGTGGACTAATCACAGTCCATTACCAGAAAGCATACAGAAGCAATTAAATAGGCTACAAGGAAACCAGGCGTCATAGCACAGAGAACACAGAGTACATATTGAGAGGTTTTGTTTAAGATGGGTAACTTGAAAGGCCACATCTGGAATAATGGGTGTAGTTTTTGCCTCCATATTATATAAACGCTACACTAACACTACAAAGAGGTGCAACTAGAAGTATTTCGGGACCATAGGGAACAAGCATTGAAGGAGTCATTTCAAACCTAAAGCTCTAATTCACTGGCACTTCAAGCAGGACTGTACCTCTACTCTTGTGTGAAAGTATCTGCTAGGTTAGAGGTAAACCACTTTACGATGTGGAATGACTCAAGTGAAAAACAATAATGGATGGCAATCAAATGACACAGAAGCCATAATGGATCAAATACTGCCCTTCTGCATAAAAGAAACTTTCAACTTTAGTTTATGTCTTGTTTTTGTTTTCAATTGCTCAAACATTGGTTGTTCTAATGTCTTAAAAAATGTTTTAACAAACGATTTTTAACACTGATGACAAGTTTCAGGGCACCTCATGTATATGCTCACCCAGCTTCAGTCTTCTGTACTTTTGTACAATCCACTTTTTCAACATGTACAGAAGTATCAAATGAAATAACCTGATTAGAAGCTGGGTTTAAAAAACTGATGAGCTATAATTTAGGCCAGAGTAGCAGTGTGACAGTAGCCAAAGTGGAAACATCTAGATGGACGTATCAAGACAGAGACTCATCTCATCCTAATTGACCAAGAGTTTAATAATGTTTATGTCTGTGATGTTTTCTGAAGACGTTTGACACCAGCAGTTCAGCCCAGAGGGTAACTGGCCTTTTTAAATTTAGCTATGAATAACCCATTTCATTTTGCAAAACATTTCAAGAAAGAACGTCGCCTCTATTGAATAAGAGATAAGAAACTATTCCACAGGGCCCAAAAGACACATAAGTTAGAAAAATTAGTTTACTAAATGCTTCATACATGAAAGAAAACCTGCTAAATTCAGTTTAGGGTTGTTGCAGAACAGTAGCCGATCCAACCCTTGAGGGGGTGCCAATCGTTCCAGGGGTTACTCACACCCACACCACATTTAGCAAAATTAAATTAGACAATTAGCCTAATCTGCACATCTTTAGGATATGTGGGAGGAAAACCAGAGAACTCAAAATGAAAACCTATGTAGAAATGGGGAGAATACACAAACTCCACACAGGATTCATATATAGGATGCTGCATCCATGAGGGAACATGAAAATAAACCTTTGTTTGTATACAGCTGTTAAACATTGATGCTGTCTGTAGCTACACATCATATAGTCTCCATTCATTCCTCACAGTTTTTCACCAAACCAGGTTCATGCTCATTGCTAGGTGTGATGGCACACTTAGTGATTCATTCACACACTTTCATACCACTCATATAAAAGAGTAGACACACAGAGGTAGAGAGGCATACCTCAGAAAAAACAGACAGTCACTGAACATTAAATCTTCTGCTTCCAAACTGCTTAATGTTGTGCCAAACAGTCCCCCATTGCAGAAATCTGAGGTATTCGATACTGAAAAACACTAGTTTCTGGCCCTTAAACAGTGTGCTGTAAAACCCAGGAAAAGTATTTGACCCCCAAACAATGAGACCCCTCTAATGTTCCCCAGTGTTGGGTGTTGCTTCATCTCAAACAGCTTTCTGCTGGTATAAGCTGTGTGGGAGCAGTGTAAGTAAGGGTTTTCTATTACCAACCCCCAACACAGAACCTCCATGCAGTCAGTCTGTACCCTATTTGTGTAAGGTGAGAAAGAAAAAAGCCAAAAGATTCTGTAGCATACAGCTGCCCATGGCAGGGGAGGAGGGCTGGATGGTGGACGGGTGGAAGCCGGGGCAATAATTGGCTTCTTTCACCCCTGTTAACTGCAAACAAAAGTACCATTCAGTATAAACTGGACAAAATGCACCAAAGGGATGGTCAACTAGCTGTAGCGGCGGGGAGGAATGATAACCACGCCGGGTTCTTTCTTTCCCCAGCCTTTGTTTAGCCTCTCAAAAGCCTTAATTAAAAGCTGAACAATGCACCTCCAAGGGACTTGACAGAATGGGCATGACATTCTGCTTAGCCGCTACTTTCTCTAACCCCCCCCCCCCCAAACACATTAATGGAAATGTAACAGGAATTAAAAACTAAAGCAAGCGAAAAATTCAGCTCCCCTTAACCAAGTCTTCTACCAATCACAAATTCTGTATTAACAGAATTCATGCTTGCAAGCTGGGTTTCTGGTTTTCAAGCACTGTTCCACAAGAATGGTGTAAGTTAACATATAAGTGAATTTAGCAATGTTTTTTAAATCATTACTTCAAAAGGGTTCATTCAATTGCTTAATGTTGGATGTGTGAGCTTTCTGCATTGAAACTTCTTGCTTAGATTTAAAGTACAGAGGCAGTGACAATGGTGGAGAGGACCTTAAAAGAGATATGGGTGCAACAATGACAAACTAAGTCAGTCTCTGGTATTCCTGCCAGTGCTGGGCAGAGAGCCCCCATCCCCTCCCACTAGACAGCCTCTTTAGTTTACGGGTCAGTGCAACAAGCGCAGCGGGAACAAGGGCCTAACAAAGGAGACCTTCTGGGGAGTAATTTCCCATCTGGGGGAGGAGGTAGAGGAACAATATGGATGTGGGGGATGGTCTTCTGTAAACCTGTCAAGCAGGTGCAACAGACAAAGGGAGCAAAAATAGAATTTTAAAAATCAAGATGTAGATGTTTCAAGGAGGATTACATATTTCAAAATATACAGAAGCACACGCATACACAAACATGTAAAACAGAGGCAGTCGCAGAGATAGCAGACCACTCATGCAAGAACAGAAGGGCATCTGTAGGACCTGCAGGATGACATAATGTCACTGGAAATGATGGGGCAGATAAAATCTACTCATTGAAGTTATTGTTTCCCAATAGTCTGAATAAACACCAAAAGTCACTACCCAGGGCAGTGAAACTTTGTTTTTTATAATTCATCAATCTAGATAGAGTATAACTGTTACTCAAAGCATTCTTTTTGATGTTAAAAGAAACTGGGGATCCAAAAGTGCTTTTGTTTTTGCAAACAAGTGTTTAAAAGTTATAATTAGAACAGCTCCTTGTACAGCAATAACCTGTCTTCACCAAGAATCACTATTAAAGGCGCTGACTTAGCAGGGCTAATCTGTGAATACAAAACACATCCCCTTATGCATGTTCATTTGCCACTTTGATTAATAAATCTGCACAACATCCAAAACAGTAATAGCACAGTGAGAATAGCTGACTGTGTGAGAAAATAATCTGTTCCTTAGACACCTTCTCAGACACCATTCCACTCAACCTGTACACTTAACCATGTCTTTAGTTGTGGCACCGTTCAACAAAGCACGCCTGTGTTGTTTTTCTTACTATTTTCACTATTGATCTATACAGTATAATGAACTGCTCTTCACAGGAATTCTTAAATATAGTGTTGCTTTTCTCCCAACTAGACCATATGTAACCAAAAGCAGTGAGGCATTGATAAATATTAATTTCATACATCCCAACAGCACGATATTGCATTTTAAACTTTACAAATACTTGAAAGCATTCTGAGGGAAGTAAAAAAATGTATGTATAACCAAAAGAGCACCATTGAGACAAAACTTGCAGAGATTCAGGAATTCATTCATTTTCAAACTGCCTTTAGGCAAATGGAAGTTTACCAAAAATATTATTTCAAATGCTATTCGGCACTCCAGATCACCATATCTGACAGAATTCTTTCTGACAATCTGACAGAAGTTTTGTTGGAGGGAGGCATCAGGCAGTTCACACAATCTTGTTTAAATAAGAAAAATCAACAGTACAAGGCAAAAACAAATTTATTATAAAAATACACCATCATCTGTGTAATTACAATATTTAATATCTATAGCACAAATTATCATCTAGCTCAAAGCACTTAACAATACACCAAGCAAATGCTTAAAACAAATTACAAGCAAAAATATACAGCTTAGTTGCAACAGAGGAGAGGAAAACAAATGCTCCAGCATGACACAAACTCAGGATAAAAACAAACCACGGTGGGCCTATTAACTACCTCTAATTAGCACATCCAAAACCAAATGCTTGTATATAACTCAAACCCCTAGACTTTGTGCTGGGAGCTTTCCCTTACAACCCTTTCCTGACACAACACAGCTGGGCATTCTGACCAGCTTTTCAAATAACCCAATTATTTCTATATATTGCATAAATACATACTAAATGGCATATAATCCTCACCATTTAGGGATGCAGGAATGCCATTTTTAAAGCAAATAAAGGATTCAGAATATCTTAACTTAACTAAAGCAAATATTAAGTACTGTTTAATAAACTGAATGGTACAATTGTTAAAGCCATAAATGTAAATGTAACCGGTAACCTGTACAAACAGCAGTCGGGCCCATTTTAATTAACAAAACTTTTTATGTAAAATATATTGCAATAAAGTTTTTTTTTTTTTTTATTTGTGCATTTGTTCAAATACCAAATTTTCATAACTTAAGTGGTTAAAATGCCCAACCTTATAATGATATTAATAAAATATTCTAATTATGACCCATAACATTCTTGCATTAAATAGTGTAGTACTAGGGTGTTGTACCGTGTTAGCCTTTACGAATGTAATGAGAAGTCAAGCAAAATGACACTTTTCATTGGCTAACCTGAGTTGCCTCGAAAGCTTGCATACTGTAATCTTTTCAGTTAGCCAATAAAAGGTGACATTTTACTTGGCTTCTCACTACATTAAATAGTGTGGAGGAGAGACTGGTAATAGTAATGTAGGTCAGGCTGTACAATGCTATGATGTGCTTATTTCCCCAGGTGGATAATTGGCAGAGACGTCCATCAGTTTGTCAATGGACACTTGCCAGTGTACATAACAGCCAGGTAATGTGACCTAGCCTTTTAAGTGGGAACTAGGAGTCAGCCCTGCAGGGACATCTCATGCCATTAGGCAGAATTTTAGCCAGTTAGCCTCAGAACTTCCCTGGAAGTGATCCTATAACAAAACAATAATGACTTTCTAAAGAGGGTTCAAAATTCCCTTCTAGATCCCAGGAAAGTGACCTTGGAATTAGGAGGTACTGCCACTTGCGCTACCTGAGAATTGTCACTCCAAGTTAAAGTTAAGTCTCAAGACTTAGAAGAAACAAATGAAGAATTGAGTATATGAGCTGGTGTGTCACAGGCTTATGCTATTAACATAATGTGTACAACTACTAGTACAGGCAGTCGCTATAGGTAAGCCATCATTTTTTTCAAATCCATCGTGGCAACAGACTTTAGAACTGGGTCAAGTTGTAATAAATTCTAAAATCCAGTTATGGGCAGGGGGTGAGGTCGTTCCTAAAAATTCCAATTACAATCTCAGGCCATAAAGAATGAAAGAACAAATACTGCATATGAATTAAGATTAGCAGCAGGGCAAAAGTTGGAATTAGCTTAGCAAGGGAGACCTGAATGTAAATCCTTCACTAAAAGCACAGAGATAAAATTCTTGGGAAAGAATGCAAACAAGCAAATATATAAATGAATAAGTAAGTAAAAAAAATTGTTTGGGGGGGAGGACACACAAAAAAAAAAAATTGTTGAGTAAGACAATGAATTGTAACACAGACCAGTTCCCTGCTATGCCACTTACTGCTTCTACAAACATTACTGGCACCATCACCACCATCAAACAAGCATAGCAAGACAACATACTTTAAATCTAAAGGATACTTGACACAGCTCAACAACTAGGGAGCTTTACTGCTGCTGACACGACCATGCTTTGGCAAATATACAAGAAAAGGCCAACTCCAGATTCTCCAAGAGGTGTACTTCCAACCATCACACATAGACAGGATTGCATGCACACAATTTGATCCTACTTTTAACCAAATGTTTAAAAAAATTTAAAAAATCAGCATCTGTCAAAAAAAAAATTAGGTGATACCACGAATAAACACCCTCAACAGAAGGAATGATAATGCAGATGGGGAATTTAAAGACATTATAATCGCACATTAGGGTTAGGAACTCCAAAGCTACACCCTACGTAAACCTTCTACTGAGCCCTGCTACTGTTTTATATGTTCATTTATTTATTCAAATAAATCTGTATCAGTTTTGCCAGGGAGTCCAAGAATCAGTGGGATTGCCTGAAGCTAGAAGCCTCTGCAGCAGGTTGATGTATTTCATCAGAACAGGAAATGGGTTGGGGGGGATTGGAAAGGGAGAATTAAAAAAAAATGCTGAGCCAAAAATCTCAGCTGGATATACCATGAAAAAGAGACAGAAGCCACACAGCTTATTGTGTGCCATTTATTTGTGTTTCACTTCAGGATGCCATTCTCTGGGGTCACCATAAGGAACTGCTGAGAGAAACTGGGGGAAGTGGGAGCAAATCTGACTTTCAAATTGAGGCGATGTCATAGTAACCCCAGCGGCAACAAATGCATCTTTTGGCAGAGATAACGGCAGAGTTAAGGCTCACTCACTCATTTGCCTTTATACTAAAACATCTAAGGAACTGGCTCCTAAGACCTAGTGTATTGTTTTCCCTTAAAATTTATTTTGCCTCTTTCAAATAAATAACTAAATAAATTGTAATGCTGAATCTTGTATTAGATGAAATTCAGCCCAGCCTCCAATCCCCCCTCCTCCCACACTACCCAATCAGTAGGGGTCACGACACAATCAATATGCTCCATTTTGTTACCCGGTTGCACCATAACAGCCCCCAGTGGGGTTACAGGGGTCACAGCATAAGGCTGACTATGAAAACAATTCCAAAAGGGCAAATTCGTCAACAGAGAGAGAAGACAAAGCATCCATCTAAGAAAGGGAAAACAAAAAAGTCTTTTCAATATTGGAGAATATTTATAGAGGGTGTACGGTGTAAAAGAGAGCCATTATTGGTACAAATCAGAGATTTGGTAAACTGTTATCATGAAGGCACAACTTTCTACCTATTACCTCTCACATATTAGTAGTGAGCATCTTTACCACAGACAGCAAAGGTCATTCTGAACTCCACCTGCCAAATCCCATTTAAAACAGACCATTGCAGAAAGTTAACACAGTGTCTCATGTAGACCACCCATGGTGCATCTTTCAGTGCGATAACTTGAGTGAGTAATGCTGTAACTGCTTATATAGTGCCAATCAAAGTAAAATCTTGTATTTCATTAACTGCTAAAACATTATTTCAGGATCCAACATTTTGGACACTTGTCAAATACTTTCAGAATGCACAGCATTAGGAGAAATTTTACTGTTAAACTAACCATTAAAAGGAGGCCTGTTTCACATAGAACCTACAGTGTGATGGCAATTCTGCTCACTGCAGAAAATTCTATAATATATCCATGAAGTCCTTAATGTCTCCTATCTAACACTATGACAACAGTGTCAATTCCTACACTAGACAGACTTCGAGACAGGTAGATGGGAAAACCACTATACTAGATAAACGGAAAGATAGGTAAGCAATCTTGTGTAAAGGAAAAGGTTCACCAAACATGATGAACTCCAATAACTACAATGAAACATAGGTTTCTTCATCAAATGCAGTGCACAGACACACAAATAAAATCACACAGCTAAACAGAGTAGAAGAACACCTTTAGCTCAGTTACAGCATAGAACTGACACTTGTTTCCCTATTTGGGATAATGCCATTGATCTTTATACCCAGATCGATGAGCTGTGGTCATCTGTACTACTTAGGGCGCCTAGGCCCTGCTGTTTCAGACTTATTTCCAGGCCAAACCCTAAGATAACAACACGGCATACCCTCTTCATTAGGACAAAATTTTAATAACATAGTATGAATAAAAGAGGCATCCATAGCCGCAAATAGCCACCCACCTTGCTTAACAGCACAAAGTGCAAGCCAGCAATCATAACACTTTCTGTGCCAAGAAATGTAGCTTTGTGACAGGAGTATGAAATAGTAATTAACTGGAACAAACAAGCCCCTTCAGATAATAAGCAGGTAATCATTACCCAAGGGGACACACCCTTTGCTCAGCACAGTAAAACACTGATATGCACTTTCTAGAGTCGCACCACTTCTAGGGTCCTCTTGTGCTGAGGTGGCTAAATGATCTAGATTTTGTGTTTCGAGTATGTTATTGCAAATCAGGAGTATTGTATGTTGTTCATTGTAATGCCGTCTGATTTTTACATTGTGAAACCCAAGCACCTATTAACACTTGTTCTCTTGTTTAGTCCTGGGAGAGACCCCATGGATGCAGATTTTTGTGCCAACCTGTTTCACAATCAGTAAATCATTTAAATTGCTCTCAGTTTAGTGTGTTGACTTTTTACTTCTCTTATTTTGTATTCAGAAAAGCGCAGTAGTGCAAGATTTACATCTATAAGAAACTATTTCTGTTACCTGGCATCGCCAGGGAAACTTCCTAAGACAACAGTGACACAGCAGTCCTTGTACTTTACAATTTAACATGAATTTGTCTTTGACTGTTCTTTTTGCACTAAAAGATTTCATTTGAAATGTACTACTGTATTTTCTTATAGCACTAAGAAAATGCTCAGTTTAGGCGTAAACTAAATACTAAACATTTAATATGCCCTGGTGATTCTTCAAAAATTATAATTAGATTTTCCACTTTTGCAATATATTTCAGGTGGTTCATCAGTTCATTTCAATCCACAACAATATGGAAATTTAAAATTCATGGACCGTATAAGAATTTCTTTATTAGATTCACAATCAATGTGTGAATTACAATGTAACCCATTATTGCATTTTTTGAGCCAAGACAAATATCTTTTTGATTTGCATACAAAGCAGACATTTCTCTGTTCATAGCACTATGTTTTTAGGCATGTTGAGTAACAGCAGTCCTGTGATTTTCTTGAAATTTACACATGTATTTAACAACCGCAAATTTGTTCATGTTAGGACTTTTTGTGTATATGTAGCAGCTACAAGTCTATTCACCATAGGATTTTTGTGCATATTTAGCAACTGCCAGTCAGTTCACTTTAGGATTTTTGTACATATTTAGTAACTACAGGTCAGTTCACATCAATATGTTTTGTGTATACATACTGTAGCTACACAAGTGTGCTCACTTCAGGATGTTTTTGTATAGCAACCACAATTCTGTTTGCCTCTGGATTGTTTTTGCATGTTTAGATGCAGATTTTTCTAATTGTTTTGTCTGATATTCTCTGTATACAGTATCTAGTTCAGTGGTAGGTTCCAAGAACTTTCAGGCACATCAGATAAGCAAGAGAATGTATTTGATTGTTGTTTGGTGTAAGCAGTTTTGAATTTGAGCAAAACTAAAAATAGTAAGGTTCATAAACATCAAAATGCATAAAGCTCCTGTGAAGTGTAATCTTTTTACTGGCCAACCATTTACCAAAATGTCAATTTGGAAGTGGTAGCATAGGATGAGGGATTATGTATATCATTCGTATACATTACAACAGCATTGTAATTGTCCTCTTCTGGGTTACATGAGAAAACTTTGCATCACAACCACTGTCCCACTACAAATTCAACAATTTCATGCCAAATTTCCAGGCCTAACACATCCATACCATATTCATGTAATGACAACAAAAACTAGCAATTTCCATCTGCCTTTTATACTTATTATGTGGTATGGAATTTATATGGTATTAGGCAAAAGGGATTCTGTTTTAATTGATCAAAACCAATATACAACTAGAAACAGACATTGTGTAAGTAAATGGTAGAACTTTCCTCCTTCCTTCCACATCAAAGTTCAATGTCATGTCATTCCTAAGACAGTTTCCCTTGTTCTCTCATTAGTCCACCCTATTGGTCTACATCACTGATCTACTGCAAACCTTCATTTGCATACACTGGCATGCATCACAGTGGCTGCTACCCTTTCTCTTCATGCTTCTTTCAGTGTTGTGCAGCACGTTAACATAGTGTACCTGGAACAGAATTATTATGGACAAATTAAAAAAAAAAAAAAAAAAGTCTGCTGATTTTGTTTTTTTCTATAACATCACCAAATTTTAACCAAATCTATCAAAGCATTCTTTAGATTTTGGGGCATTTAATTTTCTATTGATGGTTTTATGTTTTATTCCTGAATACTGATATTTCTGAATATCCTTTCTTACCTAAAGCCTACTGACCTTGATGCGCCACCCTGTCAAATTTTAGCGTTTTAACTTAAATAGGAAATAATTTAGTTGAAGGGTGTGTGTGTGAGTGAGTCAGTCAACTGCACATTTTTATATATCTAACACAAATAAATTTCAGATTTAGTTTTTTGACTGATACTAAAAACAGAGAAAATATGAAACACCAAATTACTTAATTACAAGAATAAAATTGGTTGTGATAAAAACCTGCAGTCATAAGTGGCCCCCACTACTGAACTTGACAACTGATGATCAATACCATACCTAATTAATCCAAAATATGGCTCATTAGTGGCCCGAGTCTTTTCCAACAGCAGTGAGTCAAAACTGAGTAACTGGGTAAATTTGATTTGAATAACCCAGCTCACCCACATCTAGCCGACTTGCCCATCCATTATTAAACAGCCAAACCTAGTTCAGGGCTGCAGGAAACAAGATATTATAATTAAATTATGTTCTTTACAGTTTACATTTACTTATTTGACTGAAGCCTTTATCCAATGCAACTTACAGCATTTATGATACAATTGGTTACATTTCTTTTGGTCTTACAATTGGAACACAGGCTGGTCATGCGACTTGCTCATGGTCACACAATGTCAGCAGCGGGATTTGAACCCACAACCTCAGGGTTTAAAGTCTAAAGCCTTCACCTCTACACCACACTGCCTGTCCATATAACATATGTTCTGTAAGATTCTGCTTTCCATTTGATGGAATCCATATTATGTTTTACGATTGTGCTTCCATTATCTAAATTTTCAGACTCCCAACAAATTTGCACGGGTTAGTACTATTAAGCAAAAACATATAATTATTATGTGATCCCCCTTTGCAAATGGTCTTTCAAACACATCAAGAAACATGTTTCAATTCACAGAAAGGTATCGATATTAACATCTTTTGGTCCCAGTGTTATGGGAATTCCGGGGGGGGTGGGGGGCCTCAGCTCAGTTCAGACTCCTCTCCCCACTGTTGTTATAATAGGCCAATTACCCAAATTATGCCACTGCTTTCAGTTGTTCAAACATATGCAACAGCCAAGAAAATTACTTCCCAGACGGAAATGTGAATACACAACAAGGGTTGAGCCTTTCTGCCTTGATTGCTTATCTCAGCAGAGACGCTACATTACTCATACAGGGGTTCTCTCTGCTGCATGTCCCCTAACTAAGATTTCAATCTCACATTCATCTTCAAAAAAAGACAGAACCAACTAATGATAACATGAATCAGTATAATGAAACTACTTTGAGATGTTTTTGGTTATTGTTTGTTGTTTAATACTATATTTGAGTGATCTTATTTAAAATTTCAAAAAGGTACAAACAGTGCAGTCCCATTATCAGTGGACCCTTCCTTGTCTTGTGTACAATGTTCCTTGCAACCCCCACCCCTGTCCTCTAGTTAAATAAGGAGATTCAAAAAATGCATAGAGAGATGAATATACATAAAATGGAGGTTACACTTAAGTATTGCCATCTAATGCTAGTCAAGATTGGCATAGAAATTGCAGGTGTGGGGGGTGCTGCTGCAAAAAACTCTTTTTTTTGCTAAAAATGTATTTATATATTTAATAGGATGGCACGGTGGTGCAGTGAGTAGCGCTGCTGCCTCGCAGTTAGGAGACCTGGGTTCGCTTCCTGGGTCCTCCCTGCATGGAGTTTGCATGTTCTCCCAGTGTCTACGTGGGTTTCCTCCGGGTGCTCCGGTTTCCTCCCACAGTCCAAAGACATGCAGGTTAGGTGCATTGGCGATCCTAAATTGTCCCTAGTGTGTGCTTGGTGTGTGGGTGTGCCCTGTGATGGGCTGGTGCCCTGCCCAGGGTTTGTTTTCTGTCATGCGCCCTGTGTTGGCTGGGATTGGCTCTAGCAGATTCCCGTGACCCTGTAGTTAGGATATAGCGGGTTGGATAATGGATATATATATATATACACACACACACACACATACTTTTTACATTTTGGCACTGTTGATAAATACTGTATTCATTTTAATTATTACCACTGTCAACAACAAGAAAATGCAAATCTACTTTTATTTGTTGACACACTGATGTGAAATGCTAAGTTCATGTGCTGCCACTTCAAAGAAAAGTATACTAACACTATGCAGAGGATGATACAGATAGTAAGTCTGTCAGATGGAGTGATCAATTTTTCATTTAGTGTTTTCTACTTTAACCAGTAGTGCTTCAATACCTCAGAAGAAAACATTTTGAGACTGTATGTTTTGTGCAACTTAGCAAGCTTCAATCTTTTTGCTTCAAAGACTTAGCTGAGCCAATGTCAGGATGTTTTATATTGTTTGTTTTTGTATTGTGAAAGCTGCTGTAATAATGCAATGCTTTTATTATTTTATAATTACAATTTTAGAGTGCTGAAGTCTAAATGTTTCTGAACTGCAGTAAGGATAATGATGACCCGTTTCTCCAGTTAGTCAACAGCAGGCATTAGTCAAATGTTTCATGTTTACTTACTTACTACTTGGTTCTATAGTGCTCAGTCTGATATGTTTTATATTTTTCTTTTTTTTTTTTGCTTAATTGGCTGTTGTGTGTTTTTTCAAGATTTTGAAACACACACACATATATATATTATATATGTATATATATGTATATATATTATTCTGACAAATATTTATTGAATGCATTTCCATTGCGTCAACTGAAAACTTGAGAAGAGGGATAAACAAGAGGAGGCAATACAGTCCATCACACATATCTAGTTAGCCAATAAATATTCCCATACTGTTACTACAAGTTCATAACTACAATATTTCATAACTAAATGGCAAGGCAGTCTGTTCTACATTTCTACAACCATGTGGATAAGCAGTGCTTCTAGCATTCATGTTAAATGCATTTCTATCAACATCATCACTAGTAAAATTTACATGTTAAATTCAATGTATTTTTGGTAAATATAATATGATAGGATTTCTAAATAGCAATTAATGCTCTATGCAGCTTATAAATAACATGGTTCATAATTGCAACCCTGAATTACTTTAAGCATGTTTAACAATGTTATGTTGTGCGACTTAGTGAACTCTGTGGATAGGGTCATCCTGACAGACAGCCCTATCTGCAGGAAACAAATGCTACAAGAACTGGTGACAATAGCTACTCAATACTATTAAGCAGCAATTAGTACATGCCTAAAAGAAGTGCCACACATGGAGAAACAAAGAAAACACTTCACAGTTGGAATCAAGCATTCAGGGCTATACACTTCCTCACATTGGCAGAAGAAAAAACATGGTACATCAGAACTTTTTAAGATACATCAGAAGTTATCTTGTCTTTGTACTAATGGACCTGCATCATTAATCTTCCTAAAACAGATTAATATGATGATCATGGGGAGCATCAGCCCATTCTGACAGCATGGGGTAAAAGCAATGAACAACCTTAAATGATGTACATACATAAACAGTTAAGGTGAGTTGTCTACGTACCATGGCTTAACCATAATATTTCACTCCCCCCCTTAAGTTTTTTTTAATGATATTGACTTATGAAAACAAATTTTAACATATGATTTTAAAGGAATTCCTACTCAGGTCTACAATGCATACATGAATATGGCCTAGAGTTTATAAATAAATATATATATATATAAAAGAAGGGGGGGAAAGGGGAAATAAATTCTTCTTTATACAAGTCTATGCAGAGTATGAGACCTAAATCATTCACCCAGATCTCCAACCACACCCAATTAAACAGTCTCCTGTTAAGGTGCATAGTCATGAACCCAAGACTCACACTACAAAAATCTCACATATACTTAAGAGTGGTGTAGGGGGAAGATGTATAGCACATTGTGGACATCTTAAAAAAAAAAAAAAGTCAACACGCTTCCATTTCCCCTTCTAAAACACTGACAGAAGCTAGACAGTGCTGCTTTAATTTTATATTTCTATCAAAAACCGAGAATTTAGGTACTCATAAGATCAAACTTAAACTTGTGGGTGTGTGTACCACACACATTTTAAAAAGTTTTGTCTGCATAATTCAAACATATCCTTGCAAATAAAAACTGAACAGATTTACATGTTGACCTAAACTATAGCATTATGGATGTCAAACCATTTCACTTTAAATGGACTTTATAGTAATAAATGATTAATTCTCACAAGCAGAATAAATGCCACATAACAAGGTAGCAATCAGATAACTCTACAACTTCACAGCTAACTTCAGGCACAGGCCTGCCAAAATATAATGCTACTATTTCTTTTTGTATTTATGTTCCCTGGTCTGTGTCTGTTGCACCAGACCAACAATAATTAACAATGTATTTTACTGTCATGGTCAAAGTCCACATGCTATCTCCCCAGCGAATATGAATTGTACCACCTGGACCCTGCCTGCATCTCTACCTATCTACCGACCATGACTGAAACCTCAGGGACAACTCGTAGAGCAACCACTGGAAAGGCTGTGGTCTTCCTCCTGCATTGTATTTCTGTAAGCCCACCAAACCCCTCCAAAAATCAATTAATTTTATAATTAATAATTGGATGTTATTGTGTTAATCTCTCTGGCTTGGAGCAATGGTACTGCCTCCTCCCACAGCAAAAAGAATTGTCAGTTAAGCCCTTAACTTTCTGGTAAACTGCCTCCATAAAGAGTAGCACTAAGGGCAGTTTGTTACATTGTCTCAGCTCAAGGTCCTACGGTTTTTCCATGAAATATGTCACACACACCCTCCCCCGCTTTGTCACATGGACAGGAGAGTAAACACCACGTAACTTTCTCAAGGCTGAAGGGACAGTAATTTCGTCCGACCCTTCCGATGATTCCAGTAGCCCCCTTTGACGCCAATATTACATTATTTAAAGTGGTCCAAAGTGGTCAGCTTGAGTCAAAAGAGGGTACATTCCGGGCCGTCATGGCCCGCTCACCAACGCCGTCATGGTATCAGATACTAGGTGATAACAAATAATGATAAATGTTCAAAACATTGAAGATCTCCACTGAAAACAGAAAACCCTATGGTGTCCCAAATTAATTAATTGAAACCGCACTTTGACGCCATAAAAAAAATGGTTTACAAGCCCCTCGGTTTACTCACAGGTAATAGGTGAAAGCACTAAGTCCTGATGGCACTGTCCGCAGCCCCCGGCCCGAGCAGTCCGCTCCCCCGTCCCCGTCGCAGCGACAAACTGCTGGACACGGAGCCGGAGAAGAGTCACTGTGCCCGGCGGCGCTGCCACTAATCAGCAGCCACCCCGCCAGGGCGAAGCACACCGCCAGAGCCCGCATGGGCGCAGCGTAGTCTCAGCTTGCCTTCAAGGCAAACAGAAATCCAATCCCAAGCAGTGCCAGGCGCCGCAATCCTCGGCAGATCCTCAGGGACTCGCCCCCACGGGCGGTAAGACGGCTTGGCCGGTCAGTCTCCGACGTTCTCGGTGTTCGTTCAGCTGTTTACCCAGCGCTGCATAATGCGAGTTCAGCACCGCTCCTACTCCGGAGCGCCGGCCTCCTTGTCCCATTAACGCTTCGCTCACTCGCTCCGCTCCTCCCGGGCCCGTGTACTGTCAGGCTCAATGGCACACCATATCCCGCAGAACTCTCCTAACCATTCCACGCGTCCCTACCCCTCTCCTTCTCCGTTCAGGCTGGTTTGCTTTTGAGCCCCGCCCACTAATACATATTCACCATGTGTTGCCTTAGCCAATTGGAGCAGGAAAGAGAAAAAAAAACACGCGGAGACTCTAGTCTCGCAGAAAGGGAAACAAGTGAATGGAGAAAGGAGGGGGCGCAGGTACGGGAAGGGGAGGCGGTCGCTGTTGGAGTGAAGAAGAAGAAGAGGAAGAAGCAGGAGGAGGAGGAGGAGGAGTTGGGGTTGGAGGTTCTGAACAGCTCGTGGGATTAAGCTTTCGTCGAAACTTTTATCGCAATCTGCCTCTTAAGTAATTGCCAAAGTCACGCTTCTAAGTAAAATGTGTTCTTTTTGCATTCATTTATTTGTCCACTCTTAGATGTAAAAGTACAAGTAAGAACCGTTTTTCATCTTCATAACATATTTATGCCGAATAGTTTTCTTCTTTATATCCATCAAGTACCTTAAATGTTTGTGTTTTATTTTTTATTTGAATTTATTTTTCTTCTGATAAAAATATAATGCATCTCTTATGAAGCTGTGGATATAAAGGCACAGGCACAAAAAGTAGCCAAGGAATTAAGTATTTTAAGAAGAGAAAGTGAAGGAATGAAGGGCACCAAAGTGTTGTGAGTGTGTGCGTGTGTGTGTCCAGGCACCTACAGGTACACGGTTTGCAGACCTTTTCAGGTAGCACTTTCAAGCCACTGAAACCAAAGACCTTACAAAGCTTGTTATAGAAAACTTCACACCCTTTGGTCATAGTCTTATTGATCTTTCCGTTTATGTTACTTCACAGGGCTTTAAAGACTTTTTTCAAAGAAAAATAGAAAAACTAAGCTCTTGCTCACACTTTGGTCACACATTTTTGCAGGTCTTAATGACCGATTAACTTTTTGATTTCTCCCTTTGTCTTCTCTAATGACAGTATTTTCACACCTATTCTGTTTTCATCTGCCCTGGCTCAGTTCCCCTCCTTTTCCCTCCTATATATGTTACAGTATTAGCTTTTTCCTTTTCAGTTGTACACCTGATGAAGGCTATAAAGACAAAACTTTAAATATTTATTTCATTTAGACTTTTGCACCTTGCAATGTCAAACAGTAGGCTACAGGGGTGTTAACCATTGTTTTGCATTGTCTCTTGAGTGTCTTTGTGTCTATATACAGTGTATATATATATATATATATATATATATATATATGTGTGTGTGTGGTATTTTACTGCGTTCCTTTTGTAATTTGCCAAATATTAGTTCCTTTGTACTAAAGCACATCAATTATAAGATTCTAACATAAGTGATTAATACTAGTACTTAATATTAGTACTTGTTCCTTGTTTCAGAAACAACTTAATATGCAAAAAACTTCAGGTCAATTATTGTGTTATGATTTAATTTCTAATACTAGAGATCAATGTACCTTTAGAGATTCATTATCACCTAGCCCATGTGTACGAGGATCAGGCCCCTTCATATGACAAAGTTAATGAAATGATTACAGAATTATGTCGTGGCAAAGGGTCTTTCCAAGATGACCCAAGGTCTGAATGACTTTTCATAATGACCAAAGAAGAAAATGTTGCCATTAGTGTAGTGAATCATATTAGAGAATCAAAGAAAGAAGGTACACAAAGTAGCAGAAAGTATAGGGACTAGTTGTAAGTCATCTGCTGGACCCATTCTCCATAAACAATTAAACATGAGCAAGGTCTGGGCATGTTGGGTGTTCAGAATGTTCATATTATAAATGAAATGTCACTGCATCCATTGTTCCTGGGAGAATCTTGAGATAATAAATTTGGACTGGGAGAAAATCAAGAATTGTTTCATAATTGGGGATAAAACTGTGTTCCATTGTCCAAACAATAATGGAAACAATAGAAGCATGGTGATTCTCCAAGGCCAAAGAAATTCAAGATCCAAACCAGTGGTGTCAAGATCATACTGCATATACAATTTTTTTATGTTTTTGTGATGGGATGTGTAATCCACATTGATTACCTGCCTCAGAAGGTTCACTTAAGCTGTTAGTGCCTTGAGCATGGGAAAGGTGGTATATAAATAAAATGTTTTTATCAGTAATACTTTGATATTTGCTTTGGCATTTGCAGCAGTCATCAGAAGATAGTCAAGAGAAAATCTGTCAACTACCCCAACTGCTACCGCTCACATTGCTTGGGTTGTAAAGATTCATCTCAAGGGTGACGGGCAGGATGGCACTTATCCAGGCAGCAATGAGCAGAAGCAAGGAAGGAAACAGCCTAGACAAGCTGCCAGTTCATCACAAGATTTGAACATAAGTTCAGATCTCTGCTGGTGTCCTGTCCAGCAATAGTTAACCAACTTGTGCCCAATGCAGTAGGGATAGGCATTGGATCCCCAGAACTCTGGACTGGATAATGGGGTTAGGAAACAGATAGATGTAAGGCTTCAGATTCAACTATTATCTAAAAAAACATATTACTTGCCTTCAGTAAACAATGTTGCATATTAATCAAAGCAGTTGATGTGTTAACAAGACCTCCAAAAAGATAATCGGAACAGCTGTTGAACAGGGGTACTGTTGCTTTCCCACCCTTCTGGGACAGGGTGCCTTCACTTCAGTGCATATAGAAAAGTGTTGACACGAATGGTGTCAGTCTCTCATGCAGATATATGAACTGATAGGCCTCCTGGATTAAACTTTATGTCCCACGGTAGTGAAGTGAAATTGATGTTGGTCTTCACAACCTCCTATCTTTTATTTATTGGACCATTCTAAGGAGCATAAGGGGAGCAGATGTTGTGGCTTGGTGTCCTTTAGCTGCTGGTTTCAATTGCCTCTTTGAAATCAGTGTTACAGGTAAAACCACTACCGTCAGGTGACACAAGCTTAATTCCTCTTATTAATAGATTTAATGTAATTGAAAGCACAGTGGTCATGTGATTAGTGCTACTGCCTCATACATCCAATTTTTTGAGTTCAAATTCCATACTACATTGGTGCCTGTGTGAAGTGTATACATTTTCCTTGTGAGCGTATGAAGTTTTTCTCCAGGTTCATTGGTTTTCCTTCTACATCTCCAAAGATGTACAAGTTAGGTTAATTGGTGCTTTCCAGATTGGACCAGTTTGAGTGAGCACATGATTGGGCCTTGTGATGGACTGTTGTCAAGTCCAGAGATAGAGGCCAATGCTGCTTGGATAGGTTGTGGCACCCTTTAACCCCTGAACTGATTTAAACAGTTTGAGGATGTTGCGTTACTTGAATATACTGTACATTGCAGAAAGTTATCCATCCATCCATTATCCAACCCTCTATATCCCAACTACAGGGTCATGGGGGTCTGCTGGAACCAATCCCAGCCAACACAGGGCACAAGGCAGGAAACAAACCCCGGGCAGGGCACCAGCCCACCGCAGTGCAGAAAGTTATATGTATTCAAATTCTTTCATGTTGCCTTAGTATATCAACTCCATTTATGTCTATTATCTTGTTTTAAGTGTGATAAACGGGCATCCCATTAAGGGCGGATTCTTAAATGGTTCTATTTGCTATCTGACTATATACATTGTCATCACCCATTGGTTTTGTCTATAGCTGAATGACAATGTGACTTTGATTTTCATAGTTTCACACCAGTTGTGATACAAGAGGCGCAAAGCAACCATTGATGATAAGTTTATGGCTAGCCAAAAATACAGTAAATCAATGACAAGATAGTGATCTAGGGTATAAAAAAACAGATTGGATGCTAATTTCTCTATGCAAATAGATATTTCAAAGTCCAGAGGAGATTGACATCATGTATGTGTTTTGCTTGTTTGGAAATTCAGAATAGGGAAATGGTAGAGACCATCTAGTATGAGAGTTTTAAAAGTAATCAGGAGCAAATCTGATATAGGGTCTGGTTCAGTTCCAACCAATTCTTTAGTGTCCTCATTTCACAACAAATGCACCCTACTTATTGTTGCCATTGTGAAAAGCTGGCGACATACAGAGTGCAGAGGTTGGAGGAAAAGCCTCCTAACAAGCTACCCTTGCATTACCAATATGGATGGAGTTTTAAATGCACCATCTCAATATGCCTTTGACTACCAATGCTGGTCATGGTGTCAGACTCTGCAATATGTTGTATGTTGAGCAGGCATGCAAGCAAGAATTTCACTGTATTCTGTACATTTAATAATAAATTTGAATTTCAATTTAGTGTTTTACTTCATGAAAAAACTGAACGCAGTGGTTAGCATTGCTGTCTCACAGCATCAGAGTCCCAGCTGAAAATGCCAGCTCTGGTTGTTATCTGTGTGGAGTCTGTATGACCTCCTAGTGTCTGGATAGGGTTTTTAATAGCTACTCTGATTTTTCTCCTGCATCTCAAAAGTGAGCAGATTAGGCTGATTTGGCCCCATGTGGGTGTGAACATGAGTTTGTCCTTCAGTGGACCTGCACACCTTATACAATGCTACTCCCTGCTTTGTGAATGATGCTCCCAGAACAGGTTAAGGCTTAACCATTATGAAATGGATTAAGTATGTTTGATAATGGATGGATAGAAGAAATACAATTATATGAAAATTCCAAAATTCTAGCAAGAAAAACACGAAATCCTGGTTTTGACAGATGGTGAATGGTATAAAGCTTTAACATATCCAGACAACAGCCATTCATTTTTAGTTTCTGACATATTCTGAATTGTTTTTTGGTCATCTGTGCTGTGAAAGGGGCTATATAAAGTCCATTGTGAATTTCTTATATGTGAAGCATGGAACGTAAATTACATTTCTATCAAATAACACAAAGTTGTATATTTTAATATATTCTTGTATATAATGGTCCCGGAGAGTGGTAACATATTGCATGTTGGTTGGAGATGACATGTGACAACAGAGCCAGCACTACTACTACTTACGATGGCTATAACCACTTAATACACCAAATCATGGTATTTGCTAAAATATTTATATTTAAAATCTTTTGGCACGCTGAGTACATACAAGACTCTGCTTAAGAATATCAGTGATACCCTGAAATGAACTGGGTGGCCAACTCTACATAAGTTCCCAAATTGTTATGCGTTTTTCATAAGGGGATGTGTGATGTAAACATGTAACAGTGGTAAAGTCAAAATGAATGGCATCATATAAAGCTATTTTAAATAACCTTTCATTCCTTTGCTGTCCACAGTTTACTCCGATACAGGGCTACAAGATGCTAGAGTTTATTCCAGCTGCAGAAACAAAGCCAAGCTTGGATGGTAATCCTTTATAATGACATACAATAATATAGAAGATCCTGCAAAGGTACTCAGCATAAAAGGCTTTCTTTATAGTGTCAAACTACTGTATTTCAGTTTAAAGATTTTACCTGAAACACCTTCTTGAGTTGCTCAAGAAAGTAAGGTACTACATAAATTACTTTGCAATGGTGCTTTGCATAAAAGCGTTAATTTAAAATGGTGTTAGTGTTCTTTTGTCATGTGAAACATACTGTATGTAAATGGCAATAATGACCCTTTAACATATACAGTTAGAAATGTTGTCAGTGGTGTCAAAAATAATTGATGTAAAGTGTTTTATGTGTAGTGCACAACATGAAAGACATTATGTAAAATGCTTTGTGGTTAGATCTTAGACTCACTCCCTTGCAAAGGAGTTTCGGCAGGAAGTGCAGTATACAGCATAACATTTTTCCCAATTATAAAGTCCCACTGTCTAAAGACATGCAGGGTAGGTGAGTTGGCAATACAAAATTGGCCCTAGTGTGTGGATGGGTGTGTTTGTCCTGAAATGGACTGGTGCCCTGTCCAGGGTTTGTTCTTGCTCTGAATCCTATGCTAGCTGGAATAGGCTCCAGCACCCTAGGTGAACCTGTTCAGGACTAAGCAGGTTAGTAAAAAAAAAAAAAAAAAAAATGACTGACTGACAATTATAGATAATATAAAAATATCTCACCAAGATGTTTTTGAGATGTTAAACATTAATGGCACAATATCTTATTCTTTAAGATGGTGTCATGCTTGGGTCACAGATTTGCACAGAAACACAGGAGGTTGTAGAGAAACAAACTTTATTCAGACACTGCAAACGAACATTTGTCTCTTTTTCAAAAGTTTAAACTCCTTGACAAGACAGAGATGACAGTTCCGTCAGGAGCAGAGAATGTCAGAGAGAGAGAGAGAGAGAGAGAGAGAAAGCAAAAACACTCAATTCCAATACTGACAGGTGCTGAACAAGCTTTTAAGTATGCAGAGTACCGCGCGAGAGGTTTACTGTATCACGCGACAGAGTGTAAATAAGGTAAGGAGCAATGTGAAGGTAGTCTGTCAATGTTTTTCAGGGGTTTTTCCCAGGAACGTCTGTATTCTCTGGTGGAGCGATCAGCCCCCCCAGCTCACAATGGTTTTGATACTAAATATTTTAATCGGTATGTTTGAAATGGATGTTTTTGCAAGAAATACCTTACAGACCACCCATCCATTTTTGGAAGCTGCTTCTCCCACTATAAGGTCACAGACAGCTAGGTTCTATCTTGGAACCATCAGTTCCAAAGCAAGAACAAGGCCTGCATGGGATGCCAACCTCATGCATTTGACTAATCTATTTTCAAGCTTTGTGTAATGTGTTTTATGAGGGAGCTTTAAGTTAACTACTCATCATGTGCTTCACTTAGCCCAGTGTCTATAATGACGGCAATACACTAGCACACTCCCTAGTCGGACAACATGTCAAACTCCATGACTGCAGTTGATGGACCTTGTCATCTCAAGGATGCAAATAATACTACTTGGACTCTTAGAGGATGACAGATTACAAGATTCTAAGCACAGTTTCAAATTTTCGAAGTATAACTAGTTTGGACGAATTCTGAAAGACAATTAACAAGCTGCATGATAGCACCGGTGCCTGTACCAAATTTTTCCAGGTATGGTGAGTTTAGCCATTGTCTCTGCCTTTTCTTTTTCCTTTTTTCATTCTGTTGTGGTATGACTGAAATCAGACAGAGAAGTGCCTTTTCTGCTTGCACGGATCAAAACCTCTGCTGTACGCCCATTAGCTGTCAGTTCTCACACACATACTGTATGTAAGCCAACCCCTATGATGCTGGGCCCGTTTGATTTTGTCGTATTGCGCAATTGCCCCCAGCTTGTTATGATTATATAAATGAAGGCAACAACTGAAAAGTGCTGAAAAAGTGACATGAGCTTCAATTAACAGAGTAGTTCTGTGAGTATTGCAATAAACAAGGACCTCCTTGTATCCTCTGTTGTTAGCGATGTTACTGTATCAGAGAAATGGATTAGCATTCAGAGAATGCTGGGGTTTTGGAATCTTAAACCAACTGCTTGTTATTCTGCAGCCATAACCAAGCCTCCTTCCTTGACCACAATCCAACAGTGCCATTCTCTTCTGTCCATCCTAACCTTCATGCTCCTCTTCCATGTCCATAGCCCACATGGAGTCTAAGGCAATATTCTTCTCACACTCTAATTCAGAGATCTGATCCATACGACCCTTCTAAGTGCTTCAGTCTGAATAGGTAAGTGCTGTCTTTAAAGTACCTCACTCTCCATGGGCCTCCTTTGATGACCAACTACTCCAAACGGCTCTGACCCTTCTAACAATCCAGTCACATTAGCAGGTCTTTCCCAGATCCAGTCCACAGATATTACAGCATCATTCTCTTTTTATACGTGATGATGCACAGGTATTACATGCTGCATGTAATTAAGCCCAAACAGAATTCACACATATGCAGAAACATCCACAGAAACAGTAACCAGGCTGAAAGTAAAACCCAAGTCACAGCAGAAGTGAAGTAGCAGGGCAAACTACTGTGTTTTCTGAGTGAAAATGGATGTTTTGATAAAGTGCATAGTGAAAGAAGGAACTACAGGTATATAAAATGAATTAACTTGCTGTGTGTGAGTGTACATTGGAATGGACAGGTTCCCCGTCCAGATAGGTTGGTTCCCCTACAATCGTGAATTGGCTAAGGAAATGGACTGGTGGATAAATGGATTTAGTAATAATAAGTAAATAAACTTTCCATCTATAATCAAATATTTTTAATCAATTTCAGAGTCAACGAAAATGGGGCCTATTTTGGCAGAACTGCACATGAGGCAGCAATCAGTCCTGGACATGATGTGCTTAAAGCAAAGTTTTAGTAATGGTATCACAATTCAATTTACAAACGATAGCATTTTGTTTTTCCTTTGTAAGGGTTACCATTTAATGAACTGGTGCCTCATTCACAGATACTTATGCTTTGGCCTAATTTGACCCAAAAATGGAATAAGTTTGATTGATGGGTAGACCTTCTTAAGGTGCAACGTAAGGACCAATTACCCCACAGCCACATGTCAATGAATGCCTGCGGTCACCTTTCAGAAGTCCACACACTGCAGTATCATAGCTGAACAGATCAGCAGTAAGTGATTTATTTGTAGGCCATGTGATATGAAATGAACACCTGAAGAGCAGGCAAATGATTAAAACGGGAGGAACCGCTTAGTCAGCCTCAAAAAATGCTTAAATGCTTTCAAAATATCCACAAGGCATAAATGGATGAGTGGCTTTGTTGCTTTTCATTTGAGTTAAAAATGACTTTTCTGTCTGTCACAAGCATTCCTGCTTTGTTTCCGTGAAGCTTCTGAGCTGCCTCATCAGCTTGCTAAAGAAAAGCACACAGTAGAAATATGGCTAGAATGAGTGGTATGTCCGGCCTACGCCCAGATAATGACCATCCTAGACTTAGATTATTAAGACTAACAATAATTGTGTCACTCTGTCATTAAAAGAAGACAGACAGACAGATAGATAAAAAAAATAGATAGATAGATAAGGTGTGATCAAAGATAGATAGATAAAAGCGAAAGGCGCTATATAAGAGATATATCAATCCACTGGAACAGAATGTAGTTGACTTTGCTGAATGAACACACTTATCAAAAGTAAAACACACCAACTGCTGCAGCGCTACCTGCAGAACATGAAATCTGCTAATATTTTACTTGTGTTTACTTGGCTTGAGGGCAAAAACCTCACAGATTTCAGCTCAATGCTGCTTTCGGGACAGCACTGCCACCTTGTGGTGAGAATGGTCAATTAAAAAAGTGTAATGTAATTACTGACTGAAAAAATGAAGAACTGAGTAAATAAACATGGCTCTTACGGGAATAATCCTTAGAAAATATACTTTAAGGCAAGCAAACAATTAAAAAAACAAAACAAGACTCCAGGATAGTAACAGTCTACCTATGCAACTTAAAATTGATATTTCATACTTTTGTTTTTACCTTAAAAAGCCTTTGTCCTAACTTTTAAATATATAGTTGTCATTTACACATTTACATTGTATTAAAAGGTGAATTATTTAAAGTCCTGGCACAACATAAGATATTGTGTTCAGGTGTACCACGCAGTAGCATTTTCTGCTGTTCTAAACTAATGACCTATACTGACATCTAGTGGCAAATCTGTGCAATGTCATGTTATTGTCCAACCTACATCCTATTTGTCAAGTTGATGTTTAGTTCCCACTTTGCCACGCATGCTACCAACATTAATTACTCACCACCACAGCAGGCAAACATTTTAATCAAAAGGATTTAAAGAATGTTCCATAGTGGGAGTGGTGCCGTGGTTTGCTCAGCTGCTTCATAGATTCTAAGATTAGGATTCAGTTACGGATCCAGTAACTTTTTATACGCTGTTCTGCCAACACTCATATCGGTTTGTCATTACATTTCTATAACGTTTGTATTAGGGTAACTGATATCTGTCATTTGAGTGGATCTACTCACTGATGGGCTAGCTTCCCATCCAGGGTTGGTTCCTGCTTTAATACCGCCTGAAAAAGCCTTCTACTCACCACAACCTTTTAATGAAATGAGCAGGTTTAGAATACAGACCTATAGGTCTTAACCTTTTATTATATAGCACGTTTTATATACCATGTCTGAGCCTTGGATGGGAAACCATCTAGGTTTGGTTTGGTTTGCAGCTGGAAGAGGTGTTGGTAAGGCCATCAGGGAGTGCTTTCCTGTGGTCTGTGTATGGATCCTGATGCCCCCAGTGCAGTGACAGGGACACTGTGCTGTAAAAATTGGCACCATCTTTTGGATGACTTGTAAAACCAATGTCCTGACTCTCTGTGGTACGAAAAGATCCCTGGACATCTTTTGAAAAGAGCAGGGTGTTTCCCAATGTCCTGCCTAAATTGTCCACTATGGCCTGGCCATTCTGGCCCCCAAATCATCCCTTGTCCATTATTAGCTAAATCTCTCTCTCTCACTACGTCACTAATGTTTGGCGAATGTACTGGTGGAAAAATTGCTGCTGTTGCATTATCCAGGTAGATGCTACACATTGCTGGTGGTTGAAGTGGTTCCCCTCTGTAAATATAAAGTGGTTTAAGTAGGCTCAGGGCAACATGTTGAGCCAATGAAGAGGAATGAATCAAAAGGAAAAAAAAAAAAAAGGTTATGATCTAAAGACACTGGCTGAAAACAAATCAAGTTGTAGAAATAACATGAGAACAAATCATGATATAGAAAGCAATGTGACCTGCTTCATTAATTTCAGTTACAACCTGCAAAATTTTAAAGCAAATTCAGAATTTGTATTTGTCCCCATTTCTTCATCCAACCTTTTCAGCTTTGGGCCATGGAAACTGTCTATTCTGACAGGACTGGGATAAAGGTGAAAACCAGCCCATCGCAGAGCACACTCGGGATCCCACACACTCACCCACTTGTAATTGTTTAAGTTGTGGCAGGAAAACCCAATCAATGTGGAGGTCACAATAGATCTCTGAGCTCTGGAACCGTGAGGCATCACCACTGACCACCGCTCGACAGTGCCCAATTACAAGGCTTCTCTTAAGAATGCAGAACTCCCTTTTAAAAATAAGGAGGTTTTTTTTTCTGCTGAAAGGCAAATAGGACTTTTATACTCTGTAATGATTTGCACATGAGACCGGGACTGTAAAGAAATGTATTCTAATTAAATTCAGCAATTGTGGGACCTCCAGAAATAAACTGCTTATTTAAGAAGAGGTAAAACCCAAGGAGAGTGGTTACTTTTTCCTGTTACCTTCGTAAGTTGATCCTACCTCTTAAAATTTGAATTTCATGATGCCAACTATTTTCTTTTCTTCCCTGTATTCACTTGGTGTGACTTTCATGTACATTTGAGGACTTAACTGTTGTGAAAGTTGGGACAGTTTAAATTTTAGTTCATTTACTTCATTAGAGTCAGTCATCACATTTTTGTTTGTTATGCATTTTGGTAAGTCATACCCAAAAATAGTGATAATGAAATATAATTGCATGTTTTAGAATAGTACATACATGTATTTTAAGTAGCATTTTAAATCATCATATAGTTAAAAACCAAGTCTAAATAGACTTTTGATAGCTGAAACAGTTTTTCATAGGCAGCAGATTCTAATCGAAGTGATGTCAAAATTGACATTTTTTTGTACTATTGTTTGTTGTTAATTATGGAGGATCTATAGCAAAGTTTATTTCATAGTTCTTATCCTCAAGCATGATTCTATGTACCGTATATACTCACGTAAAAGTCGGGTCTTGAAACCCCAAAAATCGATCATAAAATCAGACCCCGACTTATATGTCCGTTCAAAAATGCGACAATTTTTTTTTTCATCTTCTTGCCTTCTCCAATCTCGCATCAGTTTCTCAGACACGTCAAATTTTGTTGCAGCAGTGCAGTTGCTAATTTCGCTCCTTTAAAACCAGCTTCATATTTTCTTCCGATTAAATGCTCCATCGTAGATAAGGGATATTCTTACGATAAAGATGTATGAGGGTGTGAGATACAAAAAACACAAATCAGTGCAAATGTTGCTTCAAACGGGTATTACCATGTGGTCACGTAGGCACAATAAAGATAAGAGAGAGAGAGAGAGGTTAGGAGCACACACTGATACAGCGCATTGCCGCACCCACATAGAAAAAAAAGGCGTGTACTCCGTGGTTACTCTCTCAGGTGGATGTTAGCATATCATAATCCCTTGAACTAATAGCGCGAGTGTTCCGCATTCAACTTATATGACCGACATTATAAAGCAAGAGAAATTATACAGTAAAATCAAGTCCCGACTTATCCACAGAAGAACTTATCCGTGAGTATATACGGTAATTACGGTTAAGCCCGAGTCAGACAAGCGGTGTAATGATCTGCTTTACAGTGTTAAGCCCAAATAACTCTTGGGATAGTATTCTGATGCCATCTAGTACATAAAATAACATAATGCTTCAGAACATCATTAATATTTCTATGCATTTTGCCACTTAAATGAAACTCCTCAATGTTCACGAGTGGGGAGGTGCCTTCTACCAAAACGCAATGGCGTGTAAACAAGAAGCTGTAAAGCCAGTTTTAGAACAAGTTGAAACTGAACCATTAGCTGAATCAAGCGATGGTGATGACAATGTGAATTGGTCATCAGACATTGACATGGATAGTGAAACTGATGCACTGTACAACTAACCCACTGTGATATTCCTGGTGAATTTAGTCACTTGAAGGTTTACCATGGTGAAAGTAGATGCTTGGCAAAAAAGACAAAATGATTGTGATCAAGTAGAAAGACAAGAAAGATGTTAGACCCCTAAGCTCTGTTCACAATGCAGTGACTGTCGTTTGTGTCAGGGGAAATGTGGTAACACAAGGGGTGCGTCAATCAAGCACTGTCATTTTACCTACTTATGCTCAAGCAGCAGAGAAAAATCTAAGAAAAATATATAAAGAAACACACTTCTACTGTCCCAATTGCAATGTCTGGCTACGCATTGGTGACTGCTTCAAAATATGTCACTCAAAGGATGTGTACTAAATCTGCATCTGTACAGCGGTAGACACTAGACATACTGTACATATCCTACCACATTTATGTAGATATTTTGATATTTACATGTTTCTGTTACACATAGTAACTTGTTTTCTTTTTGAAAAAAAAAAACCAAAACAATATTTTTTGACTCATTTTCTCTTGGATAAAAATAACACTAAGGAGGTTTAGCAACATTTTTAAAGGAATGACCTGACAGAGAAGTAAAATCTATGTTAAAGTCCACCCATGCAATCAGTCCAAGTGATGGCGAGTTCCTGGCTGTGTGCACATCTTTGCTGGCGTTTTAATAGCTGGCACCAGGGATTTGTTTTGTTGTTACAACAGCTACCAAGTGTGCCAAAGAGGAAAATATACAAGTTGAAAAAGTAAAATAACCAGAAATGTAGGTTGCATAGAATATTTCCTTATTTTAAGGTGGATGATTTAAAAAATTGTCAAGGATTTTTTAAATAAGAACTTCTGAAATTTTGAAAAGTTGCAGATAATGCTGTATTCAAAATATCGTAATGAAAATATCTTTAACGAAAAATTTCTCAAATAATTTCTTTGAAGCATAAAGTGTATCAAAGGGGAACACACCTAAAAACACCAACAGGCCCCATTATTAGACAGCCTATTTCTTCTCCTATTTCATTTTAATTGCTCTTCATCAAAAAAAAAAAAAAAAGAAAAAAAAAAAAGCTGCCATTTGTGTGTCAGTCTACAACACACATTCAGAGTTGTTCTTTCCCATAAAAGGTCAATACTGCCTTCTAGTGGTAACTACAGTCATATTCCCTCCTTGCTTATCTTTGATTTTGAGTCAGATAGAATCTTCCTCTTCTTTCAGCTGCTCCTGTTAGGGGTTGCCACAGCGGATCATCTTCTTCCATATTTTTCTGTCCTCTGCATCTTGTTCTGTTACACCCACCACTTGCATGTCCTCTCTCACCACATCCATAAACCTTCTCTTAGGCCTTCCTATTTTTCTCTGGCTGCTCTATCTTTAACATTCTTCTCCCAATATACCCAGCATCTCTCCTCTGCACAAGTCCAAACCAACGCAATCTCGCCTCTCTGACTTTGTATCCCAACCGTCCAACTTGAGCTGACCCTCTGATGTACTCATTTCTAATCCTATCCATCCTTGTCACACCCAGAGCAAATTTTAGCATCTTTAACTTTGTCACCTCCAGCTGTCTCCTGCTTTCTGGTCAGTGCCACCGTCTCCAACCCACATAACATAGTTGGTCTCATTACCGTCCTGTAGACCTTCCCTTTCACTCTTGCTGATACCCATCTGTCACAAATTACTCCTGACACTCTTCTCCACCCATTCCACCTTGCCTGCACTCTCTTCTTCACCTCTCTTCCACAATCCCCATTACTCTGTACTGTTGCTCCCAAAAAATCAACACTGGGCAGGGGGGCAAGTCTAGTTTAAGGGGCAATCATGCACACAGCCAAACACATTTAAACCAGGACAGTTTTGGGATTTTGGCATGGTAGAAGAAAACCATACAGACACAGAGAGAACACAGCACAGCGAGTCCCTTGGACATAACTTGAAAACCACTGTTGCAACTGAATGCTACTCACACTCTCCAATGGACTCACAGTTAGTGCTGCATTTATTATTGACAGTAGAGATATATAAGTAAATCAGGTTCTAATATTACAAAGTCGTATGTATTCCTCATATTAGCTTCAGAAGATCCATTTATGGCATGCATAAAATCTTTTTAAAGATTACATATTTATTGCACTCTCCCTTGAAAATATTAGTCTAGTCATGGCAGATATAAACCATGAGCAGCTGTATATCTCAAAACTTATTAAATATCATTAGAGTTTACCTTTGTTACATACACTTCCTGAAAGTATATGAAAGTATTCAGACAACAACAAAGAGACAATCATTAAACATAATTTATTACCATGTTTTTCCAAGGGCTGGAATACATGTCTGGTTTTACAAAAAGGAAACCCACTAATTTCACATCAACTATGATGAAGATGAAGTAACAATATAGCTCGTCAGTGTACCACTAATACTCAAAATGTACTAACATCATAAAGAGAGTAAAAAATTGTGTAAAATTGCTACTGTGTCACCATATATTAAAAATAAATACCAAACAATGATATAAAACAATTCTGGAAGATATTCATTCAAATGAGAACACACTTTTTTCCAGCATAGTGCTTTCTATTTATCCATACTTATAATTCTGGAGAACTGAACCTTTTGTAAATAATAATTATAATAATAATAAAAGATAACATGCACACCCTTTATGTTCACTGGAATTGCATTATTCTAACATCCAAAGTGTCTTTGAATATAAAAACAAAATACCTCTCTCTTCAATTCAGCTTACTGAAAGAAAATTGGAGGCATCATTTTCTAATGCCTCGGGAGTGTGGAGGAATATTTCAGACAAAATTAAATTAATAATGTATTGTTAAATGTGACAATACATACATAAAAAGACACTGATATGTGAGCATAAATAAATGTGTCATAAAATGTTTTGTTGCTTTTTTCTTTCTGTATTAATTGATTATTTATTTCAGTGACACACAAACACAATATGAAATATGTCTTGAAATAAAAACTGCTATTAACGCTCATCAAAATGATGAGGGTAGGCTCTACTGAGCACTGTACTGACTTTTGATTAGTGAATTGTCAATAGAGGGGATGTGCACAGTCTCAACTCTGCACATACCTATGAACCTCAGGATTTCTAAGGTGAGCAAAGTTGCTCTGAGAATTGTGATTCAAGAAGCTCTGAATTCATTATTCTCTCAGGAGTGGGCATCTGAAGAGTCTGCTGTGAATGTAGCAGTAGACGGGAGAAGATCTACATCCACTTTTCAGTCTACAATTAAAACACTGTATCCAACATTTCATGAAAGACACTTTTCATTTCATGTATCTTATATTGCCTGCAATACCACTGAAATAAATAAATGAGCAAATAAATACATAAAGAAACAAGCAACAATAAACAATTTATGACACATTTAATTATCTTTTCCCATATATAATTATGTTTATATTGACATATTGTCACATTATGACACAATACATTTATTTATTAGCATATTTTTTTCTGAAATATTCCTCCATACAAGAGGTTAAAACTTTATTACCCCCATTAGTTGCTTTACTTGATCCGGGCTCTTGTGTTCATCGACCCCCAGATTAAGTGCAAGCAAACAAATTACAACATAAAATTAATCCAATCTTTTAATTAGGATTCATGATATAAGACAGGCTTCAGAGAGAATGAACTGAATCAACAGTGAACATTATCATGTCAGGGGGACTCGTGGGCTGGGAACACGTGCCAAAGTAAAATTATTATTATTAAAGAAAATGAGACTACCCTAACACAATGTTTTCTTTTACTCAATACCATGTTGCTTCACACAACATTGGACATTTTGGCAAAGATCAGTTTGATGCACAAACCATTCCCTCTTGGGGGCTTAAGATGCTTTTGCATTAGTGTTTAGATAAGCTCTGTCATAAGAAATGTCATATAGAAACTAGACTTGCTGATTCATTTTATAATTCTTTTACAATTTAATTGGGCAAATAATGAATTTAACTAAGACTGAATGCCTGTACGAAACATTAATTAGTGATGGACAATATTACCTCCAATTTTCTATGAAAGAAATAATAAATATATTTAGTGTTAAAAACAAACTTCCTTGCAGTTGTTATGCACAATAAATTAAAAGTACAATCATGTGCACACATACAACATTGTCCTTCCGCTAATCAGTTGCATATTTGCTCAACAGTATTTAGGATTTATTACTTAGCACACAATTCTGCCCAAGTATACATACATTTCTATGATGTTTCCTTTGTTTTTTCAAGAAGAATTATGCATTGTAATAATTTCAGCCAGCATAAGGCCAAGGAGCACTTAGATATTCAGGCACTCCCGGTAAAAAGAAAAACGCAGGAAAAGTTGGCAATTGCCCAGTTACCCAATCACGTGGTCCTGAAAATAACACATAATTGAGAGAAGGGAAGATGTTAAATAAGGTTGAGTGAATGTTAAACACTGCAACTTCCTGACGGAGCTGTGAGCAATGTGGGGGCATCTGCCAGAAAAGGGATCACCAGGTGGCCAGCAAATAAGCACCAACTGGACCAGCGGGATGCTCCTAAATCAGGCAGGCTACTTGCTCAAGGCTTAAAGGCAAAATTGTGCTTGATCTTTACAAACAACAATGTTGTACAATTTGTTAATTACACTTAATGACTTCAATGAAAACTTTAATTCAATTATTTGGTATTTTGTTTCATAATGTTAACCTGCAAAACAAGTACAAGTGCTTGCTCAAAAATAATTAATAGAATGAGGGAATCTATGCATTAAAAAATATAAGGATCAGAAACAACTTTTAACAAATCATTTTAATAATAATAATAATTAAGCATTCTCATTTAACTTAAATATTTATTGGAATAAAAGTCAGCTGTGGAGCAATGCTCTTTCACATGCATGTACAACTGAGTGCACTATTTTCTCCTGCAAATACAGTAAAAACAATCAATTATATTTTAATCACAAGGAATACAACAGCAAGAAGGAACATTAGGCTATATATTAAATTTGATAAATACAATGTGCCATAAAAAATTACAAACTCAATCCTTAAAAAAAGAAACCAACTTGCATTTCAGAATTTAAGTGACACTGCTTAGCCCGATTCATGCCCTGACACAAAGTGCTTCTCACATTTCAACCATTTTAAGGGAATTTTAGTAGTGGTATAGCCAGTATATTTTATTGGCAGGGATTTGGTTTATGCTCTAAATATGTGAAAAAATGGCATGAACATTTTCTTCAAGATGTCAAAAGTGTGCATTGTTTAATACAGCTGCTTGCTTAGGTGCAACCCATTTAAAGTATCAAAGAGCAAAAGTCCTATAAAATAAAATTTGTTTAATGATTTACTAAGTGGCAAGAATATTTGTTTTAATATTGCTGTTTTTATGAACAATACGCGTTGCGCTATATACATGACGTATTACAGATATAATCCTTCGCCACATTTTTGACGACTGGAACTGTAAACAACATTGATATCGTGAGACAAAACCAGGATTGCAAAAGTTTACTACACAACTAAATGAATTCTTGTATTTTTTTCCCATTTTGGGTTATACCCATAAACATTTACAGTTCTATGCTTTTAGGAAGCATTTGGTTGTCCTGTCACCATAAATCCAAATACTGTGTCATATTCTGAATAAACTGAAGAAATGGCTCTCATAACATCCCAGCAGTCTGCATGCAAGATGTGCTCAAAGTGAAGCATTTTAAGCTGGGAGAAATACAAACCTTGAAACAGTATAATTCTATCACACCTTCACAGAGTATAAGAATATATAAAGAACCTGAGAATTGTGATTGTTTTTAAAACTGATAATATATAAATAAGTATGCTTCATTTACAGAGATTATCAAAAAAGGAATTTGTTAACAGTTGTAAATAAAAAAATTAGATCAATAAAAAAAAGTGAGATTATTGTGGCAGACAGCTGAAGGAACTAAACGTTCATTTTAGTGTTCTGACCTTTAATTAAATTTTCACCATAAACACAAATGGTCAGTTGTTGAAATATATATATATGTATATATATATATATATATATACCACAATTTACAATTATTTCACTACTATAATGGCAGTTGTTGCTAAGAAAAAAAAAGAAAAATCGGAATGCTGCAGCCTTATTCATTTGGCAAGAAATGAGGCAATCTCCTTCCCACCATTATCCTTCTATAAATGTGTGTGTTTACGTCTGTGTGTGTGTGTATAAGTAATATGTATGGAAATATATGTAGTTACTGAATCCAGTTTTACCAGTTCCCCTGCCAACAGCCCCAACACTACATCTCACGCAGACCATGTACAAACAATAGAAACTATGAACACCTTTCTAAGCTACAATGAATTGTAGACCCTCTGTGAAAGGCAAAAGGCCTAAGAAATGCAAACACAAGACAATGTTGGACAGAAGCAATGAGCTACTGAGGAATATTGTTCTGCTGCCTGCGTTTTGCAGACCTCATCTTCTCAAACCGAGACTCCATTTCTTCAAGCACTTTTGGAGTGTACCGTACCACCAACTTCACTGTCCCCTGAGCGGCCTTCAGGAGCTCGACAGCCTTCTCATGGTGCTCTCCTTCAACACTCTACATCAAAAGAGAAGAAAAAATAATAAAATCATTTTACGTTTCAATATGCTGAATTTGGAAACCTTCTTTCCATTACTCTCAGATTTAAACTACTTTAAACATGCAAATGTAATCAAACTTAAAATATAATCACTTAAACATTTAATCATTACTCAATCTTTTAATCACTTTTATTATTAGCAAGTATTTAATCAAATTTGATGTTAATGACCAATAACCTACAGTGCCTTGCAAAAAATTCTACCCTCATCTCATTTTTCACATTTTGGAGTCTTGCATATGTGAGCTTGATGCATTTTTAACATCAGTTTACTGATGGTCTATTGGGTTTACCTAGCTTGACTTGTGGCCCCAAATGCTTTTTGTCCCACTCTTTGTGATCCTAGGTAACCTTTTGGGCAAGACTAAGCCTTTTTATATTATCCATCACCTCTCCACCAACCACATCTTCTTTGGCCTCCCTCTGGGTTTCATCTACACCACCTTCCATCTTGGTGCACCTCTTCACTCAATCATCCTCTTTTTTAGCTCTTCATGCCCAAACCCTCAGCACAACCTATCACCCACCTCCTTACCAAGTCTGTCTCTTAAATCAGCACATCATCTTCTCTCTCTGTGACAATCCATGCAGCCACCTGATCATTCTTGTCTTCATTCTTTCCATCTTTTCTTAATCAGTCACACTCCTCACACAACTGTCACAAACTTTAGCCTACAGTGACAGAGGGCCTGCTTTAAAAGTCTGAATGGAAGACAGAGCTTAAGAATTTCTTCCACACCCATCTGACCGCTGCAATCATTGTCATCCCTGCACCTTAGGACATTTTACTTGTCAGTCACACATTATTTTATACAGAGCTTCCCCCATAAAGAAATACAAAAGTAAAAATTTAAATAAACACTTAAAACACATTTCTGCAGTATCCACTACGTGAATTTGCCAAATACTCTACAGGAGTGATGCAAGTTTCAGGGTTTCCTCCTTGCCATTATCCATTAAACGCCCTTTTCGTGGAATGGCTTGGAGTTGTACCATTGACATTTTTAACTGCAGCAAATTCACGTTCTTGAAACAGCTTCTGTAAGATGTGTTCTTGTTGTTAATTAGGGACATTTAATTCTAGTATTGTTGTGGATGTTTTGCATTTTTTTTTAACTTCTTTAAAATAGATAAAAATAAATTTCCAGTATGGATTTCATAATTACTGGTATGTTAAAATTAGTTGAAAATTTGCAAACACATATAAAGAAAATAGAAAATATAAAGTACATTCAAAAGGAAATAGGAAATGTTAATTTCCAGTTGGTGTATTTGTGTGTTAAAGGTAATATCTTTGTGGGTGGAGCTGTATGTGAACTGTAGATAATAAGTGTGTTTACCCCTTTAAGTGTATTACCCAGAGAGCTGTGTGGTTCAGCCTATTTGGTGAACTAATAAAAAACAGAAGGCTGCGTTTTATACTGTTTCCTTGGCAGTGGCGGAGGCAATGGCATGAGTGAGAGAGGAAAAAAATCAAACTCATTTTTATCTGGTCAAGAGACTGATGAAAATCTACTATTGTATGTTTTTGAGGAGCAGAACATACAAGCATTTTGAAGAACAAGAAGCATGCCAGTGTGTATAAGTAGTCAGTAGTACATTTATTATTTTTTCAACATGATACAATATAAATACTGACGCCCAGGAGGACGAGAGGAGGGCTTGTGCCTCCTCCAGACCGAGAGGGGGCGTCCGTCCTGGTTATGTTGGGGGCCTCGGGTAGAGGGCTTGGAAGCCCTGCCCTGTAGGGACCCGTGGCCACCGCCAGGCGGCGCCCTGATGCCGGTTTATCCCGTGTGGTCCCCGGCCGGGGCTGGAGCCCGGCCGGGACTCCTAGGAGGACCAGAGGAGGGCGTGTGCCTCCTCCAGACCGAGAGGGGGCGTCCGTCCTGGTTATGCAGGAGGCCTCGGGTTGAGGGCTTGGAAGCCCAGCCCTGTAGGGACCCGTGGCCACTGCCAGGCGGCGCCCCAGTGCCTTATCCCAGGAGCCCGGCACTTCCGCCACACCAGGAAGTGCCGGGGGGAAGACGACAGGGGACACCTGGACGGCTTCCGGGTGCGCAGCCGGCACTTCCGCCACACAGGGGTGTGGCCAAGACTAAGTGCCGGGAAGCAGCTGGAGCCCATCCGGGTTCCTATAAGAGGGGCCGCCTCCCTCCAGTCATTGGTGGATGTCGGGTGGAAGAGGACAGAGCTGGAGAGAGGACGGGAGGCGGCCAAGAGAGAGAGAGGCACAGTGACTGAGAGGCCTGGACTTTGGGGGAATCGGTGCGAGAGGCACTGGGGTGTGTGAGTGCACAAAACAATTGTAAATATATTGTAAATAAACAGTGTGAGTGGTGGAACTATGTTGTCCTTCTGCCTGTGTCCGGGTCCCAGTTCACAATACATTATACCAGTATCTATCAGCATTTTTAATTATATTGTGATCTGGATTATTGAACATAACATCCACTCCTAAAACCAGAAGACTCTAAATTGTGATGGTATTAATTCTCACTAATGAGATTAACTCAAGTGAGCTGCCAATTTCATATAAGTTGAGTCAAACTATGTTCTTACTGAGACAACTGCAATAAGCTAGCAATTACAACAGGGATGAATATTTTTAATTGAAAGAATTGTGAATTGAACATTTTTGATATTTTCAATTGCATTACACATGGTTCTGAAAATGAAGGTGTTAAGGATAGCAAACACTTTCAAGATGATGTAAATAAAAAATTGTTTTAAAACAATGTTTTATGATTTTTCACGTTGATTAGCATTGTACCTGATGCTCATTACTTTTACTTAAAGAATAGTTACACTGCAGGAGTTTGATCATCTCCATCATGCTGCAGTTGTTGTCCTCTTTGTTGCCTAGCTACACATCTATAAAATGTATGTGAATATGTGCAATGTTTTTGTATTTATTTTTAAATTCATTGTTAGTTTTTGAATTTGCTGGTTTGCTCAGCACACCAAACAATATTGTAATTTGGAGCATTCAAAAAAACAACAAAAACAACCACACATTGTGAGGTACTTAAAATGTGGAGTGTAATCTATTAATTTAATTTAAATTCAGAAAATAATACATACCTCAATTAATGCCTCTTGTACATATATAATTATAACTGCCTATCTTCACTGGAAACCAGAACTTTTCTCATAATAAATTCCGAATTTTGCATACTGTCCTGAAAATATGGGTTGAAGAGTCAAATTAGGAAAAAGATATTTTTTTCCATTGCTAAATTACTCATACTTTATTAGTATACATTGTAAGCATGATCTGCCTAGCATCCAAGCAGGAATGGTATGTGGTAGTTGGCAGTCCTGATGGGAATGATTTGGAGCCACTCAGGGTTGCTACTAGGAGAAGACTTCCCTGTTATCTTGGGACTCTGTCTCACCCAGAATTGCATCTAAGCTACTCATCTGATGTCTTGGAAATATTCCCAGGTCTCACTTTAAAACGAGTCTCTTTTGTTATGTAGAGTGAATTAGGAGTTAAAAATGTAGCAGGGCAATTATCATCTGGGGCCTCATGTATAATCAGTGTGTATACACAAAAATGTTACGTATGCCTTTTTCCATGCATACTGAGATGCATTAAAAACTAAACTTTATGTAAAGCCACCCACATTTTCATGGCAGCCTCATACCATGAGTACACAAGTTTCTGCTCAGTTTTACAAATGGGCGGAACTCAGCATCAAAGCAGTGCTACTACTTCTGTGTGGTGACCTTTTCTTTTCTAGATTCACATCTATAATGCAGGATTTATCAAATAAACCAAAATTAATTGCATATCATTTGCAAATGTATTTCACTTGATTGTAATCATTCTGTAACAATATAATGGTGCATGGAATGGCCAAACTATTCCATCTACCATGAGTGCTTTAGCATTGTTAGAAGACATGATATATTTATAGATTACAACAACTGGCTTCCAAGTCAATTTCGATTTCCAAGAGCTATCCTCTTGTAGAGAAATGGTGCCGGGCTTTACAAAGGCAGGAATTGTGCTCCGCCTGCTCTTTTGCAAGTTCTGTCTACCCTCGGGTTTTTAGTCATAGGAGCTTTTTTGCATGAACTTGCTGACCGATCAGGTATTTCACAATCATCACTGAGTCGCGCCATGCCAGCTTGTCATCCATCTATATCAATGATTTTCTTCCACTGTGGTTGAACTGGCAAACATCAAAGAGCAATTTTGAGCAACATCTGGTTTTCCAAATGTAATTGGAGTGGATAACTGCAAGGCACGTTGCTATTTCAATGGTGCTGGACAAGTTACTTCATCCAGGGATGAATCAAAGAATGAGCGGACATTAAATTATCTATAGTGGGACAGCCTATAAAAACGGCAACTTTGCATAGTCGCAGGTGCTTTTTCCAACTAGTGCAGCAACAGGCAAGCAGTCCTTTCAAGGATAGCTAGTCACCTCAAAGACCTATGTAATGAGCAGCAAATCTATCTGTTAGGTCTCTCGGTGCCGACGCAACACTATAAAGGCACCTTCAGAGGATGATGTTGCTTATGTAAATAGAAAGCATTTCCACTCTTTAGTCCACAGAATGTGTGCGTACTGCATATTGTGGCACACAATTGTGGCTGCCTGTACCTGAAGAGATGCAGTATGATGAAACTGACCCTGACCCATCAAATGATCAGCCAAATCGGACAGTGTTACAACTTCGCTTGCATGTAATTAGCAGAATCAAATGCACCATTTATTTTTTAACTAATTAAATTAATTTATGGTCAATATCACATAGTACAGTCCTTATATTCAGTGCTGGTACTAGGTTATTTTGCAACCTAGGCCAAGCTTATTAGTGTGCTAACTGACTGTTCTATAGCTAACCTGTGCGGCCAAGTTCCCCCCCTCCATATGACCTGCGTCCTGGGCAAATGCCTAATTCACCTTAATGGTGGCACCGACCCTGCTTACTTAGTTCACTGGCCGTATCTCTTACAGCATCCACTATTGCATTTTCTGACTCCAGAACAGAGTCTGTAGGTACACAGTCAGATGGTCACCCATTGGTTTCAGAGGCAGAGTTATGTACGTAATCAATATCCAAAGATGTGCTGGGTGCAGCAGCACCACCCCTGCCTGGAGTCACGTCCTCGGCACAGGGGTCAGTTTTTGTAATATTATATGAAATGGAATAAACTGACAGCGGGCTGCAACTTGCCTTTTCATGTCGACTTTGATATCTGACCACTTCTTTTTTTTAAATTTAGGCACTGTGCAACCTTCTGAACTTGAATTTTCGACTGTCTCTGCCACACTGTATCACTCCATCAGCTTCCTTCTGTTGTTTATACTACTGCTTACACCAGCAAATAGTACATTTCCTTGCCTCAGCTTTTCATTCACTGAAATTCTTCTTTTTCCATGTGCTTTTGTCATTATCTTTTAACAAAACAGTGAACGGAAGGAGCTATTTATATTAATTTGCACACTCAAATAGGCAAAATTTGGGGAGAAGTCGGGGTGGGGGTGTAGGCATACACATGTGCGTCAAAATTCATGTTGATTGGGTTTTACAAAGGGAAAGTTAGTGAAACTTGGCTTACTCACAGTTTTATACATCTGACTTTTTTTGTTGAGCGTACTCCATGTTTTAGTATGAATTCTACGCATGGCATTATACATGAGGTCCCTGGAGTTTAAGAGGTGAAGGAAGGAAGTATACTGAAGTATTGTAGAAAATGCTTACGTATGTTGGAAGGTAACTGTGAAAATAAAAGACTCATTTTAGATCAAAAACTTGTTTACTGTAGTTGTGATTAGGGTTTTCGGTGCAGGACAGAACATATAACAAATGATTTCTACAGATGACCAATTTCATTATTCCCCCTTTACATAGTTTTGATTTACTTAAAAGCAGCTATTGTTGTTATAATACATTTCATACTGATCAGTACTAAATGACTACATCACAACTTAATGAATCAAAAACAGGATTAAACTGTTCCTCACCCTATAATATGAGACTAGTAACAGATTTCTGGGTCTTCTCACTCATTAATAAACATTGACCGGGGTGGTATTGGTTAGTCATTTTTATGATGATCAAAAAATGAGTGATGTTTGGAGAAAATGAACTGAAAGAAATAAAAAAAAATTGGAAGTTGGGTTGTAGGAAAGAAGCAATCCAAAGGCTGTTTGCTTCCTGTTGCATGGAGTGGAATCAAAGCTGTTGGTCACCAAAACATGTGTTAGAGGCCACTGTAAGCTTAGTTATTGGTCACGTGAATAATCAGACAGGAATGGATGCAAATTAAAATGAACTTAGTGCAAGTACCCATTGGTTTTACCCATAGTTTTTAATTTAGCACTTGCTTTGTTCCACCTGTTATAACACACCTCCCACTCCTGTCATCCATTTCTGAAATTCAACAAGGTATTATGTTGGATATATCAAATATTCTGTTATTGGCAGCTGTGTCAATAAAGTAGGATCTGCGCTAGTATTCCGAAGGTTGCCGGTTCGAATACCTGTCATTGCCAAAAAAAAGAGATCCTACTCTGCTGGGCCCTTGAGCAAGGCCCTTAACCTTCAATTGCTCCAGGGGTGCTGTACAATGGCTGACCCTACGCTCTGACCTCAAGGGGTATGTGAAAACTATCCATTCATTATCCAATCCGCTACATCCTAACTACAGGGTCACAGGGGTCAGCTGGAGCCAATCCCAGACAACACAGGGCGCAAGGCAGGAAACAAACCCTGGGCAGGGAGCCAGCTATGCAAAAACTAACAAATTCCTAATACAAGAAATTGTATAAGGCGAAATAAAGAACAAAAAAAAAAAATAAAATAATGAGAAAGTCACACAAAGCCTTTACCAGTTACAGAATCATTGGGATGGATGTCTTGACACACAAATTGAAAATTGCTGTAGTTTTTTGACTAATGGAAGCAGGTTGCTTACCTCTCAAATGCAATTTTGTTGGGTTGGGTAGGGTAAAACAAATAAGCCATAGCAAGCCTTAGAATGCATTTCTAAACTTTGTCACATTTGTCCTGGTTTAGATACTTCATCCTTTTCATCTGAATCTAAACTCAGATATCTAACTTCTTAGTCTTTTCTTACTATGCTATACTGGCAAGTTTGCATTGACCTTTTCACATTTTCTGGTTCCAGTTTCTGAATAAGGTTTACATATGTGGTGCCAATGAGAAATGTATCATAAAAATGTTGTTATGATTAGAGCTTTTAAAATGTAAGCATTTTTTTCCAATTCAAAGCAACACGATTTTTAGTAAAGCTTCACTAAACATTGTAAAAAATGTTGTAATCCTTTAATAATTATGTGATCTTAGTTCTAACCATCCAGTCCCACACCCACAAATTATATGTTGTTTCCTAATATTAGTTAAATGACAGCTTTGAGAACACTGCTGAACTACTCTTTATAATACTCTTTATTTCCACTCTATAAAACTGAGTAAACTTTTAATAGCTAGGTTTACCTAAGCTTTCAGTACAATCTTGAACAACTAATTTTACAAATCATTCTAACTGCAAAATATTTCAAAACACTTGGCACTCACCACACCATTGACAGAAAGTAGCTGATCTCCTCGCTTGAGTCCACCATGCCGGTCTGCAATTCCCCCTGGGATGATGCGTGAAATATAGATTGGAGAATTTTGCTCTTTCCCACCCATGATATTGAAGCCCAAGCCTTCTTCCGTTTTTGGAAGCTCAACTACCCGAGGGTGGGAATGGCCTTCACTGGCTGCAAAGGCAGCTACAGTTGCCTATCAAACAAATGATACATACATTTAAGAACAAATTAAATATATTAAGCCTTCAATATATCTTCTATGACAAAAGAAATGTTGTACTAGAGGTAGTGATTCAAAGTGCACGAAAATCAATACTTAGGATATGCCAAAAGAATATGAAAGACTGTAACAGTTGATAACCCAAACACTTGAGTGAGGGCCAAATCACTGCTTTTGTGAGGATGGCTGGTCAACCTCATGTACCGCAGCATATTTACAATGTTATTATGTTGTCAATGGCACCTGTAGTATGGGTCTCGCACCTATGAGGAAGTATATGGGAATCCCACATAAACAATGCCACAGAATTACAAGGAGGACAATGTAACAAAGTTCCTCTGTTAATGCTTTCCACTGTCTATAGAATATAGATTCCTCCAAGGACAACTGCGTACATCTTGAATCACAGAATAATGAATTGCAATAGTAACTGCCTATCTGCAGCATCTGCTTTTGAGAACCTGCCACTGTTGACTTCATCTAGGCTGATCATCTCCAATGCCGTGTCCCACTTTTCCCTTGACATGAGCAGCAACTGAGTTAAGTCTGCCGATACACCAAGGAGAACCTGTTAATCACTATATAACCTTTTTTAACAGGACAATGGCTCAGCACACACCGAATGCCTATATGAAGTTTAAAATCTCTCTCTGGTAAACCCATTCACAGGACTTGTTTGCAGTGTGCTGGACATTCTGATGCTGGCCACAGTTTACTGCACATCCTCCATGAAGTATTTTATCCCTGGTATTGTGTTTGCACAATACAGATGCAGGTGGATATGCTTCAGAACAGTTTTTGGCACTTTAATGACTCCATGCTATGATTCATAACTTCTTACAGTATATAATAACCAATACACACAAACTGTTTGTTTAAATAAGACCACTACTTCTGAATGCAAGATTTTTTGGTGAGTGCATAACATATTTAATGACAAATAATGACACAAAATTTTACCTTCTGATTATTATTCTGATAAAATCTTTTTGCACAGATATAAGTAAACATTTAGTCACCTAAATATATTATAAAATGAAAACAGAAATATTTGGTTATTAAGCCAGATCTAAAACTATAACCATGACCATTTCCTGTTCCCCTGGGATATAAATATGAGGCTGCACATATGTCAGATTCTTTGTCATCTATCAATGTCGGTAAATCCAAAGTGCTTCCAACTCACATAAGACTAAGGGTTTTGATCTACACAAATTAGGCAATGGTTAAAAAAAAAAAAAACAAAACAATCATAAGAAGATGAAAATACTGCTAACTACAATTACGGCCATATTAAAAAAAAAAAAAAAAAAGTGTAGTAAAGTGTGAAACAACTGAATATTTTCCAGGAAGAGGATGCACTAGCACAGAGCCATGTACAGTGAGAAGGATGGATGTTAAGAGAGGCAAACAAAAACCCAAACAGCACAGTTTATCATCTTTATAGGATGGTTGAATCTTTGGATTATAATACATCTAAATCAACTGTTAAGACCCCACCTCCATGATAAGAAGCTTTTTGGAAGAGTTCTATGCTTTCAATGAAAAAACTGTTCTCTAAAAAAATAGATTTTTGTTCAAGAAAAAAAATGTTAGAAGATAAAGCTTTAGTTGTTTGTTTAGACCCAAAATGTCACCCATTACATGTGTGCTTTAACCTATACATTAATGTTTAACTCATTTTCGAGAGAGGGATGCCAATTACTCTGATGTTAACTGTATACACACACACAAATAAAAATTCGGATACCTTTGCTGTGGCATTGGCTCTGACCTCTGGGCTGCTGTTAATATCAACGGTCTCATAAACATGTTCATAAACCTGAAAGATAAGTGAAAAGAGTTACAAAGTCCTCTTTACTTTTCAGTTAATTCTTGCTAACTTCATTAAATGGTGCACATTAATTTTTCTACATGACTGAATTGAATTTTTTCAATTCTGCTGCAGTACCTGTTGTGCTTGCTGAAGACAACACATAACATATTTATTTCAACACCATATTTCAGTTGTGGTGCTTTGTGTACAGGCTCTTTCAGGCTAAGACATGAGGGATTATTTGAACAATATGCTGTAGCAAACGGTTCTATGAAACACACAAATCAGCAATTGGTTTAAAAGTGGGATTTTACTGGTTCTGGAAGCAATGCACCAAAACCAATAACTATTTTTGCCCCCTTTCGTCTGTTGACATTGTGGATCTTATGGGAAAAAAAAAATCCTCCTTTATCATAAGCATATTACAGGACATTGAACTTTACATCAATGCTGTTGAAAACCATTTTCAACACAGCCCTTGAAATGGTCTCTATCATTTGTTAATAATTTATTCTCAATAATAAATAATTAAAAAATTCTAGTGTAATTGATTATTTTTTAAATAAACAAGTAAAAATAATATAGTTAATGCAAAACTGTCTTCTTGTCCTTTTGGAAAGAAACATTGTGCGAAGCAAGAATCTTAGCAACCTTAAAGTATAATTTCCTCAATGTTCTCAATGCAGTTTTGAACTAACAATTTATTAAGTTGTGCACTATGTAAAAACAGTCTTCAGGAAGGTGATGCTTGTTTTTGTTTCAGAAAGATAAGATGCAAATGACTTTCATATTCTATATTTTATTAAAACATGAAATGAGAACTTCCTGAATATGGCTCCATTGCAAATATGAATGATTGGGATGCAGGTCAGGTGAGTGCAACTATCCACTACACTTAGCATTGTTTAAATGATACAGGTTCACAGACTGCAGTTTTAGTCAATGCTTTTCATTTTTTGCCAATATTCTCATCACACATTGAGTGTTTACTTATCTACAGCGTAAAGTGACAGCAAATGTCTCAATGCCAGACATTTATGGCATCAATACCGTGTATGAGTTTTCATGTCTAATGTTTACAAAATGTATGCCCTCCTGGACAAAGTCAGTTATCCATGCTAGACATAATGGAAATTGAGAAATTCTTTTTAGCATTCTAAAGAGTGACCACATTGGGTCATACTATATATTGCTTCAGATGTTCACAAGTGCTTTTCTAATTATTTGGTTAATGAGGTCACACTACCAAATAAAACCATTCTTCACACTACTATTTATCAAAAAGCTATACTAAATATTTATATATCATAAAATAAAAAGACCTCTTATTATAATGTACTTTTTTACATTACAAACATTTTACTATTCTATAACTTGTTCAAGTTCAAATTTACTGCCATGTGTATATACAGTGTACTATAAAAAGTATTCACCCCCTTGGAGGACTTCATGTTTTATTTTTTTATGCAAAACTAAATCACAGTGGACTTAATTTGGATTCCTTTTACTCTGACCAACAGAAAAGCACTCTTTAATGTCAAAGTGAAAACAGATCTTTGCAATGTGATCAAAATTAATTACAAATATGCAACACAAAGTAATTGACAATTGACATATGCAATTGTTGGACTGTATTTACTCTTAAGATTCTTCACAGATCCATCATCTTTGCAGACTTTGTCCTAAAAAAGTTTGATCAAATACTCAACCTCTTCACTATAAATTTCATTTTCAGAGTATTCCAAAGATTATAATCTTGCAGTGCAGAATAAAACAAGGTACTGTAAGAAGCTCATTTATGTGGAATGACATAAAAAAATTCTCACCGTAGATAACATGGTGTATCCAGTCAGAAATTTACTTTTTTTTAAAAAAAAAAAAAAAAAAATCATATTTGCACATTCATAAACACAGCTTCACAACAGTTATCTGGAGATGGGTCTAACTGCAGCCTACAATACCTGCTACATACGTCAGGTGATGCCCACAATGTCAGTCATGAAATGCCCTTTGAATCGGATAACCCTCCCACAACCCTAATCTTAACCATAGTGTACTGTAATGGGCATTTCGTGACTAACATCATAGATACTGCAGTCTGCAGTTACACTCGGTTAATTGTCCACATAGTAAGGAGAATATATACCTTAGCTGTAACTAGACAAGGCTGCCGTGACCCTTTCTTTTCTATTCTTTCTGTTTTGAAGGGACAAAGTGTTGAGCAAATTGCTTACTTTTCAATGTGAAACTTTCAAGTAAAGCCAAGCATGTCTTAAATCCTAATATATTTGAAAATTCAAGATGGTACAAAGCACAGTAATAGAACCAGGAAAGTCTTTTAATTTTTACATTAAAACTTCCCCATCCACATTGTTATTTCTATTCCAGCTAAAAATTGTATCAGTACAGTATATGCAATTTTACCTCTGTGGGGAACAGGACAACTGAGTGGAAGAGAATGATCTAATGCCATTAATGGTAAACTAATTCAATCCTTTCTTACACAACAACTCTGATCAGATTTACACAGAGACCAACAACTAATTGTGGATCTTTAAACTGCTTTAAATACATAGTGACAGGAACAGGAAGTCTCTGAAAAGCCCTGTAAATAAGCCTCTTTAACATCTTAAAAATACACAATAAGCCTTCCCTTTCTAACACAATTTTTGTGATGGAAAAAAAATATTCGTAATATATTTACATTCTCTCACTCATTCCACAAAGCACCTTCAAAGGATTTACCGTCATAAGGGATGAGGGAAAGAAATGTCAATGCGGTTACATTTAATATTGTTTGTTTACACACTCGTGTTGTAATCTGGCAAAGCTAGTAATTAATCTGTCATCGGTCACTCTAGGAGTTTCCAGAGGCAGGCAATCATTGGCTGGTGACTGGCAGCCATTCAAGGATCTTCAGAAATCAGACACAGGCAGGACGCCAGTTAACTTGTTGCTCTTAATTTCTTTAGCTACTGCAACATACATTTAATTTTGATTGCTAAATGCAGTTAGAATATATTAGTCTATTAAGTACACATTGATTCATACAGTAGGCATCAAACACACACAAATACACATATACTGTACAGTATATGTAATAGCAGGAATTCCCTGCAGTGGAATAAAACACAGGTGAGGTCAACAAGGTAAAAAATTTTGGAACAAAACATAGCCTATAGCTACAGCTTCCCTTTTCAAATATGTGCAAAATTTGTATGATGTGCATACTTGGTAAAAACATATTCAGAATTTATATATATATATATATATATATATATATATATATATATATA
>JANRMT010062854.1:52728707-52743721 GCA_026402145.1 Polypterus bichir lapradei
ATATATATATATATATAGATATAGATATGGGAACAACACTCATATCAATGACAAAACAATTACATTAACAATCATGTTACGTTATTTTTAAAATTTTTCCTTTTCTTTTTCATACCTTCTTTAACACACTACTTCTCCGCTGCGAAGCGCGGGTATTCTGCTAGTTATATATATACTAGCCAACCCGCGGCGTACCATACGCCGCATAATCAGGCCGGTTTTTTAATGATTTTTAAGCACAGGGATAAAATTAACATTTGAAAATTCGGTAATGTAATAAATCAGCAAGAAAAGCAACATTGTAACAATGCACGGAACGAACCAACACACAATCGTCCGTGACTGAATTTCTCGTTCAGTATGCACCGCCTGCTCATGTTCCCACCTCCAACTCGGCACTTGAGTCGTTGTCGTCTTTGCACAGTCCAGATGCACCTGTGACTCACGTAGACTTTCATTGCTCTGTGCGGTTGTGGCTGCTTTTCTATATATAATCCACCAATGGTGGACGCGGTTGGGTGTCGAATCCGAAAAGAATAATGAAAAGTCAACGTGGCTCAGACATGCATGTGGACTCATAGCACAGACGAAAGGGACTAACTGGGTGGTCGGTGAGTTTTTGCATCCGGGCACATGGGCAGGCAGTGTGAATGTCTAGAGAGCGAGGGTAGACGCGGGACGGAGAAAAAGGAGTGCTGGTGGGCAGGGAAACATTCCTGCAGGAGCATCTAAGACGACGCATGTTTGTCGCGGGTGCGAATTGCTGTATGTAGCGTGTAAAACAGTTTGCTATGGTGCACGCAGTCGTGCGTCGTAACCGAAAACTCGTTTTTTAAAGACTGCTTACTTCATTGTGTTTTAACCTCAGTTGTAAAGGATCGTTTTAAGGATCCCATGGGATACCCCTCGCAAAACGTTTTACACGCTGCATATGGCGATTCACCTCCGCGAGAAACATGCCTCTATGAACAGTCAACGTGGCTCGGAGATGAATGTGGCCTCTACGACAGACAAATATAAATGACGCCGGTTTTTCTGTGTCGTCGCGTCCGAGTTGGTGGGCGTGGCTCTGCGAGTTGTCGTTGTATCCAATGGTCTTGGAGTTGGTGGGCGTGGCTCCTTTCTGCATGCGGTGCGCCATAGGTGTCTTACTTGTTGGCGGCTTAGTGAATCCATGCCCCTTCCGGCGTGCTTTCCATGGGTGTCTTGCCTTAGTGAATTATATATATATATATATATAGATAGATAATAATTATAATTTTCCTTTCTCACATTCAGAGAAGCACAAAGGCAAACAAAGGTTTGGTATTTCAGGGATGGGCAGAGGAAAATATGCCATCCTACCATCAACAAAGATTAGATTTTTTTTATATAGTTTAATGTGTAAATAAAACTATAGATGTGAAAATCTCAAATATATTATGCTTGTTTAAAAATCCATCTTACACAATGGAAATAGCTTGATTAATGCAGCACTTATTGCTGTGCCAGTTTCTAAGGAATCTCATGTTGTTTATCGCATGCATATGTGAGGAAAGCTGGAAAACTATTGTTACTGCATAAAGGATTTTTTGTTTGTATATGACAGTTGATCAAAACATTTTAGTCTGACCTATTAAGAGAAACACCAGTAAAACCAGACATGTTTTTTTTCAATGTAATCTTCATGAACACTTACAATGTTCATAAAGGTTTTCTATGTCACTCTGATGAAACCACAATTGTGGAGATGCCTTGTTACAGTATGTTCATCATTAACAAAATTACTTTACAATCCTTGGGTAAGAGGTGGCAGTTATATGGTGCTAGCTCTGGAGAACAAGGTAAGTTTGGCATCTCGTTGAATCCATAGTACCACAGAGCAGTCTTGGCAATCTGTGCAGTATCACCATCAAAGAAACAGAAAGGGGATAGTCGACATCGTTCTTTGCTGGTTTCCCTTACTGAGAGATGCAAAAGCCCCAGCAAATTAGTGTAATATTGACTAGTTATATGGGCTCTTTGAAGCAAGTAATCAATATAGACTACACCTTCAACGTAACAAAAATTGTGAACATGATTTTGGCTTGAAAGTTGAATTTCTTTGATGTGGGTAAATCCCCAGTTATAAAAAAAACTATCAAATTCCTCCAAGTCTGAATTCAATAGCTTGAGATTCTCGTTGGAACAGGAAATGCAGTGACACATTACTTCAAGTGACAGTAATCTAGATACCCATTGTTCACAGACCTTATTCATGTTCAGGTGACAGTAATCTTGATACCCATTGTTCACAGACCTTATTCATGTTTAACTGTTGACCCACAGCTAATCCGTATAGTGTACATTATTTCATGCAAGGTTACTTCAGTTCTTCGTTATGATTTGCTCCAGAGTGGTAAAATTTTCTTGTGTTGTCGAAGTCAAAAGCAAGACAGAATTAGAGTCACTTCTGGGAAATGTCTCACTAGGAAAGGGTTCTGCAGTTTCTTTTTCCTGTGGCTTATTCATTTATGACATACATAGAACATTCTTTCAGTTGAATAACAAACAATGCTGTTTGTGCATAATAATACCTTAGTTGCAATTTTGAAATGTTGTAATAATTCTGTGAAACATTCCATTTAAGGTCAAGGGAAGAGAACGCTTTTTATGATATTCATCATGGCCACTGCTGGCTGTTGTGTTGATGACTGACCTATTATTTGTATACATACTTTTCAGCTGGCTACAAGAACCATTCATGCATTTTTGCAGGTGATGTTTGCCCTCTAAGAAGCAAAGGGTGATTTGTCCATACTAGAAATGTCACAATACCAGAATTTTTGTATTCAATACCAATACCAGTGAAAATGTACAATCCTTGATACCTATTAAATACCAAAGCAAAAACAAAAATTCAGTTCAAAGGTTTTCTATTAAAAATTCACCCATTATTCAAGTGAACAATATTGTGCTTTTTATGTAGTAGAATATAAAATAAATATTAAAAGTAAAAGCAGCTTTAATATGACAACAGTTGTACTGGCATTCATAAATATCAAAACACAAAAAATCTTATGAGGGATATCAAACTAGAATTTAAAAAGGAAGATATCATCATCTGATATATCTTACCATTTGCACATTCCAATTTATTCTCTGAAATTTTCACTCCAATAAGTGAAAAATACTGCTTAAATACTAAAAAAAAATACTGCTCAATATTAAAACAAATATTTAAGTATTATAATTAAGTAGTATACCTGTACCATTGAATTAGTAAATTTCAAACTCTTCAAAACTGTTTTTGTTATAACATAACTTTAAAATCTGGTTTGTCAGAGAATTACTGTTATATTTGCAAAAATATGCTACTGTTAAGATTTATATTTGACTCATTAGCTGGTTAAAAAATAATAGAGTAATATTAAATGGATAAGTCAAACTGATTCAAATTTCAAATGTAAAAATCCTGGTGTTTTAATTTTTCCAACTCTCCCTGTTTTGTATTTGTCCCAACTTTAAGGCATCCGGCCTGAAATCAAACTTGTCAGGTTTACATTAACTTATTATTTCAGAACTCTTGTGAAACAGCCTTTGTTGTGCCATTTCCAAAGTATCCTATATGACTGATCACACTTTGTTACTGCTTAGCCGGTGTACAAATCCAGAATTAGAATATATACAGGAGTGATGCTACCAGCAGTGTAACTGGAAGGCTGCATTACAATTGCCATTGTACCTTTCAAATATATGACATAAAGTCCCCTCCACAATTATTGACACTTCCTGATAAAGATGAGCAAAAAGGGTTGTAAAAAAAATAAATATCATGTTTTGGCAAATTACCTTAATCTCATACTGAAAGAGAGAAATCCAACTACGAGGGATATCCAGAAAAAAAGGTTACAACAGCTGTTAAAAATCGAAAAATGAATATATTTCAACCAAATTTACAGGGTATGTTCCAAAATATGTGTTTATTTCTCAACATAATCGCCGTCAAATTCGATGCACTTCTTCAGCCTGGGCACCAGCTTTTTTATACCCTCATCGAATACGCACCGCTCCACCTCCGAAAGCCACTTCTCCACTGTCTCCTTCACCTCCTCATCGTTGGAAAAACATTTCCCACCCAAGAATTCTTTCAGTTTGGTGAAAAGGTGAAAATCTGAGGGTGCAAGGTCCGGGGAATAGGGTGGGTGGGTAACAATATCCCATCCAAAGGACACAAGCAGGTCCTGAGTCACACGAGCGGTATGGGGTCTGGCGTTGTCGTGAAGGAGGGAGGGACACACCACGAGTCAGCATTCCCCTCCTTTTGTCTTTAATCTTTTTTTTCAATTTTTTTAGGGTCTCACAATATGTTTCAGCATTGATGGTGGTCCCTTTGGCCATGAAATCCACCAACAAAACCCCTTTTCTGTCCCAAAAGACAGATGCTATAATCTTCCGCTCTGAAAACTGAACTTTGAATTTTTTGGCTGATGGGCAATGGGTATGGTGCCATTGCTGGGACTGCCTTTTGGACTCAGGAGTATAGTGACATACCCAAGTTTCGTCTCCAGTCACAATAGAGTCAAGGAATGCCTCACCCTCGATTTCATAACGCTGAAGAAATTCACGTGCAGCCAAAACGCGATTTTGGAGATGTTCTGGAGTCAACATTTTTGGCACCCATCTTGCACTCAGCTTCCTGTAATAAAGTTTTTCTTTGAGACAATTTCACCCATGAGACTTCGTGAGATGTGTGGGAACATTTCATGAAGGGTGTCAATCATCACACGACGATCACTGGGAATTTTTTCATCAACTTGCTGCAGAAGCTCTTCTGAAACGAGAGACGGCCACCCACTCCTTTCTTTGTCATGAGTGTCAGTGCGACCTTCTTTGAACGACCTAACCCACTTGTAAACATGCTGACGTGACATTACCTCAGGTCCATAAGTTTCCACCAGCTGACGATGGATCTCGGCCGCGGATTTGCGACGCAAAGTGAGGAACTTGATGACCGAACGAATCTCGCATCGGCGGTAGGTGGAGCAAACGACCTCAGCAGAGGTTGACGAACTCGCTTGCTGTGATGACATTTCACAACTGACTGACGCGGTCCCGGGCTTATTTTGATCGTTTGGACCCCCCCTACATGCAGGTATGCCAACCTTCGAAAAAAAAAAATTTCCTGCACCCTCCAGGGCACTTGTAACCTTTTTTTCTGGATATCCCTCGTAGATAGATAGATAGATACTCCCGCAGCAGCATACATAAAGAACAATATTAAATTAAAGAGTGATAAAAAAAGGTATAACAGACAATAACTTTGTATAATGTTAACGTTTACCCCAAGGGTGGAATTGAAGAGTCGTATGGTGTGGGGAAGGAGCAATCTCCTCAGTCTGTCAGTGGAGCAGTAAAGTGACAGCAGTCTGTCGCTGAAGGTGCTCTTCTGCCTGGAGATGATCCTGTTTAGTGGATGCAGTGGATTCTCCATGATTGACAGGAGCCTGCTCAGCACCCATCGCTCTGCCACGGATGTCAAACTGTCTAGCTCTGTGCCAACTTTCAATTGAAGTACTGTACATTTATTCTAAGACTAAATAGTTCCTAGGCAGCATGTAGCACAGTTTTAACACTGCTGCCTTGCAGTAAGGAAACCAGGGTTCACGTCCCAAGACATCCCTGGCATGGAGTTTGCATGTGTCTGCGTGGGTTTCCTCCACATGCTCAAAACATGCAGGTTAGTGGCCAATTTAGGATTTCCAGTTCAGCTGTGTATGGTTGGGGTGTGTGTGTGTATGTTTGCTCTGTCCAGGGTATGTTCCTGCCTTGCTCCCTATGCTAGCTGAGATAGGCTCAAGCAGACCCACGTGACCCTGTTCAGGACTTAGCAGGTTAGAAAATGAGTGATGACGGAAAATAAATCTTCATGAAGACACAATTACTTTTAATAAAACCACATGTGCCAAAGTTATTGGCACCCCTAGAAATTCTTACGAACAAAATGTAACTGAAGCATTTTTAAAAATCTACATCTTATTATTTTAGATAGATAGATAGATAGATAGATAGATAGATACTTTATTAATCCCAAGGGGAAATTCACAAAATCCAGCAGCAGTATACTGATACAAAGAAACAATATTAAATTAAATAGTAATAAAAATGAAAAAAAAAAAAAAATGTTAGCATTTACTCCCCCGGGTGGAATTGAAGAGTCGCATAGTGTGGGGGAGGAACGATCTCCTCAGTCTGTCAGTGGAGCAGGACAGTGACAAAAGTCTGTCACTGAAGCTACTCCTCTGCCTGGAGATGACACTGTTCAGTGGATGCAGTGGATTCTTCATGATTGACAGGAGTTTGCTTAATGCCCGTCGCTCTGCCACAGATGTTAAACTGTCCAACTTTACTCCTACAATAGAGCCTGCCTTCTTAACAAGTTTGTCCAGGCGTGAGGCGTCTTTCATCTTTATGCTGCCACCCCAGCACACCACCACGTAGAAGAGGGCACTCGCCACAACCGTCTGGTAGAACATCTGCAGCATCTTACTGCAGATGTTGAAGGATGCCAACCTTCTCAGAAAGTATAGTCTGCTCTGACCTTTCTTACATAGAGCATCAGTATTGGCAGTCCAGTCCAATTTGTCATCCAGCTGCACTCCCAGATATTTATAGGTCTGCACCCTCTGCACACAGTCACCTCTGATGATCACAGGGTTCATGAGGGGCCTGGGCCTCCTAAAATCCACCACCAGCTCCTTGGTTTTGCTGGTGTTAAGATGTAAGTGGTTTGAGTCGCACCATTTAACAAAGTCTTAGATTAGCTTCCTGTACTCCTCCTCCTGCCCACTCCTGATGCAGCCCACAATAGCAGTGTCATCAGCGAACTTTTGCACGTGACAGGACTCTGAGTCATATTGGAAGTCTGATGTATATAGATTGAACAGGACCGGAGAAAGTACAGTCCCCTGCGGTGCCCCTGTATTGCTGAACACAATGTCAGAGTTGTTAAGTTGATCACAGCATGTAGAAACTTTCAAGCAGTTATCCATGACTTCTTGTTTCACTGGGGTATAAATATAAGGTGGCACAGAGGCCAAATTCCATCATTTATTCATTAACATGGGAAAGATAAGAACACACAATTCAAATGAGGGAAAGATGTGTCAAGGAATGGCTATAAAAAAATTGCTACTTGCCTGAAAATGTTCATTTCTATAGTTAGGGCAAATCAACTGGAACTGTTGCCACCAGTCCAGGAAGAGGATCTAACTTTACTTTGCACAGTGATCAGGATGATAAGAGGTAATGAAATCCACAAGGATGACTGTTAGAGAAATACAGGAAAAAGTAGCATCTTGGGGTCAACCAAGTCTCCAAAATTACAATCGGACACCACCCTTCATGCCAAAAGATTATTTGGAAGACAAAAAATCTGTTTCCTTCATTTAACCTCAAATGTAAGCACCTGGAGTTTGCTAAATGCTACTGGAACTTTGATCGGAAGCATGTACCATGGTCAAATGAAATGAAAATGACAACAAATACTCAAGGTTGGTTTGGTGTAAAAAGAAAGATGGTTATGCTGAAAAGAACCTGAATCCCACTGTCAAGCATGGTAAATATTCTGTGATGTTATGAAGCTGTTTGTCCTACCAAAGGTACTGGGAACCTTGTTAGGATACATGGCATTAGGGCTGGGCAAAAAATCGATTTAATCGATTTATCGATTTTGTAGTTTAAAGCGATTTTTATTTTGCAAACTCGAGTTTTTTGCCACAATAGTTTTTTCGGATTTTTCCGCGTTTCGTCCTTGTTGGTTACCGTAGCGCGATATGAGCCAGCCCCCGCCCCGCCTAACACAGTCAAAACATGGCAGCGTGTAGCAGAGAACTACTTCCAAAGAAAGGCACAGGTAATTCCGTAATTTGGAACTGGTTTGGTTTTGATGCAGCAGACGAAACACAGACGAAGCCTTGCTGCAAAATATGTTTCAAGGCTGTTGCTACTGGAAGCAGCAGTACAACAAATCTTTTCCAGCACCTGAGGAATAAACATCCCGAAGAATGGGAGAAGTGCAGCCGACTCCGTAGCGAAAACGGCTCCTCTAGCACACCTGCTAAAAAGCAAACTACACTTCCAGAGAGCTTTACAAACTGTGTACCTTATGATAAGAACGGAGCGCGATGGAAAGCGATTACAGAGGCGATCACGTTTTATATTGCCACAGACATGCTGCCAATTTATTCTGTCGAAAAGCGAGGCTTTAATCACATGCTGAAAGTATTAGATGCGAGGTACGTTGTCCCCAGTCGCAAGTATTTCGCCGATGTAGCGCTGCCTCACCTGTACAATACAACTCAGGAAAAGATCCGCAGTGAGCTGGAGGAGATGCAGTTTTACTCAGCCACAACGGACTTGTGGTCCAGCCGGACGATGCAGCCATATCTGAATCTGACGGTTCACTACATCAACACTAGTTGGACTCTGCGCAGCATCTGCCTTCAGACAGCGTATTTCCCCGACAACCACACTGGTGACATAATTGCCCATGGCTTAAAAGACGCTCTCAGCTCCTGGGGACTTTCGGAGGAACGACTCGTCTGCATGACAACTAATAGTGGCACCAACATCATAAAAGCCCTTAAGGACAACAACTGGCCCAGCTTGCAGTGTTTTGGCCACAGACTCCACAACGCTATAGGTAAGAGTTGGTGTAAGAATAAATAGGTGCACATACTTGCACATTGTAAAGTACTGTTTGCTTATAATTTAATAGCCAGAACATGGTATATATTTCAACTGGTTTACACACATAGACTGGGTTACATAAATAAACCTGACTTTTCCTTAATCTGCATTCATTATACATTATGTATTAAACTGTGTTACAGCTATTAAAATTGTGATAAAAGTACAAAACAATTTTGAAAACTCACATAATCAAATATATAGTTTAAGCTTGGAGTGACAAAAAATATACTAAATATCTTTTCACATTTATTAGAGAATGGTGTGAAGGATCCAAGGATCGATCGGGCCATAGGGGTCTGCAAAAAAGCTGTATCAGCCTTCTCCTACAGCTGGAAAAAAAGGCGAGACATGACAGAGGTGCAGGCTGAGCTTGGACTTCCTCAGCATCTTTTGATCTCAGAATCCCCAACACGTTGGGGGTCTCGTCAAAAGATGACTGAGCGCTTTCTTGAGCAAGAGAAGGCAATAACTCGTGTCCTGGGTGCGGACAAGAAAACGCATCATCTTGTTCCCACGTGGCAAGATTTGGAAGTATTAGAAGCCACCAACAAAGCAGTAAAACCTCTCCAGGACTTCACTGATGCACTGTCAGGGGAATCCTATGTCAGTGTGTCATGCATCAAACCAGTGCTGCATTTGTTTAAAACAAGTCTCCTCCTGCCAGAGGAGGAAGATTTGGAGCTAACAAAAACAATCAAAGCTAACATCATGCGTTACCTCGAAAGTAAATACTGTGATTTGGAGAAAGAGGAACTTTTGGACATGGCCACACTTTTAGACCCGAGGTTCCGTACAACCTACATTGATGCAAGCAAACTGGAAGTTGTCAAAAAAAGAGCGGTGTCTGAGATCTCTGCTCTCTGCAACTCTACCACAGAGGAAGCTGGTCCCTCAGCTGTTCAAGAGAACACCCCACCAAAAAAGAAAATGACTCTGGGTGCCTTCTTTAAAAACAGTGCACCATCCACCACGCCACACCCACAATCTGAGAAAACAAAAATTGAGACTGAGCTTGCAACGTATTTCCTTATTCCAGACATAGAGCCAGACACAGATCCTCTTGAATGGTGGAAGCTGCATCAGCCCAACTTTCCAAGGCTAAGCTTACTGGCTAAAAAATATCTTTCTATTCCAGCCACTAGTGCCCCCTCAGAGAGGGTATTTAGTGTGGGTGGGGGAATAGTTACCTGCAACCGGGCCTGCCTTAAGCCAGAGGTTGTGGACAGGCTCATCTTTCTTGCAAAAAATGTTTAGAATGAGCATGCACAATGTTTCAGAGATCTAACAAGCACGTGTTTTGTTGTTATAGATAAAAGTTTACATTTGTTCATTCTTTGAGCAGGCTGCCACAGGCATGTTTCATTTTTTATATTCACACTATACTGAGAAGAGTTTATTTTTTTTTAATTGTAATGTTATATGTTACAACATTTGTAATTATCTGATTTCTTGAACAGAAAATTTAAGCTACTGTGAAGCTGTTGCACTTTTGCTTAAACCTGGGTTAAAGCTTGAAATTGTTGAATGACAGAGCCTCATTTACTTTTTGTTTTGGGATTCTACGCATTTTAACTCTTGAGGACAATCATAGCAATAAAGTTGCACTTTTGACACTATATCTGATGTCTGCAGCCATTTTTTAAGTGCATTGGAAAAAAAAAATCGAAAATCGAATCGAAACTCGAATTTTTCTTTAAAAATCGAAGATTTTTTTTTTAGGCAAAATCGCCCAGCCCTACATGGCATCATGGTTTTTAAATTTAATTCTGGCTTCCTCGGACAATAAACAAAAACTGGGTTGTCATTGAATCTTACAGCAGAGCAATGATCCAGAATATATGTCCAAATCAACACTAAAATGGTTAAAGGAACACAAAATCAAGCTTCTGCCATGGCCGTCTCAGTCTCTGACCATGGACGCTCACATGAGTTTCTGTAAAGATGAATGATCTCAAACTCTCTGCTCTATATTCTCCAACCTTGTAAGAAGTTATAGCAGAAGACTCAGGGATGTTTTAATGACAAAGCAAAGTTGTATATGTGAAAATATTTTATTAGGTCACATTGCACAGATGAATAAGCACTTTACTGATGCTATTATTTAAATGTTATTAACAACAAAAGAAGCCTTTGTTAAGTTCTTGTACCAAAAAGAGTAAATGAGTAATGGATGCCTTTTTGCAGTAACTAAAAATAAAAGTGTTACCAATGTATTAAATACAGGAGCACCAATAATCGTGGTACGTGTGGTTTTGTTAAAAATAATTATTTCCTTGATGAGGAATTCTTTTTTCTCAGAATAAGTTAACTTCAGTTCAAGACTGGATTTTTTTCTCATTTTTTCAGTGCGAGATTAAGCTAATTCACTAAAAGGTCAACTTTTTATAACCTTTTTACATATCTTTTACCAGAGGTCCCAATAATTCTGGAAGGGACTATATGTATTTTCACTATGTTCGTCACATTTTATGAGTATACTAATAAACATTAAATTGGCTTGAAAATCCAAACAAATTACACAAATTTAACTTTGCCCATCCTGCTAACTCAGGCATATCAGTGGCTGCAGGTTTTCATTCTAATCCTCTCTCTTAATTAGTGACCTGTTTTTGCTGCCAATTAAATTCTTTTGAATTAATTTTAATTGACTTGTTTTATAACATTTGTTCCCCACAATTTCTTCATCGCTCCTCTTAATTGCTTCATTCTTTCCTTAAACAGAAATGAAATATGAAGTGAGTGTGCCAACAGAAAACCAACTAAGTCAGATCCTCATACATCAACTGTTTTCACTCCAACCAGTTGTTTAATTAGGCGCAGAGTCTTGTTAATTAATGTCATTCTTTAATTCCATGACTTGTTGATGCACTCATTGGGCAATTGCAGACATTTTTAAAATTGTTGATTTTTAATTTACTTTTCTAAGAACATCGTTAAAATGTTTTGGGGACCTCAGCAAATCAACATTCCTGAGACCTCCACCCTTTTTATTTTCAGATATTGTATGATGGTCACAGTTAGCTGGTCAAGTTTTGGTTCATTTTGCATCTCGTTATTTTTTGGCTGCTAATTAAGGAAAAACAATTATTAGGTCTGAGTCTTCAAGAGCAAATTAATTAAAGCAAAAACAAGTCACTAATTAGGAAAAGCGAATGAAAACCTACAGCAACTGTGGCCCACCAGGACTCGAGTTTCAGATCCTTGTGCTAAGCAGTATATATTTGTGATGCTTTGTGGTTCAAAGAACAAAATACATGTTATTTTAATATTAGCAAATGGAACATCTTATTTTATCACCAAGCAAGCCAAATAGCTACTCAATCTGGAACTTGCATTGAATTTTACTTGTTGGGACTGTTTTCCATTGCCAGTGTGCAGTTTCTTCCCTCATCCCATAGTCCCATACGCATAAAGCTGTATGTGTGTGATGTTTAATCCACAACCTTGAACTGTATAAACTAAATAGTAAATGAAGAATGTCTGTGGATGTGCTTGATGAAATTAGACAATGAATTCAAAGCCACTGTTTCTACCTTATGGACTGTGTAGGACACTGTATTAAAAAGTGATTCATCTCGCTGTCATTTCATCTGTTACAAATTTTTGAAACTATAAGTTAAATAATTACAACTCGCATCCAAAAGGTCACAACATTGAACTTGCATAAATCTATTTGTGAATTCACTCTATAAAGGGATAAAAGTGGAAATAAGTAAATCTTATGCATGGCTGTGTGTTTTGGCATTTTTTGTTTTTATAATAAGCATGATTTCCACAATTGTGAGCTGAAGTTTTCCTAGCTTGCAGATGTATATGCAGATGTGACTTCTATGTTTTTTCTTTTGACAGGTGTTGGTGTGGTGCTGTATCATCACCACTGTGAGCCATGTTCTTATATAGTTTTTACTAATACATTACTTTGCCTTTCTAAGTAATTCATCTACTTGGTATCATGCATGAGTGTAGTATCAATTTTCATTCAGTTTTACCAATACAGTTAAAAAATGAAATCTAGTACTGTTATGCTTTCAGAACGTTTGTATTGACTTGGTATTGGTACAGAAGTGTTGCTTCTTGTCCACACTAATATGCCCCTCAACACTGTGCCTTTTTCAGAGCTCTCCAGTTTTGAAATGGATTATGTATTTGACAGCACTAGTGGAAATTAAGGGAAAGAGCATTTAAGACAGAACTTGGGAAGCACTTCATCAAACAAAGAGTTGTAGGAATCTGGAAGTCATGTAACACTGACAATTTTTAAATATTGTGACAATTGTGCTAGCAAAGAAGCTTGTTGAACTGACTGAATCTTTTGTTTGACAACTTTCTTTTGTTGCTGGGAGTATTTTTTTTTTGTCACAGCTTGCAGACAATGATGTCTTTTTTTTTTTTTTTTTTTTAAAGCTTTCTCACTGAAAGTCTAGAAGCCATAATTCTCCCACATTGCATTTTCTGAATACCTGTTCGAGAGAATTTTCTTTCAGGTGGACCAGGTTAACACTGGTATAGTAAATTAGGTTTGATTGTAGTTTTATTATAGTTTAATTAACTAAAAGACGGCAATGAATCTTAAATGAATCTTTATAGAACTTATAGAATCTGTCTTACACTTGTGCAATATCAAAATAAAAAAATTCATAATTCAAAACCTAAGTCAAGTTTAAGAACTGAAAAGTATGCCTATATTTGCATATATTTATTGCAAAAATTATCAATTCAAAATATGACCCATTACATTTAGAAAAATTGATAAACAATATGATAGTCGAAGAAATTGTCATTAGTAATATTACAGAAAGCAACCCTGAAGACTTTTTTTTTCAGAAAACACCACACAACACCTATCTTTAAAGGAGATGCAAAAAGACGTTACCAAGTAGTATCACCACTTGGCCATGTCGGAGGAACTAAATCAAAGGAAAGACAAGGACTGGAGTAGATGCCAAGGAAACCACATATTTAACTGTTTCCTCAAAAGTTCAGAAGCCACTCATTTGGAGGAAGAGCAATGGCTACAACAGGACTGCACTGGCTATTCCCACCAAATTACCACTATAAAAGGTGCATTTCCTATGAATCAAAGCTGGACTTGGGTTCCAGCAAAAAGTGTAACAGGCATCACTGGTAGTCTTGCTAACACGTATATCTCCATTACACCATACTCTTGGCAATATATGGGGATTATCATATCTAGTATGACAAATATGTGTCATCTCTTGTGGTTCCCCTTACATTGTTTACTACTTTTAGTTTCAAGTTAGTAGATCACTTGACTTTATACAGTGTAACATAAAGGAAACTGACAATAAACATGGGGTACCTTCTGTACAGTTTCATTTAAACTTATTTTTAGCAAAAGTAAAAGCAATTTTATGCTACACTGGTGCCTTTTTAAGGAACAATGAGGTTCATCATGGTGGAACTATAAAATATTCCAGAAGCAAAGGCCACTAAGAAAGAACAAAGCCTGAATGAGATTTTATAGTCAAGCGTGTGTCATACCCCCAATACCCTAGTTTTGTTTCTCATCAGTAAAAAAGCTATTGCCTCCACACCGAATCTTTCTCATTTATCTTCCTCTCAACTCCATGACACTACATATGTCCATTTGCTCATTCTCATCCCTGTTCTTTCCAGCCTTGCTTCACATTCTGCTTTCAACAGCCAAGTATCCCTCAGAGCAAACTACTTGTCATTCATCTGGTGAATAACTCATCTGGTGAATAAGCTTGTTCATGCATTTCTCACCCTCGCAATCACTGCTGTTTCTCACCGCTCCACCTGCATTCAACATGTCATCCAAAAAGCAGAACTTCCCTAGTTTCCAAAAAAACAACTCCATCGCAGACATCTAAAATTACACTTATCACATCAGCATTCTAATCTAAATTTACACTTACTACATCAGCATTCCACACTTCTCTCCCACACATTCTACCAACAAATGTCTTAGTCACTGACTGTAGACTGTCCTTCACACTACTACATTTTCTACACACCCACTTGTGGCAACCCTGTACACTGGACAGAGTTCCTCTTAACAGCTTTAACACAAACACTGTAAAGCCACATATCTAGTTCTTACATGCCTCCAGCCCGTACACTGTATTTCCAGCCATTACCTTGGCATTTTCTGTATTCGCCTTAAGACTCACTTCCAAAATAGGTTTAAATTTCAGTAAATTCTGCTTCAATTTCACTTCACGTTTTGCCATCATTATAAGATCATAAAAATATGCACACACTCCATTATTTTATTTATATATATATATATATATATATATATATATATATATATATAT